>JAUIRK010000293.1:0-600000 GCA_030549495.1 Nectonema munidae | reverse complement strand
GACTCAATTCAATTTTATACTCTCCTATAAAAAAAACTAAAAATTAGTTAAGGCATTTTTTTGCTTCGATAGAGTTAAATGTTTGCTTTTGTTATTATTGAATTACAAAGAAGTACTGATTCCGATTTTTAATGTAAAAGTTTATTTTGTTTTGAAAAACTTAGTGGGCATTGAGTATTCATTCAAAAATATGTCAGAGACAAATGCTACACTTTATAGAAATTTTAAAATTTGTTTATTTTTACTCTCAGGGCTTTTTAGTATCCTTAAGGGTAATAAAATTTCCCTATTCGATTTTGATGCGGATACCTGAAAAAGGAGAATTCTGACGACTCAAAATTTTTTAATCAATTATTGAAAAACCTGATTAAATAGCTGACTATAACTAACAAAGAGGAAATAAACAAACTATGTTACTGATTGAATATAGCGGACAAAAATATGTTTTACAAACAGTTTTTGTCGACAAATTTTAGCTCATCTCACGAACTGTTCGTCGGATCACTCTCCTAAAAGTTGGGCCTTTTTTCATTCTTTATAATGCTCGTTTCTTTCCACATTTTCAATCGCGTTAATAAGTATATACAGTGAAATCTCGATGTCGGATAAGTCGAACATTCGGTTGTGTTGAATTTTTTTGAAGCACCAATCCCAAAGCTCCGGTTAACTGAAGTCGAATATTCGGTTGTGTCTAAGTAAATCTGCTGTCCCCCCGAAGGGTAATTGGTGTTAATTACTCCCTTTGTCTCGAAGTGTCACTTTTTGACTTCGAGATGAAAAGACCCGATCAATAAACAATAAGAAGGAGCGTAAGTTTGTGATTGACGCTATCAAAGGATGCTCTAATTGTAATTGAGTACCATGATGCGCTCAGTTAATCTGCTCTTGACAACAAACATTAAACACTTGACATGCAAGTTTCAACACCCATAATCTTTTAATCGATGATTACATGATTTATTTATAGTAACAGCTCTAGCTTACAGATCGACGGTACCTCATAAAATATAGCCTCCGTGAAAAGAAAACTCACTGTGCATAAGATTGAGACGAAGTACCAAGCTATTCTTGACGTTGAAAAGGGGATCAAGAAAAAGTACAAATCGCTAAAGACTGATGTGCTCTTCAACACTTTGTCCACTTGAATAAAGTCATCGACGAAACTCAAAGAATCTTATGAAACTAGTGGTCTTAGTTGTAAATGCATGCGACTATGTCCGTTGTCTGATGTAGAAGACGCCCTCTTGTTGTAATTTGAGAATGCCCGAGTTTAAAAAATATTCCAATCTCTCGGCCTATTTTGCAAGCCAAGGCACTGAAACTCGAAAAGACCTGCAACACTTAGACTTTCACTATAGTGAAGGTTGGTTGGATTAGTCGTTTTAAGGAACTTCACATTTCGAACCATCAACGGAGAAAGCAGCAGTGTTAAAGACAATCACGTCGATGAGTGGTAGAAAACCACCCTGTCCCAACTCCTGAAGACTTACTCCTCGGATGACATCTACAACACAGACGAGTTCGGTGTCTTCTACAAGTTTCTTTCTTCGAAATATCTTACCTTGAAAAGCGAACAGTGCACTGGAGGCAAATTATCCAAAGACTCTTACGATACTACCGTGCGTCCACGTGACTGGTACCGACAAACTGCCGCTATTCGTGATAGGGCAAGCACTCAAACCAAGATGCTTCAAGGATGTCAAGTCCTTACCCACAGAGTACATGGCAAACAAGAACGCCTAGATGACGTTTGCGATCTTCGATTTATTGGCTAAAGAAACTCGAAAGATCCTTTCGCCTTTAGAAACGTAACATCGCCTTGGTACTCGACAATGCCCCTGCCATCCAAAGACACAGCTCAGCAACATTAAACTTTAATTCCTTCCTCCAAACACCACGCCATCACACACCCAACTAATGGACCAGGGTATCATCAAGAACATCAAAACTCACTACAAACGCCTACTCGTTGACTGACTCATCACATCTATGGATAGCGACTTCCTGGACGCTCTACATCTACTCCAATGGGCCTGGTCTTCAGTCACTCCCAGTACCATTCCCAACTGTTTCAAACACGCTGGTTTAACAAATCTACTGACCACATCCACTAATGATGATCCCGAACACTGGCCGAACTTGTCAGACAAGCCACTGATGCGGAGTCGACTTCCCAGTCTCATTACGTCTCCATCGACCAAAACATTGTAACAACAGAACAAGTAACAGACGAGACTATTGTAAAGACAAACACAATCTTATTACAACTCACACTAACAACAATGACGAAATTCTTCTGATGACATTGCCACCCCTCCTACGGCCTCTGCTGCACAAGATTTTTGTACTAAAAAAAGACAATTTTTACAATAAAATTCCGATTCTGATGAGATGTTTTCACTATCATAAATGATAAATAATATTTATCATTCATAAATGACATGTGTACCACACAGTGTATAGAAAAAAGGCAACCCCCGTTTTCTCTAAGTAATCTGAGATTCGTCTATTGTTGCCCATCATCGAAACGGCTCCCACTTCAAACTTCGGATGCGTCGAACCTTTTGGGCATTCCCTTCGAACTTCAAGATTTCACTGTATATTAATGCCGGGTTTCTCTACTGTGGGCGAATCGCCCACTTTGGGGAAAAAATCGGGTTCAGGTGGACAGCTCTTATAGAAAATATTTCGCCATTGTATATAAATAAACAAATATTCCTGTATTTTTTCAAAAACTTAATTTTTACAAAAGAATTTAATGAAGTCAACATTTCAATCAAAGTAAACTTTTTCTAATCATAAATCTCAGCTGAAAGATCACTTATTAGCTTAAAAAATAATTTAGAATGGGTGATTAAATTTTAACCGGTGCAAGTTAATAATTTACATATTATATTTACTTCTGATAATTTACACTTAACTAAGAAGCTTTTATGCAACGAATTAAGTTCGCAACCCAAAGTTCTACTGAACTCTAATTTTGTCTCTGATATATGCGCTATATATCTCTTTCTTTTAAAATATTTTTGTGCGAATTTTCGTGTGATCATTTTGGCATACTTTTTTCTTTCACATAATATATGCTTGTTATTCTTGAAATTTGCTCTTAAATTTTGGATTGTCTCAAGCGTGACGAATATTGTAGCTTAAAATTACAATCGTTTTAGATTTATAATTGATGATGAAGAAATACGCAAACAAATACGTGTAGTTTGTGGGAAATCCTGTCGAATGGGAGCATAAAACCTTTTTTCTAGGCTTTTGCGTAATAACCATTGTAAATACGAAAACAAAGTAATTAATTTATCAAAACGACCAGGGCCGTTTTAGCGTAAAGCTTTTTTAACAGTCCAATGTCGAAAAATCCTCCCTTTGATAAAGACGGCCTCTGAAAAATCCCTAGCCTAAGGCTTTCTTTTACTCTTTAGAATATGTGAGACTGACGTTAATGTGGTATTCAATTTTAATTCACGCCGCATAGAAATAACACCTAATTTTGATTTAAACTCAAGAAAGGATAAAAAAGGACCTTTATGAAAACGCTACCAAGATTCCTTTGTAGTTTACAAACTCAGATTTCTTCTAAGTTTGTGTGATCAGTTTTCTTCATTTATTTTAACTAAAAATATTTACACAAATAGATTAAAGGCAGTTCATCATTTCAGGTGAACTTAAAGTGTGCATAAAATAATGCTCATTTATTTAAAAAATATTGAATAAAAATTAATAAAGTAAACTTTATTTGAGACAAAAATAAACTATTTTTTCACTTTCATCATTTATAGATCCATTTATTTATTTTATGACTGATTTGTGAGATATTTAAAATTTAAATACACTAAAAATATTTGTTATTTCTTTTTAGTAGTTTTTTTGCACAAATTTATTTTTTTTATCTAATTAAACATTAGTATATAAGATATATATTAGGATATTTGTAAATATTAAAATAGAAAAAAATAACAAAAAATAATTATCATCATTTCATATTTTACTAGTGGCTAATGCCTACTAGATATAAGTTCTCACTTAGGCATATAATAATTACATCTTATCATTAATGTCAGCTGTACACATGCAAAATATTTTTTTTAATTAGTTTATTTTTTTTATGTTTACTTGTTGTTTTACTTTTTTTGTAATCATATTATAATTTAACTATATAATTAACTTTATAGGATAATATGTAAAAATATTATAATTTCTAATAATAATTTAAATTAAAATAGTAAAGAATTTTTAATAATTCGTTTTTTTGTGAATGATATTTGGAATTTTATTATTGCGCACTTTGATAGTCTTTCTTATTTTCAATGTTATCATTTTTTAGATTCAACAATTTAATTATTTTAAAATGTCTGAAAATATTCATGAATTATTGGATTTACTAGAAAACAAAGATTTTTTGAGTGGTAAACTTTATATAACTCCACCAGGAAATGGATCGCTTTCAGATGAAGTTACAATAGAAAATTAACTTTTGATAATGCTACAATAGAAGTTGCTTGTGCAGATGGATAAAAAAAATTTTAATGATAGAAGTGAAAATTCATTAACTTGTAAGAAAAAGAAAAAGAATGAAAGAAAATAGAGTAAAAAAGACAATGATATTATCTTTGAAAGAATTCAGTTTCCCCTAACTCAAACTAATAATATAGGTGAACTTTTTCCTTCTGAAATAATGAATTTGTTTTTTGATGATAAAGTTTTAGATTTTATTATTGAAATGACTTCAACCTATGCTAAAAGAGACAAAGCAAGCCAGCCACTCATTTAAAACTGATAAAAAAAAGAAATGAAAGCATTTTTGCACTTTTACTTTTATCTGGCTACGTTGTTTTACCTCATCGTACAATGTACTGGGAGAGAAATGAAAACTATGGTATTTCGGCGGTAATAAAAACAATGCCAAGAAATCGATTTGATGAGGTACTTACATTTATCAGTTAATTTAAATCTTGATAAAGAAGATAAACTTTCCAAAGTCCGTCCTTTTTATGATAAAATAAACTTAAGATGTAAGGAATTTTTTTAAGAACAAAACTTATCTATAGATGAATGTATGGTTCCTTACTACGGTAAACATTCTTCAAAACAGTTTATTAGAGGGAAACCAATATGTTTTGGGTTTAAAAACTGGTGTCTATCAACAAAAACTGGTTATGTTATACAGTTTGATACTTATGGATGTAAAAACAAAAAACCCCGACAACTGAATTTGGGAGAAAGTGTAGATCTTATTGAAAGCCTATACAGAGATGATCCGTATAACTTATTTTTTCACAATTTCTTCACTTAATTGATACACTATACGTGCTAATAGAATTTAAAATTGTCCTTTGAACAAAAAATTTGATAAAAAAATAGAGGCAAAGTTGAATTTTTCAATGATGATGCAAACGGGTAGTTGCTCAATGGAATGACAACAATGTTGTTAGAATAGCATTTAATTTTTTTTGTTGAACCGAAGAATCAAGTGAAAAGATAGTCAAAAGTGCTACAGATAGAACAGCCAAATTTGATTACAATGTATAACTTATACATGGGCGGAATAGATCGCGCGGGTCAAAATATTTCAAACTACAGGATTTGAATAAGAAATGGTGGTGCCTCTTATTTGTTTGGTGTTTAGATATGGTGGTACAAAATTTTTGGAATGTATATAGACTGGGTAAAAAGTACAAAGAAGATCCATTAGATTTACTTGCTTTTAGAAGAAAAATAGTTCAAGTTTGGCTTGCTGATTCTTCTTTTGATGCAAAAGGTTTAGGCAAATCACAACACAAAAACTGCAACATTCCGCAAGAGATTCGCAATGATAGAAATAATTATTTCATAGTTGACTCAGAAACAACAATCAGATGTGAACTCTGTAAAGAGATTACACGTAAAAAATGTTTAAAGTGTAGAATTGGCTTACATTATAAATGTTTTAATATTTTTTCAATAAACATGCAATTTTTTCACCATAGGCATATTAAACTAGGGCAGCCAGCCTGGAAGTGTGCATTGTTTTTTGTAAATCTTAAAACTTAATATTTTATAAAAATAGTAAATTTTTATACTAAAACTAGTTAGAAGTAAAATGAGATAATAAAATTTGTTGGTAGGCTCAGTAGGTTAATAACTTTGTTCAATTCCATTTTCCACATTTTTATCAATTTTTTCATTACTATATTCTCTCATGGTCAATATCTATATTCAAAGTGATCTTCTAACATCCTCCTTTCTAAACCTACTTAATTTGTTTACTTCCTCGTATTTCAATAAAACTTCAGGATTAAGTTAAATCAAAATAAACCTCCTATATAACATAGAAGGTTGTGAACATTAGCATTGGATGCACAAGCGCAAGGAGCTTCTCTAATCAGACCTGCATGTTCCAAGAGAGTTGGAACCGATGACTAGGTGGTATACGCACTTAATATTCCTAATTGTCTCTATCCTGCATAGGTCTGTGAAATGCATGGTGAATTGATGGAGTTTAATTCGTTGCTGCAACGACGCATGAAGCATAAGGAAGAAGTAGTTCAGTATTTGCTGAAAGAGTTGAAGTCATTTCAGCTGTCCTCCACCACACCATTTCCTTCTAAGCAAGGTACTGCAATTATATTTTCGTCGCCATCCTATTCCATCACTACTTCGCCTTCCTCTCTTTCTACCTCGGAATCAAGGTACTTTTTAATTCGTTTTACTTTCTTCCAGTGCTTCAAACATTTTACTATTCTGTTTTCTAGGTGTTGGCCTACAGACTGTAATACCATATTAACATCAGTTAAAGATTCTTTTAAGACTTTTTTTCTGTATCTGTATTACAAAATTTGGGTAAGATTAGACCAAAAATAACCAGAAAGAAAGTAGTTGGGAAAGATATCAGAAAAAGGCATTTAAAATTAGGCATCGAGCAAAATAGGGAAACTTGGAAATGCAAAATTGAACAAATATTTACTCATAATTGTAAAACCGGCTAGACCCTTGCTTGATGGGAAAGTAGCCGTATAACCGATTATTATGATTATTATTACAGATTCTTTTACCAAAAAATTCTCAGATATTCTAAAAATATTTTTACTACTTGGTAAAAGACAAGAAAATTTTTTTAATTTAGTTAGAGTTTATTAAATTGGACTACATCTTTTTCAAAAATCCAAACATAATGTGTTTGATATAAGTAACTGTAAGGTAGATTTTCGTAGCAATATTAGATAGGCTGCACAGGCTACTTTACCGTTTACTATAACCTGTTGCAATTACAACAAATATTTAGGGTCAAATAGACGTGGTTTTTATAATTTGCGCCTTCAAGAATCCGATTTTCTTGTATACACATTGTCTATTTGTGTAACATATGTTATCTCCTATCGGGCATTCATCAAATTGACGTAACAATAATAATTTGCTGGAAAAATGACAGATTCTATTAGTGATCCTTAAGAAGTAGAAGAGAGAAATTAGTGCTCTTACATTTGAATTAAAATCCCCTCTCGTTTAAAGTTCTTTTTGTCGAATGAATTTTCAATTATCTTCATTACAATAAAAGCTAGATTTCATTTTTTCGTAATTCTACTCAGGGAGTCCCACAAAACTTTACCGATTTTATATAAGATGGGGCTTTTTTTATATAGAATTTTCAAATCATATTATTAAAGAAATAATAAATCAAAGCCTTTATCTATATATGTTTATTTTAAAGTTTCGAATAGTCTACTCCAGATATTTTTTAAAATGTGTTATATATTAATTTTGGATACTTAAAATTAGTCTGATCATTCCAAAGAGTTTTCTTTGTTAAGCTTTGCTGCATAAATTTAAACCGGGAAAGGGTTTATTTTTCACAATGCATTTCATAAAATAACGAATTATTTCACGGTTTTGTCTCAATTGGCAAGCGCGTAGCAACTTTTTAGAGCGAGGGCCGTATGATGAATTTGTCGAACATGAAATCTATAGCAATAGTTTAACATACATTATTTTTTGTATATCCTATACAATATTTAGTGTACATAATTTTGCCACATGTATATACTTTGTTTAATGCGTTTTATCATGCTATTTTAACAGAAAAATAATTTTTATAAAATTTTCTTGACTTAAAATTCTTGTATGTATAATTTTTTAGAATATTGATTAATTCATCTATTATGGTTTTTACAGATTTTTGCGTATTTTTAATGCTTTTATTTTTTATATATAAAAATACTTTTTTTTACGCAAGACCATTTTAATACAAAATTATATATAAGTAAATTAATTAACATATAGGCCTGATTTTTAAAATAGACAACATTCAAAAGAACTTCCAATTGTGGATATTCAAACATTAAGTGTTTAGCGCCCATTTTCACAAGGTCTGTACTGTGTAGTAGTGCTGAAAAATAACCAAAAATCTCAAAACCGGATAAAACATTTATAATTTATATATCTTCTAGCATAAATAAAAAAAGTTCTAATTTTTTATATTTTGAAATAGAAGCTTTTTTTTATTCTCATTTTCCCACCCTGTCTTTGAGGCATATTAGACAAAGGTGAAATAAAAAATTTGCAAAAGAAAAAGTTCTTTAGCTTTCAACACTTCACGGTTTTATTAAGGACGATATAGGAAGTAGCTTCAAGTATTTTAAATTTCTCGTTCAAAATTATTTAAAAAAAAAAAGGATATCAACTTAGAGGGGGTCAAAAATGGCTATAAATTGGTTGACGTCCGTTGTGAACGCTCTCTCGTATTGTACCACATTGGACAAGATATACCTGGTTCGATTCCAATTGAGGCAAGTTTGAAAAAGAATTATTTCATTAATAAACACCCAGTCTCAATGAATTCTAAAAAATGATTACTTGCTTGTGTTAGTTAGTCACTAGCTTCAATATATAATGCGTACCTATATACTTGAACTAACACACGTAAGAACATGATTCATCGTAATACGAATACAACAGCTTGTCATATTCTCGTTTTCAACTTTGTAAAATTTGTACACTTTTACTATCCTTTATAAGCTCCTCTATGAAATAAATTTTAACAGCTCGGTTTTCTCAAAGGAAGTTGTCGTTAGCATTCCTGAAGCGTTTTTAGAAGGCAGAGCTATAAAGCTTCACTACATGTACAAAGTTAATGTCAGGCTGGTGAATTGCGAAGAGAGTTGGTCTGTTAATCGTCGATTCTCCCAATTTTGCGCGTTTCGATCCTGGCTTCTTGGAAAGAATCATTCACTCTACTCACCCATACCCTTTCCTCCTAAAATCCACTTATCTTCATCTAAGGTTTTTCCCTTTTTTCAATTGCTCGAAAAGATATTCAAAATTTCTACTTTAAGAAAAGAACTATGATTGAAGAGAGAAAAAAGACACTTGAAAGTTTTATGCAAACAACAATACAACTTTTCATTAATCAGAATACTCCGCTCAAGAATAATTTAAACAGAAATCAGCTTCAAGCTGAGCTGAAATTTTTAAAATAAAATCTTTATTTTTTAGCTTTTAAAAGAGGACCTATTTTTCATTAAAAAACATTAGCGCCAAGCGAATAAAAATAACAACACACTTCACATTAAAGTAAATAATTTAAGAAAAATTAGCAATAACTTCTTTGGTGAATTCGTGAGTTGTCGCATAACCTCCTAGATCACGCGTTTTAACTTTGCCATCCTTGAGAACCGTTAGGAGAGCGTTTCGAAGTTTGTTATAATAAGAGGATAGCCCTATAAAGTTGAGCATATTTGCTGCTGACCAAATCATCGCTGTAGGATTGGCAATGTCTTTTCCCACTGCTTCAGCATATGGGTGTCTAGCTCCTGTCTCAAAAAAGGTACACCCAGGCCCATGGCTTTCACCTGGCACGATGCCCGCTCCTCCAACGAGACCAGAGGCTAAATTGTCCACGATGTTTCCGTAGAGATTGGGCATTACCATAACATCGAATACATGCGGTTTGGAAACTAATTGCATGCAGCAGGCATCTATAATCACGTCGTTGAATTGGATGCCAGGGTACTCCTGGCTCACCTCTTTACAGCATTGTAGGAATAGGCCGTCGCTCAGCTTCATGATGTTGGCTTTGTGCACAGCAGTCACTTTCTTGCGGCCGTGCTTCGTAGCGAAATCAAAGGCAAAGCGCGCAATGCGTTCAGAATTCACCCTTGTGATTATCTTCAGCGACTCTACGACACCCGGCACGCTTTCATGTTCCAGGCAACTGTATTCTCCTTCAATTTGTTCTCTGATTATAACCATATCCAAAGCGTCGTGTCTTGTAATGATGCCGGGCACGCTCTTGATCCAGACCACGTTTGCAAACAAATCCAACGACTTTCTCATTTTCATGTTTAGCGTTTCCATTTCTCCAGACACGATTCCCTGGGAAGAGCGTATGTTGCCTTTCAGCGCTACTTTATTTCGTTTCACAGATTCTATCACATTTTCTATAGGCTCGCTCAATTGGCTACTACTTTCACTCACATACAGCTCTTCAAATTCTACAGGCACACCGAGCGCTTGGAAACAGGACTTGACCGAGTTTATGAGCGCGGGGCCAACTCCATCGCCAGGAATTACGGTTATCTTTGTTTGCATTGAAAAGCGCGCACAGCTCGGTACAATGAAAGCGGAATTAACAGAAAAAAGCTTAGCAAAGTGCCTTATAAACATTTTGCTGAAGAACCTATCAATTTTAAAATAAAAGAATGATTCAAAAGTTATGTTAATAATAATAGCATAAAAAGGGGATTAAAATTTATTGAAACTCTCCTCAGTCTCGCCACTGATGAAAGCAACTGCAACAACGATAAAAGGTAGTCATTGGCTCATCTGCTGAGCGTGTTTGAATTTGCATGAAAAATGCGCGCTCGTGGGAGCACTCGGGACACTCAATCGGTGTACTGTCAACGTTTTCCCAGGCCTTGGATCCGCCAATCACATCATCGAGTTGTTTCATAACGAGGTAACGCTTTTGTTTTACAGGCCTACATATCGGATATATGTATGGACAGGTGGAGCAGGAAAAGCGGTTGCAATTATTGTGCTCATTCGTTTCTATTACAAGAATGTTATTACATGTTGGACAAAAGAGAAGCATTAGCTATTTCCTACCTTAACTATAAAAAAGTAGAAAATATAAAAATGGGAAATGAAGTGGTAAGTTTAGTATTATAATAAAGAAGGTATCTTTTATTAAAATACACATCACACTACAATGCAAAAAATAGTGCTTCGCTCACACTTATAAATTTGTTTTAACGCAACGCATAACACCACCCTTTGACGCGCATAGTATATATTTATGCGCAGTTATATTTGGATTCCACAAAATCTTGAAGATCGAAAATTTTGAAAACAATTCATACTCTTCAACAGGTGTAGTCTTATCATTCTGATACTTGACTTCTTTCAAACTCTTTCCATTTATTTTATTGTCTTGGTACAAAAGCTGTACACCCGTGGAATCTACATCATCTGTTTCGCAAGATCTGTCATCTTTTGTGATTAAAACTCTAAAGAGTCGTGCTTTGAAAAAATACCATTTTTTGGATTTGCCAAATATGTAGAAGTTTCGAACAAAAGGGAAAGCTAACTCCACTTCGCCCGAATAATTGGCACACGCGAGGCATTTGATGTGTGGATTGTAATCGAAGGAAGAGATTATTGAATTGGTTAGACACAGCCTAAATGATTGGTACAGGCTTAGTGGGCTCACCATTCGCAAGTAATTTGGGTTGTAGAACATGTAATAATTAAAGAAAAATAGGTGCTCATTCACGGGCAACAGGACTTGTGGATTTAAAATGGACTTGTAGGATAGACTCGCTCTACTACCAATTTCCAAATTCCATAAACAGGTGATGGAGTCCGCGCCAGAAGAAAGTAAAAATCGGGATGAGCAATAACACCAAGACAGACTCAAAACTTTACAGGAGTGTGCTTTGAAGGAATTCGAAGGAAGTACTGATAAATGTGATGATTCGTCGTCTACGTAACTTAAGAACTGGAAAGACTTGCACGACTCCGATAAGTGCCAAGTGCTAATTTGGCCGTTGTGAAGACCTGCCGCCAACTTAATTTCTGTGTTCTTGCAGAACCATTCCAGGCATTCAACAAACATATCCTTCAAATTATCTTTACTATTGTTGAGGAATAGTCTGATTACATCATTCGCACAGTTGTAACAGACCAGACTAGTTGCTATGCCCAAGTCTGAGGGCAAAGCCAACTTGTATACATAAACACATGGAGAAAATTGGGTGGAAATAGATAAAAGACACAAGCGATTGCCGGTATCTGCATTGTGGATTTCACTGAAGGGACACACTTTACAATCCGTCACCCTACCCGTGATAACATGATGGATGTTGTAAGCCAACTCGAAATGGGACAGACACTCACTCTGCCAAATTTGAATATAGCTCTGGTTACGGCTCTCTAGGTAGACGCACACAACGATGCGTTGAGAAGAGGAGTTTGAGGAGATCCAGGCACATGCAACCACTTCCTCTCCGCTGAAGAAAGTGGTGGTATTTGCGATATTCACACTTTCTCCAAGACTCAGTTGCACATAACTCCCTTCACTACTGTCCTTAACTTTAAATCGAGGCGACTTAAAGGATGATGGGTGGGAATGCATACAGGAACAATCTTGAAGGGTCTTCCACATGCTTAGTTTGGGCAGCCAATTTGAATTTTTCACGCCTTCTAGAAATTTTCGTTTAAAGGAAATGTAGGTATCTGGTTTGTAGTAGCAGTTTTTATCGGCTCTTTCCCATTTGGCTCTTGGAGCTTTTGCTTCTTGCATCTTTTCATTAACAGTTTCAGATTCGCTGGAGGAAGAAGGCGATGAGGATTCTTTTTCCAATTTTTCAATATCAAACTCGCCATCTTTGTTCTTCTTTTTGTCGGTGTTGGAATAGTGATTGTCATCCTCATCATCACTTTTTCTTTGAGCAAAGGAATTCAACGCCTTCAACTTGGACATTCGATTGAAAGCGTCGTCCGAAGCATTGTTCGCACTGAAGTGTGGTTTCGTATCTTCTTTGTAGTCCGCATCATCTTTGTGTCCCTTTAAGTGGAAGTATCTTCGAGATAAAGGAATAGAAATGTGACATAATGGGCATGTTATTTCGTTGATCTTATTTTCGCACGTCTTGATGTGCTTCTGAAAGGAAGAGAATGAATCGAAACGCTGAGTACAGTCAAAATTGATACATTTGGGTGATAAGCCAAACTTTTCAAAAAGTATCTTGCTGAAATATAACTTATACTTCGTGTTGACGTCTCTGAATGTGAGCGTGTGTTCAAACCCATTGTGTTGCTTCAAAATATGATTAAATTTGAACTTGCAACTTTTGTAACTTGCTTTGGAAGAAGGGTCATTTTCTTCGCATAACTTACAAGAAAAGGTATCTAATTTACAGGCTTCGAAATGATTTTGTATAGCTTGGTAATTAGAAAAATATTGCGAACAATTGAAACATTGAATGCCTTCTAAGCTTTTTTCTGAAAATTCCCATATTACTTTTATTTTTTCAATTGGATCACCAGAGATGATATTTTTTGGTTTTTTTGTTTTAGACATCTAAATTTATTTTTTTTAAAAATAATCATAACGTGTTAATATTTTTAAAATTCGTAGCAAATAGTAATAGCAAAAATCTTACAGTGCTCTACGCTAAAAATTATACAAGTAAACAATAATAAGAAGTATTCATTATTAAATATATTTATTTAGAAAATATAGCATAAATAGGCACAAAAAAAGTAAAATGTTGCCAACATTTGTTTCATTCTTCAAAAATGAAATTTACCTAGTTTATTAACTTTTTCAGCCTGTTCTCCGCTCAGAGAATATATTTTCGTTAACTTGGTTTGTTTCCATGTAATCCTAGCCACATATAATATTGGATGCACATTTTTCGCTTGATCCTTCCATGCCACTCATGATCGAATACGACTTTGACAAATTGGGATGAATCAGCAGTTTACAACTTCCAAGAGATGTTAATTTATCTTGTTGAAAAGTGTAATAGGTATTTCTTCGTTGAAATAGATAGAATCATTTTTCTGCAATCACGGTTAGCGAATTCTATAGAAAACTGATGAACATGCTACAATCGACTTTTTAAAAGCCTTCCTCTAATTCAGTTGGGACATTTCTAACATGAGAACTTTAAAAAAAATCTTCCTCTTTGTAGCCATTCTTTGTAGGCTCTTCACTTTCACTATTTCGTTCCCTCTCTCCTCATTATAATCTTGAGAAAGACCGCAAACGGTCGAAATATTGATTATTTCTATCATTTGTAAAGTCGAGTTAATAAAATGTTTATTTTTGAAATTTCTTTAATTAATTGCTATTTACTAATTAAGGTAGGTACAAATTGGATAATTATAACCCATCAAAAAATATACGTTTATATGCGTATGTTTGTAGCTTTTTTGAATTTAAGTTTTTTATTAATCATACAAATCTTATATTTAGATTAACTAATATTCTTGTTATTGAGAATATTTCTGTAATTAATTTTCTTACTGAAGCAAGATATCTAAGATTGAACATACAAACTATTGGTTAAGTAGACTAAAGTATGTTTAGAATCATAAACTCGTGATACACTTTTCAATTTTGTCTTAATCACACTATTCGCTATAAAGACTTGCATCATGGCTACCGGTGCAGCCAGCTAAAAACATTTTACTTTTTTTTACCTTTAGTCCAGCGGGTTAAACAGTAAATGAAAGATAGACACTCTTGAAACCTCTTCTGAACAGTATTTTATTGATAAATGGTGAATTAAGTAGGAATGATATTAAAAAATAAATTTTACGTATAATTATATTTTTATTTCCTGTAATTTAATTAAATTTCAATCATCAATGAAGATGATAATAAATAACTTAAATTGTACATATATAAACAGGGGTGATGTTTTGTTAACAAATATTAATTGTAAAATTATACATCTTTGATGTTTTGTGGGTAAGGAAATTATCTACTGATGTACCAAAACTATGAAATTAACTGTAAATTACCCTTTTTCATTCTCATAGTTTATTCTGAGGGGTGCAAAACAATTTGATGTTATAAAACAAAAATATTTCAAAGATAGCAAAAATTTTCATCAATTAAATGATCCATTACATGAAATTATTTGTATCATATAACTATACATTAGAGTGGTCCATCAAAGCATGGTAAAAATTTTTTTTTTAGATAATTTTGATTAGAACCCTGCATTTGGTTTTGACAATTAAAAGATTATTGAGGCAGAAATTTGAAAGAAAAATAAGATGTTTTAAAGGCTGCACAAGTCGGTCAAAGTTTCTTGGCAATTACATAACTTTGCGTTTTTGGCATATCTAGATGAATACCTGAGAGATAGAAAACACCGTTTTAGTTATATATTTAATAAATAGGGCGAATACCAAGTTATTATCTATTTATGTTAATAATTGCTTTTTTAGACATAAAGAGCAGATGGAGTGCAATAGTAGCCAAGCAATCGACAAACCAAAAACCAGATCTACATCTCAGGTATGGTTAGTTGGTCCTGTCAATTCAACTTTCCCACAGCAAGGGAGGCTGCCAACACTTCGTGAAACACTTGCTGTTTTCTTCCACTATCACAGATGGCAAACAGAAACTTAAACAAAGTGCTCGAATGACAGTGTCACAGTTAATACCATTCTGGCAAAAAGCTGGTTTACCAACCGCTTTAAGCTATGCTATAGAAAAACGCCTAATGAAAGTCCACAGACAATTCCAAGGGTTGAAGAAAGCAATTAAGCGCAAATCTAAGACACAACAAGCAAATGAACAGCAATTTATTGAAAAATTAAACCAATTATTTGACATTGCTCATCAAAGTGCTAATAAATTGATCAAGTTACCAGAAGACCGTCAATTTCTCAACCTCCAAAGACAAGGTCGCAGAGGATACATGACATGTGTAGATAAAGAATGGACAAAGAAAGAAGAAGCAATGATCAAGTGAAAAGAGTCCTTTGAAAGGCGTAGAGAGATGGCAAAAGAAGAGCAACGGGACTTTAAGGAAAGCTGCATTAGTGCTGTGATTTCTTGCTCTGATTCAGAAACTACCAGCCAAGATTCAGAACAAGATAACACTACCAAGCCAATAAAACCTCCCAAAAAAAGAACTGACATTTCTAAATCAAAGACATCTCTAATGTTCAGCAATGTGACAACTGCTTTGGACACCTCAAAAGTCACTGACCGCCAAGCTGTCTCCTTACTCGCAAATGCAGCACATTCTCTTGGTCACAGTGTTGAAGATATGACATTGAGTCGTAGTTCAATTCGTCGGGCAAGACTAATAAATAGGAAAAAAATGGCAAATGCCATAAAAGAAAGTTACAATGCAGATGGACTATTGACAGTTCATTAGAATGGAAAGTTGATTCTAGGTATTACTGGATGTGAGAAGGTCGACAGGTTACCAGTAATTATTACCGGTGCAGATACAGATATTCTTCTTGGCGTTCCAAAATTACACAATGGAACAGGACAAACTCAAGCAAATGCTGTGATCGCATGCATTGATGAATGGAAACCGGGGGGCGACCGCCCCCCCCCCCTCCATGTGTTTTCAGGGGGGGGGGCGAAATTGACCTTCGCCCCCCCCCCCCTCCCCAATAATTTTATATAAGTAAGAGTTGCTGCTTGTTTATAAAACATGTATAATGATCGCATAGAAGGAATGCAGACTTTCGAATCAATCAAACATCATACCAAGCTGCTCTGAAATTCCTATCGCATTTTTCCTATCGAACATATTTTACAGACGATGCGTGAGAGCTATATAATAATAATCCATTGCTTCAATATGCACACAATAAGTAAGCAATATTTATCACAGTGTCTCCTCTGTAGTATTTGCAAACACATGTTGATGATCCACTAGATTTTCTCATCTTCTGTCACAGTGATTCTATTTCTCTTTCTCTCTCCTCTGTTTTTCTCTTCCGCTTTCTCTGCTAAAACTCAATCATTCACTCAAGCTCTCTTATTTCATTCAACTATCTCATTCAGCTTTCTTCTCTCTAGTGACGTAGCTAGGCTGGGGCATGCGGGGGCGTGCCCACACTCCTATGTACCGCATGGTGCCCCATGCATCTTATGCGATATCAGTTTTTGAAAATTTCTCCAATGAAAGGGTCAAGAATGTATAAATAATGTTGCGCAAGTTTTTTGTTTTAAAATTGTGCCCTTCTATCAACTTTTTTTTTGACTACACCACTGCTTCTGTCTAATTTGCATTTAGAGTTTAATTAAAATAGTTTTCAATCGTTACAATTTTATATCAATGAATATTGTTAGACTCGCGCTAAGAACTTTTTCAACAAAAGTCACTTAATCTTTATCACTACGTTTGCTACATTTTGTAACATTTGAAAACTTTAATTTTTCAAGTCAAGAAATTTTTTTCAATACTTATTTTGGAATGAATATTTTGACTATCTATTCAGTTTAAAAGCAAGAATACTCGATTTGCTTAATATTTGAGCAGAGATATTTTTATAATGTTCGATTCGACTAATTCGATATTCACGATTCGAAGTAACACTGTACATAATCAAATCACTTTTTTTAAGAAAATTTGTTGATTATTATAATAAAAATATAATATCGAAACAAAATGTTTCAGTTGTTAAAAATGTACTTGATCTATTTATGACAGCTGTCAGAATTTTATTTGTAGACAGAAATATTCAAAAAAACGCAATGATTTTCTTTTCTTGTATACTTTGATTTATGTTAGTTTGGTCCTCGGACATTTCGCCCCATTATTTTCATAAGACAGTTCACCTCATTATTTTCATAAGACATTTTGTTTCATGCACAATTCGCCCCGTTATTTTCATAAGACATTTTGTCTCATGGACAATTCTAAAAAATTAAGAGATAAATTGATTGATTTGAAATAATTTAATAGAGATAAAATAAACAAGAATATAAATTTTTTTAATAATTTTACACATATAATAAGCAAAGATGGATGATACCAATAGCCTATGAGACAATTTGTCAGGGGCGAAATGTCTGTCGACCGTTATTTAAATAATTTTTTAATTATAAGCGCTAGCTACTTTAACGTTGGCTTTTGCTGCTTATAAAAACTTGAAAATATCGAATAAACTCTCATTCTTTATGCCTCCTATTATTTTGAAATTATTCTGAGAACAGACGGTTCCATTTTAAAATAGTGAAAATTGCTTTATTAGTTTATTTTGTTTCCTTTCGCTCTTATGTTAATTATGTAGCAAATTTTTCAATTTTGAGTGGTGCAGTGGATGTATTTTCATTGACCAGGCACTGATGTACCGCTTATGTCAAACTATGAACAAATTTGTATCGATGAGGAATCGAATCCAGAGGCTTCCGTGCTATGTCCATCATATCAACGAATCTGCCATGTCACCCATAGATAGAGTATGCTGTAGGGGATACGTCAAATTAGTTTTCAAAAAACTTAAGTTATGCACTAAAATTTTTTAGTTTTTGTTGAAGCTCTATAACTTTTTCTGATAGACTTTTTTTCCTTAAAAGTTATTATAAAAGGCAAATTATCATTGCAAAATGTTAACAGTTATTTTACTTTTTGTAGCTTGTATAATGAAATAATGCGATCTTAATTTTATGTTTTATTTTTGTTTGCACAATTATAACTTCGTTTTATACCCTTGCCCCTGAATCAATCACATTTTTTCATATAAACCTCACAGGTTGTCTAGTAGACTCTTTGCCTTTAGACTACATTCACTGATATAAAACTATCCAACCTTCAGTTATTTGTTTTCTCTATGAATCAAATATCCTTTCATCAATTCCTGTAATGTGCCTGGTAGACTACTTCATTTTTCAAATGAAAAACCCTATTCCACCCCCTAACATTTTTGGATTTTTTTAAACTAGTGTATTCTCGATGGTTGTAGGTAAAAATGCCCCCAATTAAAAAGTAGGAAAAAATGCCCCCTAATTTTTGATTTTCAGGATTTTATATAATTATATAAATATTTTTATTTGGTACCGTTTTGAAAGGCTAAATTCCTAAAATTTCTTATATAGGGTTTTTTCTTTATAAAGTTCTTGAAAACAATAGCAAAGGTGCATATTTGTGGGAATGTGTTCTTAAAATCAGTTAAAATACAAATTATATTTAGAAAGTGTTCTGATACACACAAAGTCCAAAAATATTTGCTGTTTTATAAAAAAAAATTTTGTATTTAAAAAATTGTCGTATGCTGAGTTTTTTAGTTTACTTTAATTAAATTTTAAATGTTTTAAATGAAAAGTTAACTTTTTTTTTTACAAAAAATCTTTATTTGACATATCTTTTTTAAAAATTTTAATTAATAATTTTTAGAAATTTTTTGTGCTGGGGCAGTTTTTCCGAATTTAAATTGGGCCATTTTTACTGGGGGCATTTTTTCCTACTTTTTAATTGGGGCATTTTTTCTTACTTTTTAATTGGGGGCATTTTTTCCTACTTTTTAATTGGGGGCATTTTTTCCGGGGGCATTTTTTCTGCGCACTATATTCGATATGCAAATTTAATTAAATTATTTTCGCTGGAAGTATAGTATCTAAATTCACTAATTTTGTAAAAAAAATATAATGTAGTCTTATAAATTTAGGACTTTAGGGTATGCGCTGAATACACTCTATTTTAAAGGATATTTGGTCTCCCGTGGTATTTCCAGACCACAAAATTTTGAAAATTGCAAGAAAAAAATTTCGCCCCCCCCCCCCCAATAATTTTGAGGATGTGAGCCCCTGAATGGAAAGTATCGAACAAAGTGACCGGCATATGTTTTGACACAACAGCCAGCAACACTGGGCGTATCAATGGAGCCTGTATTCTGATTGAAAACGCACTAGGAAGAAATGTTTTACACTTTGCCTGCCGACATCACATCTTTGAAATAATCTTAGAAAAAGTCTTTACTGCACTACAAATAACCCAAACATCATATGGGCCGAATATTGCCCTATTCAAACGTTTCAAAGAAAAATGGTCCACGATTGATACCCGTTATTACTCAACAGCTTCAGAGAGAAGTGAGATTGCTGAATTTAAGGAAGATACAATTCAGTTTGTAAGACAACTTAGTCAACAGCAACCACGGGATGACTACAGAGAATTTTTGGAGCTTACGGTCATTTTTCTTAGAGAGAATCCACCTCGGGGAGTTCATTTCCAAGCTCCTGGCGCTCTTCATAGAGCGAGAGGATGGCAAAGGTAATTTACTGCTATAAAATGTGGATGTTTAGAAAGCAGTTTACCTTGAAAGCATCGGAAGAGCGCGGAATACTGCAATTTCTACTTTTTGTTGCAAGTCTCTACACGAAAGTCTGGTTTGAAGCGCCATCACCAGCCAAAGCTCCTCAAAATGATTTAACATTTCTCAAAAAGCTGTCAACGTATAGCAATTCAGTTGTCAAGAAAGCAGCTTTAAAATCTTTTGGCCGACATCTTTGGTACTTAAGTGAAGAAATGGTTGACTTGGCATTCTTTGACTCGAGTGTGACAGAAGAGCAGAAAAGGCTGATGGCTCATAAAATTATAGAAAAGAAGGGTTCAGAGGTTCCACCAAGACGTTGTAACGCTCTCAATCAAGCAGATTATGAGAGAAAGCAGATCAGCGATTTTGTCACCAAGAACACGGTGCATTTCTTTGAAACTCTGGATTTGCCACAAACATTCCTAGAAATTCCTCCTGTAGAGTGGGCTGATAATGCAGACTTTCAGAAGGCTGCTAAAATTGTGCATTCCAGAAAAGTTGTCAACGATGTTGCTGAAAGGGCAATCAAGTTGATTCAAGACTTCAACCGTAACCTAACGAAGAACGAAGAACAGCTCCAGTACTTACTGCAAGTTGTCAACGAGCATAGGCATCTGTTTTCTGATGCCAATAAAGTTACATTGATTGCTGGACTTTCTAAGTAACATATTTATGTGTGTTTCAGTTAATTTTTTCATAAATAAAAACACAAATGATTACAACATATTTTTTCTTTTTAGCTCGTTTGTTATTGCATTAGGCCTTTTACAAGTGTCATGTGCAACCTTTAAAAAATATTTTTTTGCATGAAATTTGGACTTAAATAATTGGAACAGATATGGAATCGAATTCTGGGTTCTAATCTGAACATTTAAAAAAAAAAATTTTTGGACCACTCTACTATACATATATGGTAATCCTTGATTATATAGAGGTTTAGGTACTACAGGATTTTTGATCCGAATCTAGCAAAAAAATTTATTTGCCATAATACCATACAAAACACCTCTTCGATAAAAACACCAGGCTATACGTTTAATTTCACAAATAAAAACGGACGTAATTCCATTATAGGGAACTAGAATAAATTAGTAAAGGTTCAGACTATACAACTCTGTCAAAAAGCCAAGTTAGTAAACTTTACTAACTATCAGAGTTTTACGACAAAGTTAATTTATTATTTCAAAAATAGCTTTTATCAAGGATAATGTTCAAATTAACCAAAAACAATTATTTATAAGAAACATAAGAGGCTGTTCAGGGTTTGAAACATAATGCATTCTATTTATAATAACCGATTATTCATTTTAAAAATTAAAGACAAAAACACAAATTATATTAAATTTGTATTTTTAAAAATAAACTGAATTCCTAAAAACGAATACAAATCCGTTTGATATTTTAATACAAAATATAATTTTCAATTTTTTTCATAATAAAAGCATCTAAAGCATTGCAATAAAATTGATTAAAGAGTAGTAATTAAAGTAAACTTATTCTTTTAATTTTTTGAATATTTAAGTGCCCAGTTAAATTTTCAGAAAAAAACTAGGGGTTACATTATTTTATTTTAAATTTAATAAATAATTTTTATAATCGTTTATGTAAAATGAATTAAAAAAAGATCTCCCATACTTAATATTGAAGTTATGTAAAATGAAAAAAATATATAATTAAAAGTAAAAATTCTAAATTTAAAAAATGTAATTTTAGACAAAATTTTATTAAAAATAGTTTTAGCTGCTCTTTAGCTTTCTGATTATCCACATATTAATATTTTATTTTCTTTTACTTTTTTATGACCTGTACAAATTAAGAGCTGCAATTTTTATTTTCAACGTGTATGTTGCCAAATGTTTTCATGATTGGCATATTTTCAGGTCTCTAAATATGAATTATTTATTGAGAATCTGAGTTTATTTTACTTTCTTTGAGATAATCTTTTAAACTTTCCCTAAAATACCAAGCGGCCAAACTTTTTAATGATTTGTTTAAAGTTCTATCACTTGATTTATCTATGGTTATTATTAAAACAAGAATAACTGAATATTTTGTATCGTTTTATGTAAATGAATGCAGTTTTACAAATTACTTCTCTTGTAACAATTTTAAATAAATGTCACCTTATTATATATTTACATCATACATATATATTTGTTCATAATATATGGACACCTTTTACTTTTTTGAATTTAATTAATCTTGTTGACTTGCTATATCAATTTTTTATAGGGTGTTTTCATCGAGAAGTCACAATTTCGCCGCTATTATCGAACTATGAGAAAGTTGGCTTGATACCGAATCGAACCCAAGACCTTGAGTTATCGAAACCTAGTATCTAACCAGTAATTTTTTATTCTCTGTACAAATGACTTGGTAGGCAATGTTTAACTTTTGTTCATATTTTGCTAGATGTAAGATTTAATATACCTCATTCGGAGAGGCGATGTTTTTCGGTCTCACATCATTATCAGAAATCCCATTTTTGTTCTGTGTTCTGAAGAAAGCATATATACTAATTTAAAGTCTTTTCAGCGTTTTTTAAATGATATATTCTTAGGTTTATTTTAAACATCATCCTTTTTAAGGCGGTTTTAAAATATTAAAACCTCGATATAAAGAAGTTGGAGGGAAATCAAGTTCTAGTTCATACAAAGCGTAGTTTTGTTTTAACCGAGGGTTAAATTAAAATTTCAACTTTGTTTTTACTGAACCTTTATTTCTTTAAATAAATTTATCTGAAACATATACCTCATAAGATTGAGGCTATATCAAGGATGACTGCCCAAGAAAACAATATTCAAAAAAACTTTTTTTAATTTTTTAAAAAAATCACTAATCCGTATCTCTATTAAAGAAGAGTTTCTACACTTTTTAATAAAGTTTTCCACTTTTGTAATGTAATCAAACATTTCTTGGGCTGCATTTTGAGTTTGCAGGAATCTCATAACTTCACTACAATCTTCTGGAGCATTAGTGGCAGTTGGCGCAAGTTTTGACAAATTATTTTCTTCATCTTCTTCGTCACACTGCTCTTGTGGATCAGAAAGCCTACTTAATACATCCTTTATAATAAAATCATCTGTGAGAGGAGCTAAAGTGAACAATATATTGTCAACTGAAATCTAGTTTTCTAAGTCAAAAGATGTTTGGAGTCCCACTTGAGACGCTTTTTCTATCAGAAAGGGTAGATTTTCAGTAATATTTTCTGAAACACTTATGTATTCTTCCATAGACTGCACAAAGCCGGCGTGTTTTTAAAACAGTTTTTTAAAAGTTTCACTAGTAACTTAAGACCATGCTTGCCGGATCATATGAAGAGCTTCGAGAACGTTGATAGAATAAGTAGAGCCCTTGTCAGCAGCTGTAATCAGTTTTTCAAATAAAGTCACTCTATAATGAAATTTTAAGTTTTTTATAACTCCCTGGTCCAAAGGTTGTGTACGGGACGTTGTATTTGTGGGCAAAAATTGTAGAGATATATTTGTTAACGTTATTTTTGAATGAGATGCTACATTGTCTAATTTAAGAACAACGTGTAGCTTTTCAGATCGAAAACGAGTGTCAAGTTTTTCCAGCTATGAAAGAAATATTGAAGTATCCATCCAAGCTTTTTTGTTAGCTTTATATTCTGTTGGCAAAGATTTAACATTTCTAAAACAATGAGGTTTTAAGGATTTACTAATCACGAGTAAAGGAAGTTTATCTTTACCTGTCATGTTAGCTCCTACTAATATCGTCAACTTTTGTTTGGACAGCTCTCCCCCATTTTATTCTTTTTCTTTTAGCACAAATGATGAAGAAGGTAACAATTTAAAAAATAAACTCGTCTCGTCAACATTATAAATATCTTCGGGTCCGTATGTTTTGTGGTAAAATTTTATCAAACCATTCTTTTAAAGACTCTATTTGAACATCTTTTGCTTCACCGTAAATTTTCCGGTAAGTGATATTATGGTGTTTTTTAAATCTGTGAAGCCAACCTTCACTACATTTAAACTCATCATAGTTTAAATCTGAAGCAAATTTTTTAGCTTTAGCTGAGAGTGTAGGTCCTGAAACAGGAATGTTTTGAGCTCTGGCATTTTTGAAACAGGGAATAACAGTCTCTTCAATTCTTTAAATTCTTCTTTCAGGGTAAGAACTTTTTCTTAATCTTTTTTGCTTAACCAAGATATTAACATATTAAGGGGTACATTGAATTCTTTAGCTATCGTTGCTTTTGATCTCAGGTTAGATTCAGCAGCAGTGATAGCACGATATTTTGTTCCAATATAAAAACTTTTGTGTTTAGAAGATGTAGGTCCATCCATAATAACAGTTAATAAGAACAAAATTAAACAGCTTTCAAAGATAAAAAACAAAGGTAATAGAAATAATGAAGAAATAAAATTAGAAAGATTAAAGAAGTAAGTGATATATTCAACCCACATGTGCTTGCAATTAACTTTGTAATGCACAAGTCATTGCTGAATAGAAGTGATGAGGAAAATTACACGGACTTGAGATTATCGCATACATGTGTGTAGAAAAGCGGTAAGACTTCTTCTCCACATCTCATCATTCTCCTAGAACCTATTATTATACAATTACAGGAGTGTAAAAAATTACAAAGAAATTTTATGAGCTATGAGGGATTTATTTGAAATTAATCAAAAATTATAAACGAGGTTTCTTCTAAGGCGAGTTTTTTTTATAAAAGGTGTAATTTACCTAGTGAAATTATACATGGACATGAATTTGACAAGTTGGTCCAAAATTTGAAGTATTGTGCTCTGAAATTTCTATCGAACATATTTTACAGACGATGCATGAGAGCTATATAATAATAATCCATTGCTTCAATATGCACACAATAAGTAGGCAATGGTTATCACAGTGTCTCCTCTTTATAGTATTTTTGAGCAAACACATGTTGATGATCCACTAGATTTTCTCATCTTCTGTCACAGTGATTCTATTTCTCTTTCTGTCTCCTCTGTTTTTCTCTTCCGCTTTCTCTGCTAAAACTCAATCATTCACTCAAGCTCTCATTCGCTCTCTTCTTTCATTCAAGCCCTCTTCTCTTGCTAAGCTCTCCTATCTCATTCAGCTCTCTTCTCTCCAGTGACGTAGCTAGGCTGGGGCATGAGGGGCCGTGCCCACACTCATATGTACCGTATGGTGCCCCATGCATCTTATGTTATATCAGTTTTTGAAAATTTCTCCAATGAAAGGATCAAGAAATTATAAATAATGTTGCGCAAGTTTTTTGTTTTTAAATTGTGCCCCTTCTATCAACTTTTTTTTGGCTACACCACTGCTTCTGTCTAATTTGCATTTAAAGAATTAAAATAGTTTTCAATCGTTACAATTTTATATCAATGAATATTGTTAGACTCGCGCTTAGAATTTTTTTCAACAAAAGTGACATCTTTATCAATACGTTTGTTACATTTTGTAACATTTGAAAACTTTAATTTTTTCAAGTCAAGAAATTTTTTTCAATAGTTATTTGAGAATGAATATTTTGACTGTCTATTCAGTTTAAAAGCAAGAATACTCTATTTTTTTTAAGAAAATTTGTTGATTATTATAATAAAAATATAATATCGAAACAAAATGTTTCAGTTGTTAAAAATTTACTTGATCTATTTATGACAGCTGTCAGAATTTTATTTGTAGACAAATATTCAAAAAAACGCAATGATTTTCTTTTCTCGTATACTTTGATTTATGTTAGTTTGGTCCTCGGACATTTCGCCCCATTATTTTCATAAGACAGTTCGTCCCTTGGACAATTCGCCTCATTATTTTCATAAGACATTTTGTTTCATGGACAATTCGCCCCGTTATTTTCATAAGACATTTTGTCTCATGGACAATTCTAAAAAATTAAGAGATAAAATGGGTGCGTCTTTTTACCCCAACCTACCCCAATCTACCCAAATCCACCCCTAATCTACTCAGTTCTCTTCTAAAAAAACCTAAAAAAATGCCCCCTAATTTTTGATTTTCATGATTAGTTTAAATTATATAAATATTTTTATTTGGTACCACGAAAAGCTAAATTTCTAAAATTTCTTAATCTATAGGGTTTTTTTCTTTATAAAGTTCTTGAAAACAATAGCAAAGGTGCAGATTTGTGGGAATGTGTTCTTAAAATCAGTTAAAACACAAATTATATTTAGAAAGTGTTCTGATATACACAAAGTCCAAAAATATTTGATGTTTTATAAATTTTTTTTTGTATTTAAAAATTTTTCCTATGCTGAGTTTTTTAGTTTACTTTAATTAAATTTTAAATGTTTTAGATGAAAAGTTAACTTTTGTTTTTTTTTACAAAAATTTTTATCTTAAAAAATTTTTTTTTTAATTTTAAATAATAATTTTTGAAATTTTTTGTCTTGAGGCATTTTTTCCAAATTTTAAATTGGGGCATTTTTTTGGGGAGCATTTTTATTGGGGGTTTCTACTTTTTAATTGGGGGCATTATTTTCGGGGGCATTTTTTCTACGCACCATATTCGATATGCAAATTTAATTAAAATATTTTCGCTGGAAGTATTGGATTGGTAAGGATTGGTAAGGATGTCAAAGCACTTTCCTAAATCAATTGATATGCTTGCAAACTGCTTGTTAAAGATTAGTTGAAGATCGTTCGAGAGCGTTGTTGAAAGCTTGAAGACGGTTTAAGCTTGGCAAGGCTGATGGAAATAAAGTGAGAGATTTCTTAAATGTAAGTAAAAGAAACTAAGAGTGCTTAATGAGGATGCGTTAGTAGGATGGGTTCTATGGTTTTAATCGAAGAAGATAGTGCGTTTAATAAATTGGGGTGGAAGAGAATTTGGCTGAAGTTGGTTGGAAAATGGCCTAGAGTTTTGATGCACGAGCTTATCATTGTGTGTCGATAGGAGATGAAAAAAGGGCATATGAATAATAGGTGATAAGGTGTTTCTAAAGCGTCGTTGCAGAAACGGCAGGTTTGATTGTCGGTGAGTTTGATGTGATATAGATATGATTTACAGGGGCAGTGACCTGAAAACCATCTTATTATGGATCGCGATGGGGTGAAATTGTTGATGGCCCAAGTTTGGTGAATTGCTTTTATATCCGGTATATCTGAGAGCGTGGTGTTGGAGGACTTGGTGATAATCTGTTGCCATTGATTAAATGTGTGTATAGTGAGGTTATGAGTGAGAACGTCGGGGTTTATGGAAGTTAGGTGTGGTGTGTGTGTTTTGGAAAGGGCTTGTTTAGCGAGCATATCTACGCGTATGTTTTCTTGTATGTTGGAATGAGCAGGGCACCAGAGAATAGAAATCGTGAAAAGAGAAGAGAGAGAACGCAGTTTTGAGAATAGGATTGTGGTGTGGAAAGGAATATTTCTGTGAAGATATAGGTCACGTGTAATTTTCTGTGAGTCTGTGTAGAAATGGATGTGGGTGAACTGTTTGAACAGGTGAATGTTATGGGTAATGTGATAGCAGGAGGCGATTAAGGCTGTGCATTCAGCATCATATGTCGTGGTCAAGTGGTTTAATGGAGAATTTGAGGAATGGAAGGGAATTAGAGAGTCGCCTGCGTGGAGAGCGTATGCGAAAGCACATCTGTTTATTGATTTGGCTGCATCTGTGAAAATTCTGAGTGTAGAGAGGTTTGAGAGTTGTCTGATCTCTTTTATGTGGGTAATTGCGGTGTCCTTATTGGGATAAATTGTGATGATGTATGGAAGAGATAACGATGGGTGTGTTAGTGTGGCTGGATGAACTTTTTGGTGTACGAGGTATTTTTGCAGGTGTGGGAGTGCTTTATGGAGAAGGATTGTGTATGGGTGTATGGAGTTGGAGGGTAGGTGGAGCATGGAGGCTGAAGAGGGAGGTAGTAAGGATTTGTATATCTTGACGTAATGTTTGATGAGTGTGCTTTTCAAATGAATGAGAAGGGGCGGGCATTTTAACATGAACTCTAAAGAAGAAGTGGAAGTTGTGCGGAAAGCTTTTGAAATTGTTAAAAGACTAAGGCGATGGATTTTAAAAAGAAAAGTCAGGGTTGTGGGATGATCGAGTGATGACCCCCAAGATAGAATGCCATATTGAAGTGATGGAAGTATGAGTGATTTGTAAATAAAAAGAGAGTGGTGGATACTGAGGCCCCATTTGTATGAAATGGCTGCTCTTAATTGAAATAAGGTCTTGGTGAGTTTTGTGTAAATGTTTTTGAAGTGTGTAGACCATTTCAAATTGGTTTGAAAGGTGAGACCCAAGTATTTAGTGGTTCTTGCGGGTTGTATGAGAGTTGTGTTGTTGATGCGTAGGGGTAGATGCGGAGAATGTTTGCGCGTAAAATGCATTAGTGTGGTTTTGGATGTGTTAAAGGTGATTTTGAGTGAATTAGCGGTGAAGTTTAAAGCGTTGAAAAGGGATGAGATGCGCTGAATGTTTTCGGGTTGTGTGTTCGAGGAAAAGGAAAATAGCAGGTCATCTGAGAAGCATTGTGAGAAGTGTGCGTTTGAGTCGAGGATGTCGAGAAGAGGGTTTATCAAGATAAGCCAGAGAATGTCGGAGAGGCATCCTCCTTGAGGGGTAGAGAGTGATAGCAAGTGAACTGCACGTGTTGATTTTTCGCGAAAAACTAAAGCTCGATTTTGTAGATAGTTGTGTATGAATTTAATCATGTAGGGTGGATATTTTTTGAGATGCATGTTCAGAAGGATTGCGGGGTGCCAGGCGCTGTTAAATGCATTATCAATGTCTAGAAATAGGACTGTAGCGGTTTTGTGGGATGTGATGGAGTGTTGAAGGTGTTCAGTTAGTCTTGATAAGGCTGACTCGGTGTTTCGATGAGGAAGATAGGCAAACTGGGAGGGATGGATGAGGTTGTTTTGAGTAATGTAGTGGACGAGCCTTCTTCGAAGGATTTTTTCTAGGATTTTGCCGAGGACGGGAAGAATGGTAATTAAATGATAAAATGGTTAATCACAGTTTTTGTGAATTTGTTTGGAGTCTTGGCGATCGAACCCCTGACCTTCAACTGTTAAGAGATTTATTTTTGCAAGCTATTACACAAGGGAAATTTGTGTTGAATGGCTTATAGTTTTAGATTAAGAAGTAATATATTATGGGATAGACAATATAAATGTTTTTATATTAAAAAATTTATATTTTTATTTATTTTCTATCTTTTTTACTCTAAATTTCAACGTTTTAATTATGGTATGTCGTAATTTTTTTTTCAAATACTTTAATTTTCATTAATCTTGTTTCTTCATATATAAACTCACTTGAAAGCAATCTTCTACTTTTGTTCACTTATCTCTTCAACGTTTATTATAACTATCTACTTATCACTTTTTTTTTTACACCTCATCTTGAAAATTTTATTCACTATGTGAATGTACTCTTCTACCATATGTACATGAAATATTCTGATCATTATTTAACGATAACTTCATTATGATCATACAACTTTGTGAGGCAAAATAGCTAATGAATCGTCAAGAAACACGCTTTTATTAAAACTGTTAAAATTTTTCTATTTATATTTTTTTTTAGTTATTTACACCCATCGATTCTGTCTTATTTTTATTTCTAAGCCGCTTTCTTTTTCTTCTGCAAAACCGGCTGCTGGGGCCTGCACCAAAACACCAACTTCTAGATCCTCCGCTGGCATGAGACAAAGGTTTCCTTGTATAATTATTAGATTTTTCCTCCTTTATACTTGTGTATTTCTCTTTTTTAGAAAGTCCGCTCCTACTTCTACGCGAAGTAAAACCACAAATAATTCGGCCACAATTTGGAGATTTTATTCCGATGATTCTCCAGGAATTAAAGTGTAAGTTCGCAGCAATTCAAAAAATTTTCTATAACATTTATTTTGTGCAGAGGACCTGTTCCAGTTTTGATCTTCAGTCTTTTGTTCATTGCCTGCGTTTTCATCCTTCATATCTGGGGCAAATTCACAAGAATCTATACAGATGCTGCTAGTTAAACGCAAAACTTTTTTAAACTATACTTGATTTATTTGTTCTTATAAATATTCAAGTTTCAACACCCTTTCAAGGGAGATTCCTTTTTTTTTTTACAATTTTTTAATTCTTTACTCAATATAATGATTTAAAATAAAAGAATATTTAAATTATTATTGATAATTGTGCATATTTTTGTGGACAATTATCATGTATCATAAATCGATATTCTCTTGCTGAAAAATTATCAAAAAGAATATATTTATTTTAATTAAAAAAAATATAACCAAAAAATTATCAATCTATATACAGTCACGTATTCTGAATATTTTTTAGAAGAGAGGGGACTTATAAAAATAATTATTTTAACTAGATGCTTATTATTAAAGAAGTTTGACTTTTAAAGCGCTATTCTCTAATTCGTATTACTTTTATTTTCTAATATCATATGTCTGGCAAGACATCCGAGTAGACAACTTGCCAGACCTTTTTATATATTTAAATATAAAAATTGTAAAATGCTAAAATACATTTAAAATAAAAATTTTCAAAAAATATTTTACATGCATATTGAAAACACCATTTCAAAAATTCTACACAAAAGTTCAAAACACTTTACCTTAAAATTGCGGTTTTGTTTCATGAAAACAATACGATTTTGATTGAATCGAAAAATGTTCAAATCAAAAAATATTTATTCTTTTTAAATATATCGTTGGCTCCCCTTACTTTTAAAATATAAAGATAAACCAAGTCTTTAATAATTCATTTTTATCAAATTATGCACATACGAAACTAAAAGTAAGGGGAGCCAACTATATATTTAAAAAGAATAAATATTTTTTGCTTTGAACATTTTTCGATTCTTTGATTTATTTGACAAATATAATATTTAAAATCGTGCAAATTGCAAAGTAAAGGTAATAACTTTTGTAACATCGTATGAGGTAGGTAGCAAAATATGAACAGAAAGTTTCATATTTTTGGATTTTTTAAAGAATATTTTTCGATTCTTTGATTACAGAATTTTATTTTGATTATTTGATAAAATATATTATTTAATATCGTGAAAAAATTGCAAAAATATAGGTAAAATAACTTATCTAACATCCTCTCCCCGAATGAGGTATATCAAATCTTACATCTAGCAAAATATGAACTGATAGGTTGGAGATGAATCATCGTAGAATACAGGTTGGAGATATATATATATATATTATTGAAAGCTTATCGTTTGCTATATAGGCTAGAATAATTCATTTTTGCAAAAGCTTTTTAATTTTTTTGATAACTAGACTTCGAAAAATTTGGTCTAAATTTTAGTAAAAAAAAGTGACCACTTTTAAAGACAAGCATAATGTGAAAATTTAAACAAAAATTTTTATTGGAAAGCTTTACTTTATGCTTAACACAGGCTAGGATTTACAAAAAATATGTTTTCCCTTTTGCAAAATCTGCTTTTATGTGAGGTCAGTCAACTTTTATCTAGTTTCAAAAAATACCAATAAATTAACGTGATAAGTTTATATATTATTTCTTCAAAATTTTATATTCACAAAGGTAGAATATGGTTTTTAACATTTTGTCATAGTTAAAGAATACTGTTGAAAATAAATATATATTTTTTACTTTTTAGGGTCAGTATACTTTTTTTCTAATAAATTTTAAATGACATTTTGAAGTGAAAAATGTCGATCGAATCTAAAAGTTGTGTTCATTAATCGTAGCCTACTTTTATTTCGAAACAAATTTTCTTCAGTTTAACCACTTTTCTGATTTTTAACGAAGGGCATTCGTTATATTTATACCGACAGTGTGCGAAGAATAAATCACATTGATTCTAACACGCTTGTTATTGATTCTACCGCATAACTATGTGAAGAAAGATGAACACATGTTGCATTACGCGTTTGTGAACGCAGCGATTTCTTATCTTGCATACGCTTCACCACATCTTTAAACACGCCTGTGTGGTTTATTTTATTGGGCAAGTGTACGTTTAGTTTATTTGTAGTGTTTGTCTCTGATATTTTAGTCAAATATTAAAACGCTTATAACTTTCGCATTTCCCAACCAAATGTATCATGCGATATACCAAATTTAAGCATTTTTATGGGCTTTCACAATACATTACTTATATATAAGCAGTTGAGAAATACGAGTTTACTATTTTTTAACCTAGAGTATTTGTTTATACCGACAATTTGCGATAAGGAAATCAGACACCAATGCTATCTCACATCATAATTAAGATTGAAAAGTTCGACCACAGCCCATTTTCAAATAACATATAATAGTTCATTATTATTGTTCGACATATATATATGTGATCATAAAGCAGGCTATTTATTTATTTCTTTGAAAGGCGGAGGAGTGTTTTATGTTAACCCAAGTAGATTCGCAATTCAGTGCATGCATCTTATCACACCTTTTCGTGAGTTATAGTTATCAAATTAGTAAACCTGTATAGTGCAAGTTTTTAACATGTTTTATAACTTTTGAATTATTTGACTGTGCAACATATCAAATTGATGCATATTCGATAGGCTTTATTACGTAATTTCAAATATTTGAAATTTTTTATAATTTTGTATTTTAGTCTTCTTCGTAATTAGCAGATTAGAGGTGCATATTTTTTATATTTGGTAATTTTGAGCTTTAACGCTTATTTCATTTTGAAAAATTTCCACCTTTTATCTGTAACAATTTCCAACACAATTATAAAACCACTCTACTATCAGAACCTAAATTTATTTGCTGATTTTTATAAAATAATTTACTACAATGGTTTCTATTCCATAGAAGATTTTTAGAGGGTATAAAATATATATTATTTTTAAATTTGAAATTTAGATGTTTTTAAAATATTTAAAAATTTTGAAATTCCATAATGTATTTATATAATAGTTATGGGTTATATAATATATATTTGAGTTATGGCATTGTCAAAAATTGTGATTTAGAAATGTAAATTTATATATTTACGTGACTATGTTTTTGTCATTTAAACTTAAAACAAAGACATTTTTGGAATTAGCGCAAAAAACTAAGCTGATATGTATAATATTTAGCATTTACGGAAAATTTTTTTTCAAATATACAGTACCGACAGAATTTTGGGTATATAGGAAATTTCTATGTTGAAATTTTGACCTAAAATATCTCGAGAAGTACAAATCGTGTGAAAACTGGAGATGGCTCATTCAAAAGAGCATTAAAAATCTCGGAAAATATTTTATTCTGTATGTTTTTTGGTTGATCGAAAAATGTTTTTCCCTTTGAGTATAATGTTTTTCTTTGGCACAACTATTCCATAAGCATAAAAAGCACGGGTACTTTGTAAACCACTTTGTTGGCCTAATAAAAAATTTACAATTTTGAGGTCTACACATATTGACCATTGTTGTTCTTTATATTTCAACAGTTCTAAAAAAAATTAATATTACCATAACTCTCTTCCAAACTTGCTGAATAACCAATAGGTATTCCACTGAAAATATTTTTGTTATAAAGCAATACACATTTCAAACTCATATGGTGATGATGTAAAATGAGCTGACATTCAAAAAAAGTCTCCATTCATTTATGTCATAGAACTCCACACCCATACATTTCAATAAACCAGGAATATCAGAGCAAAATATGAATTCCTTCTCATTTTTAAAAAAATTGAGTAAGTTTTTTTCTCTATTACGGTAAAATGTTATTTTAACATCTTTTTGTAAGGCATTCTTCTGTTTTAGATGTGAGGATAGAACTTCAGAGAGCTCTTTCAAAAGACCTAGATCTCTAATAAGATCATTTAATTCTGATTGATTGAATAGTTTATTTTGATGGGAAAAATCAACTTAAAATTCTTCATCGTTATCACTTGCATCAATTTTATAATCTGATGATGGTAAGCCTCCGAAAGTAGGAACAGGAACTTCATCTGAATGTTTGATAGGACGAATTGCTGCAGGTAAGTTCGGATTAATAATGCCTCCTTTTTGTTCGCGCCAAACCAGTGAAATTCCAAAAGACCAACTTTTTCTTGTGCCTTTTGTCCATTGACGGAGATTTTCTACACAAGGTTTGCAAATAGTATTTCGGAGCCCACAAAAATTTTTAATCTCCTAATTTGATTTTAAAGTAGGCAAAATTGGCTTTGATTGCCATTCTTTGAGATTGGATTGTAAAACTTCCACATATATAACAAAATGAGTCAGGGGAATTCAAACACTTTCTTTTTAAGGCCATATTATAATAAAACACTAAAAATTAATCTTAAAAATAGGTAATAAATGTATATATCTATAATTATTGATTGATATATGACAGCTCAACTAAAAATGAAACTTTTAGTTTAAATGGGTAAACAAAGTTTTCTATTTATATACACCCGTTTTCATGTATGCTGAATACAATGGTCATGTTTATTTTTTAAAAAAATCAATCTAACCTTGTCAAAAAATTGTTTGACATGACAGCCCAATTGAAAAAAAATTAACTCTTTTAAGTAGTTATAAAAAGTTTTTTAACATGTGACTTTTTTAAAATCGTGGTATGTTTGTGGTCAGATATATTGTACTTATTTTTGAACGATTTGTTTTCATGCTATTCTCCAAAGACTATATTCACATTTTTAGTCATTTCACAAATGAATTTATTTCTCTTTTGGAATCTATAATAAAACAAATTTTTTCAGTATCAAAATTTCCAATGGGCTACGAATATTAATTTGATACTCATCATTATACTATAAAATTGATTCATATATTTATGTTCAACATTTTTTTTTTCATTTTATGACTATAAAATGAAAATTACGTCATGAATTATATTTCAAATTTGGTAAGTTTCTATTTCGGAGGAAGGAAGTTATAACTTCTCAAATTTTCTTACATTTGTATATATAAAGTAGGCTCCCTCTTCTTCAGAAAATGCCATCCAAGTTTTGCCAAGGTAACGATGTATATATTGAGAAAAATTATATAGAACTTATACACTTATAAGAGGCATCAGCACTGCATATTTTTCTTTGAGAGGTCTAAATTTAACCATTGACTGTTTGTATACCTCTATAGAGATTATTACATATATTTAATTGTAAAATTTGAATGAGTGTTTTTGGAGATAATTTTTAGAAGTAAACCGCAAATTTGATTAACACTTATAGGTATTTCCAGATCCTAAACGTAAAAAATGAGTCCAGAAATGAAACCCGCATGGCCGATTTAGTATAATGCAAATATTTTATGTAAAATGTGAAGGAATTTTTTTGGACGGTCTTACTTTTTACCCAAACTCTAGTGTCTTACTTTTTACCCAAATTCTATTTTTATTTTTTGTTATTTTTTGATCCCTTCCTCTAAATATATATATTTTTTTGACAGGGTGTTTCATGCAAGGGAAGTAGAAACTTCCATATCTGCACTGATGAACTTTTTATGATAAGTCGATGGCATCGCCGGGATTCGAACCCAAAGGCTTTGGATCCGTAGGCGACGCCTCTACCTATCAGCCCACCAGCCCAAATTATATTTGTATATGACTAGATTTTTTAGTTTTGAACAATCTATTTAGAAGCTATAACAGTACCCCTAAAAATGCAATATAATATTCTATAATGATAGTTTCTTATCTAATAATTTTAATGGAAGAAAAAATAAAACCGAGTTTGGGTAAAAAGTTAGACCTGTTTTTGGAGACAATTTTCAGAAGTAAACCGCAAATTTGAATAACACTTATAGGTATTTCCAGATCCTAAACGTAAAAAATGAGTCCAGAAATGAAAACAGCATGACCGATTTAGTAGGTAGGTAGGTAGATTTCAAAGCACCTTCCAGCGTGTGCTGATATGCTCGCTTAAGCTTGAGAGTTGGTTAAGGAGGATGCAGATGTTGGTAGAGATAGGGAGGAGTTACAGATGTTATTCTAAAAATAGAAAGGAAAGGCAGATTAGTTTGTTATAGGGTTATCAACGGTGGTGAGAGTTGTTTCAATGGTGTCAATGAGGGTTGCTAGGGATTTTAGTAGTGTTCGGTGTAATAGAAGATCTGAGAGTGTTGTTGGAGATCTATTAAGTAAAGAAAGGCAGTGAAATAAAAGATCTTGGCGATGATAAGAGAAGATTTGACATGTGAAGATGAGATGGTATGGCGTTTCTATTGTGTCGCAGCCGAAATGACAGTATGGATTTTCGCTTACTTTAATTCGGAAGAGATATGCTTTGCATGGGCAGTGGCCTGATAGCCAACGAATGGTAGAACGAGGTGGTGTAAATTTTTTGTTTTTGAAAGTTGTGTGAATTGTGCTGATGTGTGGTAAAGAAGAGATTAGTGCATTTTGAGATGAAGATATGGACACCTGCCATTCTTCTAGAGAGGATAAGTGAATGTGCGTTAGAAAGGTTTTGAGAGGTAGGGAGTTGAGAGGGATGTGGGAGGTTAGGTCTAAGTTTGATGTTAAATAGTCTACGAGGGAGTTTTCTGGTATGTTTAGGTGAGCAGGGCACCAACATAGGTGTATGTGGAAATGTTTTGTAAGATTGATTAGGGAGGAGGCGAGTTGAAAGGAGGGAAAGGGGATGTTGTGTGATAGAGATAGATCGTGTATTAGGTTTTGGGCATCGGTATAGAAATGGATGGTAGTAAAGTGGGGAAGGAGGTGGTTAATGTTGTTAGTGATCGTAGTGCAGGCGTGTAAAAGGCTAAAGATCTCGCATTCGAAGATTGAGAGTAGAGGATTTAGTCGGGAGCGATGGGTGTAAAAGGGGCGAGTGGAAGAGCCTTTGAAGAAGGCGTAAGCAAAGGAGGTACTTAGGGATTTCTTTGAGGCGTCTGTGAAGATATGTAGGGATGTTGATGAAGAGGTAGAGCGAAGGTATGAAATTGATTGTTTTGCAAAAAATTTGTTTTTGCATATAGATATTTTGAATGGATTTTGTTCAGATGGGTGAGTTAAAAGAGATGGTGTAACGAGGGATGAACTAGGTAGTTAGCAATATTTGGTGCGTATTTTGCAAATAGATGTGAGTAGAAAGGGTAGGATATAATATTGCGGTGGAGTATGATCGGAAGGGAGGGGAGTAAGTTGTTGTATGTCAAGATGAAGTATTTGGTGTGTTTGGGACGGAGGCCCCATTTATAAGAGATAGCACTTTTTAGTGAAAAAAGGGTGATTGAGAGTTTTTGGTATATTTTTTTAAAGTGAATTGAAAATTTTAGGTTGGACTGAAGGTTTAGTCCTAGATATTTGATTGTCTTTGAGGCAGTTATAGAAGTAGAGGTATTTAAATGTTCTATGTGTCTGCGTGTGAAGTGAATGAGGTTGGTTTTGCTGGAGTTAAAGAATATCTTATGTGTGTTTCCTCTTTCTTGTAGCCTTAGTAGAAATGAAGAGGATTTCGTGAGGTTTTCTTGTTGAGAGTTACTGGTGAAGGTGAATAATATGTCGTCTGAAACACATTGGGAGAAATCAGTGTTGGTATAGATTAGATCGAGAAGCGGGTCTATGAGAACTAGCCAGAGGATATCGGAAAGACATCCTCCTTGGGGAGTCGAGAGGGTTAGCTTATGGATGCAAAGGGAAGCGCGATGTCGGAAAATGAGACGGCGGTTTGAAAGGTATGAGCTTATAAATTTGATGATGTAAGGAGGTAATGATTTGTGTGCAAGGTTAGTGATGATGGCAGGATGCCATGCTGAGTTGAAAGCGTCGTTTATGTCTAAGAAGATTGTAGAAGAAATTTTCTGAGTAGAAAGGGAAGAGTCAAGGTAGGTGGTTAGGCCCCCCGACTTTCCATCTTCTGATCTGCCCTTTCAGCACACAATTCGAGAACACTCTAAAAACATCATTCACTCCATCCAAAACCCTACTTTTCCTCCAATCACACTAAATGAATTAAACATAGCAGTAAACTCTCTTAAAACAAATGCTTCATCTAGCTTCGACCATATCTCACCCAAACATATTAAAAAATCAATACACATTCTAAACAAACATTTACTCCTTATTTTCAATGCATGCCTTACTCATTCACATTTCCCCAACGTTTGGAAAATCGGCAAACTCATACTCATTCCTAAACCCAATAAAGATTCAAGCCTCATTCAAAATTGGCGACCAATCACTCTACTACCCATACTAGGCAAACTTTTCGAAAAAATCATTCGCAAACGTCTAGTCCACTACATCCTATCCCGTAATCTCATCCATCACAAGCAATTTGCATATCTTCCCAACAAAAATACGGAAACCGATTTAGTATAAAAACATATATTTTATGTAAAATTTGAAGGTATATATTATTAGATATATTTTTGATCAATCAAAATTTTGATTGATATTTTCTTATAAGTATCCATGATTATTGAAAAAATTAAATATATAAAGTGTTATGCGTTCTAAACTGTATATAATTTTAAATTTTCAGGGTATTATATAATATAGATCCTAACTTATAAGGTTAAGTACAGATAATGTCAAAATTTTGCTGAAAATTTTTAATTTTTGATTTTGATTGACAGTTTTGGACATGAAGAGGTCATTCAACTACCATGAAAATGGTTTCAAAAGATGCAGCTAGCGATTTTAGTAAAAGTCAAAAAATTTGAAGGGATATGATTCAGCCAATTTTCTACAATTAATTTTTTAGTGAAGGGGGGCGTTTTACGCCCCCCTTAGCACTAATAGGGTTAAAACTCCCTTACAAGCAATTGTGTAATTATATCAAGCCATTTCTCAACCAACCACTATCACAAAATGCTTCATAAATTTTCGATTTTCTTCACTTTCTTCAGAAAATAAACATAATAATTCAATATATAAAAATATAATGAAAATAGAAGAAGAAGAAGAAGAAGAAGATTTATTGATAAAAAAAAAAAGCAAGGAGAATATTTCACAAACAATAAAACAATTACAAGATCATCATTCTAATAATTAATAGACTATTAATAATTAATATTTATAAGTATGAAAAGTTTGAAGGTATGTATTAAAGCATAAATGTAGAATAGTTTGAAATTTTTTTTTTTTTTTTTTGAAATTAATATTACTAAAAAATCAAAAGCCAAGTATGGCCGTTATTAGATTTTTTAGGATATTAGTAAAATTTTAACAAAAATATAAACTATAAAGTTAAGATGTACATTTATTTAAACCTAAAAGGTAATGTTTTACTCTATTTTTAAATGAGAAGTGTGAAACATCTAGATTATCATACAAAAATATGTGATTTTTGAAAAATTGATTAGTTTTTTTAAGAATGGAAATGTTCGAACCTTTAAGTGAGTAGTCTACCCTGATTGGTTGGTTGGAAAATCTTGTTTCATAATGAGATGGTTTAAAATTAATAAAGCTACCAAAAACATTATATAATTTACCAGTTAAGTTTTTAAATAGAAACATTGCAACTCTAAGTTGGTAAATGTCATCCACTTTCAATAAATTATTTTCATTAAAAATGGCACTGGTATGGTCCCTATACTTAAGATGAAAAACAATTCTCAATGCTTTTTTTTGTATAATTTCAATGCGCTTTTTTCCATATGGATACCAATTAAAAATGCTATAGTTCAAGTATGATAAGAAAAGTTGCTTATATATTGTCAGTCTTGTTTTTAAAGGGAAAATATTTTTGGTACGGTACAAAATGCCATTTATTCTATTCAAATTTAATGCTATTTTTTCAACATGATGATTAAATTTGAGTTTTTTATCAATAATTAAACCTAGTATTTCAAATTTATCAACTACTTCTATACCAGTTTGAAATAGAAAGCTTTTGTCTATTTTTGATTTATTCGAAATTAACATACATTTAGTTTTGCCTTTGTTTATTCGAAGATTGTTGATGTCGCACCATTCATAAAGTGAATTGAGTTCTGAATTTAGCTTATTTGAGTCAATGTTATTGCCTTCTTTTATTTTGGATAATGGTAAATAAGCACAAATATCATCAGCAAAGAGTAAATAGTTTAGAGTCTCTGAGATGTAAAATATGTTGTTAATTGCAATGTTGAAAAGAAGAGGTGAAAGGATAGATCCCTGAGGAACACCGGCTCTGACAGGTAAGATGTTAGAAAATGTATCATAAATAGACAAAGATACGTTGCTTAAAAATCTTATTACTGAAACTGCAAGAAAGCTAAATCTCTCTGATGCTATGTCTCCTGAAATATTCATCTAACCAGGTCTAAAATCTATGATATTTTTGATAATGGCTGGAAAGAAAGAAGACTTGATTTTTTCAAAAAAAAAAGATTAAATAATTTGAATAATATACTTAAAGAAAAATTTCAGACGTAAAGCGCAAAATTGGTTGATACTTTTAGAGACATTTTGACAGCCTAATTGCAAAAATTGACTTCATAAATGAAATCAGGATGATTGATTTACTATAAAAATATATATAATATTCTTGGATATTTATTGACTAAAAAGAGAATAAAATGGAGCATATGTAGTTCATAGTTATAGCATCATAGTTCGAGTTTGATCTACCTTGATAATAGGGGCAACCTTGGTTAGAGGTACACATTGTTGGAGTTATTGATCTTAAATATTCAATTTACCTAATTTTTCAAAGTTCTTTACAAGTTGGTTAATTCTTAGAGCCGAATCATATTTTTTCTTTGAACAAAAGATTTGCATCTGAAAAAATCTATTCTACTTCAACTCTAGCCTGTTCTTTTTTAACATATTTTTAAATTTCCAAATATTTGGATGAAAAGGGCCAATTAAAGAATTAAAATTAGATGCCAACCTCTATAACCTTTATCTGTCCTGAAAGAATTTTTAGCCGATATTAAAAAAGGGAAGCCGCCTAGAATTAGGGATCATACATAAATGACGTCTCGAAAATTTTAAAATATTTGAACCCCCCTCTATTTTTTAATGCAGAGCATCTAGAATTAGCCCCCTCCCTTGATAAGGGACATTATTATTGTATGATTCTTTAGGGTGACTTGGTTGTCCAATCTAAGTATCTTCTAGATCAGGGGTTCTCAACCTTTTTTTCACCATGGCCCCTCTTATTGTAAAAAATATTGTATAGCCCCCTTAGGAATTTTTTATTTCGTCGTACGTTTTTTATTCCACCTCTTAATTTATTATACCTGGAGAAACAAAAATTATAATTATACCAAAGCCTATACCATGTAATTAGTAACTCAACTTATCATTTAAGCACAAATGAGGTGATTTCTCCGAGAGAGGTGATTATATGTAATTAAAACAATTAAGGTAAAAAGTTTACTTCAAGTTTGATCCTTGATCATTCATAGTGCTTATAAATTTTAATTCTTTTTTCACAAAGAAATTAAAGACCTACTCCCATAATATTCCAAATTAAACAAATATGTCAAATTTCAAAATTTTGCAAAAATAACCTGATATTTTTTCATGAATGACCTAAATCTTCACTACACTTATTCCAAATCCGACTAGATATAGGGCAAGAATTTTAAAAAGATATCAATATGTTCAAATCTAATTATCTTAAATTAGATTTAGTTTAAATTTAATTTAGTTTTAAACTAAATTCAATGTGGGGAATGCAATTAAAAGCAATTAAACTTTTTTTCGCTGTAATGGATACTTTTCAGATATTTCATCATTTATCCAAAGCTTTTGGTGTCCTCCGTACTTAATTCTTGTATTTGCTTCTCGAATTTCAGTCATTCTCAGTTTGTTGTATACTTTTTGTATACCAATATCTACTTCAGATAGATCAACAAACCAATGAGGTATATTCATTTGGATTATATCAAGAAGCGATTTTCCATTTTATTATTCATCTCCTTCAGATGATTAACATAAACAAGTAAATCATCATCAATAATTTATGCAGATATGCTAGCTAAAGGAAGAAGCTATGTAAATTTTCGTCTTGCAAGATTTGACCAAAAAATCTTCAGTTTTTCATTGAATGTCTTAATGCTTCTCTGCAAAAAAACAAAGTGGAATTACTTTCTTCAAGTTTTTTGTTTATTATATTTAGCTTTTCAAATATATCAGTTAGGTAGAAAATATCTTTTTTTGCATCAATACGTATCTTTGCAAGCTCTGTCCCTTTAAAAAAAATAAAATTGTATCCCAAAGTGAAATAAAACGATTCAGACAATTTCCTTTAGGCACCATCTAATTTAATACTCAAAATAAGCCGTTGAAACTCTTCGTCATTGTTTTCACATAATTGTTAAAAAGTCGATCTTTTAGTGCACTTTTAAATCAAATTAACAGCCTTTATAACTTGAATAAGTGCCTCATCATAGAAGCAGCACCATCTTTTGAACAGGCTACAATATTTTTTAATGGGAAATTTATTTCTTCAAAATAGGCGTTAAGTTTATTGAAGATAGTTTCACTTTCGCTGTCAGATGTTAATTTAAAACGGAAAGTAATTCTTGGCAAGAGTCATTATTTTAAAAAATCGTACGACTCCTATTAACAATGGAGAATGATCAGGAAGAGTTTATTAGACTTTTTACGTAATCCCTGAAGTTTCGGGCATTCCTTAACAATTCCAAATTTTTTTATACAAAATCCTTTAAATTTGGTGCAATTCTTTTCAATCCCCAAAGTTTGGCGCATTCTTTTGCATTACTCGTCAATTCACAAAGTTTAACGCAATTCTTCGGAATCTCCACCTAACTTTGGAGATTACAAACAATTCCACAAAATTTTATAAGATTACAAAGAATTGCACCAAGTTTATATTGCGCAAAATTTTCACCAAATTCGGGGATTGCGAAGGATTATGAAAAATTTTCAGATTGTGCCAAACTTCGGAGATTGCGTAAAAAAGTCAGACCCATAATATAATGCCCATCAACATAAACTCATTGAATAAACTAGTTTTTAGGATTTCTGTGACCTGTGCGTGACTTTTTGTAGCCTACGTGTAATTTTATATGGCCTCTTAAAATTGAAATTTATTTCTATGGCCCTCTGGATTTTTTGAGGGGACGCTTTTCATTATTTTTAAAGTAAGGTATTGGAATTGAAAAAACCAGACTCGGTATCTGCCAAAATTTCTAATTGGTATATCACTATTTATAGACAAGTAAAGTTATTTGACTCCGTTATTGTTGCATGGATTTCATATATCTGTAAACTGTATGAGTTTTAAGCTGATATTTATGTCTTTTCTACATCTATTTATCATCAAAAATAAATTAATATAATTTCTAACCATTTACTTTCTTGTCTGCAATCTATTCATAAATTAAATAATAATATTTAAGAAAGAGATATGATTCGAAAATAAAATTTAGCAGACTAATAAAATTCATTAGACATTCCATTTCTTAATTTCACTAGACGACTGAACTTACGTAAAGACAATTTAGCAATTATAAACAAATCTCTTATAAAATTATTTTAGTTCAATGCCAAGAAGAAATTTAAAATTTAAAGTGTTTTAAATAATTAATAATTAAGTAAAGAAATAGTTTATTACAAAATAATCTAATTTTGATAAAATTTTGTTATTATTTAATTGTGACAAAATTTTCATGTCCTCTTTGTTTATTTTTAATATTTTAAGTTTTTGATGTCAAAAGAACATTACTATATTAATAACCAAGATAAAAGTTCTGTAAATATGAATGAGGTTTGTTTTATTCCAGAAACAGATGTTTCTCCTAATGATATTTTAAATGGTAAATCATCTGAAGAGAGTGATAGAGATACTCCTATAACACCTAAAAAGAAAACAAAAGGCAGAGTTAAAGTAAATACTGAATTTATTAAAGATAAACTAAGAAGATATACTACTTTTAGTAAAAGGAAGACTGGCCTTATGAAAAAAGTATTTTTTTGATTATTATTTCCAGTTTTTATGCATTATTTAAATCCTTTTTTATTTAGCTCTATCTTTCCAGGGGCTGATCTAGAAATTGTTATTAGGGGGCGGATTTCAAGCATATAAATTTAAGCTTCATCAAAATTTTTAAGACAAAAAGAAGAATGAGAGCCTTAAAACAATCCTCATTCTTTGAACTACGAAGTGAATTGATGTGGTAAAACTTGATGTGTTTAAATAATAAATTTACAAAAAAAAATTGAATAATATAAAATTAATAAGTGTCACACTTAACTACGATTGAAACATAAAAAACTTTTTAGGGCTTCTAAGGGGTCGTTCACAATTGACGTCAACCTTTTTTTTGATAAATTTCTACCCCCCCCCCCCCCCAATTGTGAACGACCCCTAACTTTAGAGAAAGATTGAATCTAAAAAACGAGTTCCAGAAATCATAATATTTGAGTTCTACGAAAAGAATTAGGTCAAGAAAAATTTTCAAGCAATTGGCAATGCAATTTTAGGAGGGGGGGGGTGTACGCCGGTTCCGCCCCTTTAAATCCGCCAGTGCTTTAGATCATCAATGTTTATCATAAAAGATGGATATTTTTAAATACGAATATATGATTTTTATATTTTTTTGGAAATTCCTTTTAAAAAGTTTAGGCCTAAGCTTAAACCTAAGTTCTTCATTCAATAGACTCTAATTCTTATACTTTATACTTTTATGTCTTTAAATCAAAGTATTTTATTTTCACGTCATGGAAATTCATCTTTTTACTTAATTTTATCTGATTCTATATATATATATAATTCCTCAAAAATATTTATTCAACTTTGTGATTAATTAGCTCTTAAATTAAGATTAAAATAAAATAGTTTATTATATTTACAAATAAACTAGATAAAATAATATGATTTTGTCCCTATAATAGTGGTTTTTGACCTCTTTTTACTCTTTGTGACTCAAGTAAATTACCATGACTCGTATGATAATTTTTTATTGGTGAATTCTGCATAAAGATAAAATATAATTATATAAAGATATATTTTATTAAAAATAAACAAATAAATCACTTCAACAATTTCAAAACATGTAAAATCAATGGAGTAACCAAAAATTATACAAAATTACTTTTTAGATATTGTTTTTTAGTTATAAGTACATCAAAGCGAGGACCAATACATGAGAGACAACACGTTATGCTTATGTTAATCACAAGCGGGAATAGATTAACAGAGTCAGTGCATGTATTGAAAGAAGAGGATAGTCGTCTTTCTGCTTTTCCATAAATGCTAGAAGGCCTTTTTTTTATATAAAATTCGACATTCATCCATGGGTAAGGTCGTAAGGAGTCGGTAGAGTGGCAGAAAGCTCTTGATAATAACAAAATCTCTAAAACTAATTTCCACTTCTCTAACATCGATTAGTACCGATACAGAAATCAATGGATATAATTCGATATAAAATTTAATACCACTCAAACTGATTATTAGAAGTTTTATTCTAGTAAACCTTATCAAAAAATGTGATTTTTACAGAAATGTCTGCTTTTATCAAAATCAAAGACCGGGTAAATTTTCTTATAAAAAGAAAACGAAGTTGTCCTTTTATTTATATATATTAAATTTACACATATATAAATGATGGTATAAATTAGGTTATAGTGACTAAAACTTGTAAGGATCTGTTTATCGTCTTTATACTTTTATGTTTTTGTTAGATAGTGTCTAAAAATTCTAAGAGTTTGTCTCCCCTGTCGGACCTCTTGAGGTCTTAGAACAGTCATTCTGAAATTTTTTTGTTATTTTCCCTTGCACCCATTTAAACCCTCCAGATTGGCCCCTTCATCTGTAATAGAAAAAGAGTGGTCAAAAGACTAATTTATCTTAAAAAAATATAGAAATATACTGATAATCATATGGTTACATAGTAAATCGGATAGAGAGTCGTTATTAACAACTAAATCAACTTTTATTTGTTCGCCTAATTTAGAATTAGGTAAATATTGAGTTGCTTTTTATGCAGCAGTCTATCAATAGTAATATGGCTAGTTTTGGCAATCACGCGACATATCATATTTAATCCCAAGTTGGTTGCATTTCTTGTTTTAAAATAGACACTTTAATGTCGAGTTGGTTGCATTTCTTGTTAGTTAAAGTAGAAAATCGGTACTCACAGTCACGTTGTGTAAAGCAGAATGAGGACAAGTTTCGAATTTTGTTATGGAATAATTGATGGCATCAGTCTGCACAATCACGTTTCCTGTAATTTGTTATTTAGTTTCTTCAAAGTTTCAAAAATATCAGCAAGTTAAGCCATTCGTGCTACAAATCCTTCCTGGGTAAAAAAAAAGAAGACAGCCAGTTTGATTCAAATCAACTTTACTTCTTCCCACAGTTCAAATAGCAAGGCCAGCATGTTTCCTTTTGAAAGTCATCCCATTTGTATTTGAAATAAAAGAGAAGTGTGTTTAAAATCCATGTCCCCCTACAGAGATAGCGCTTTCTTTCCAACCCCGTTTGCTGCTACTTCACACTTGCTATGAATCTTGATCGTGAACTAAGCAAATTAGTGCTGCAAACCCTTCCAGTTTTCACCAACGCACTTTCAACTATTGAAAAAATCTGCAACAACTTCCATTAAAACAACTTCCTTTCTTGATTTCTTTAGCGTCCGAAAAAAGAAACTACTCCTTAATTACTTTGTAAATAATGAAGTGGTTGAAAACAAGCAGTTTTTCCATTTTGGAAGGTTTTCAAACACAACAGAGTGAGGAATGTGTGTACTGGCATTAGACAAGATTGTTAAACCTTAGTCCTACAACTATTTTGATATATCGTCTGTGTAGCATTTAAAATATAAAATAAATAAATAACAAAAATATTTATATATTTTGTATATAATTTTATATATGTGTGGTTTCTTCCATGGGCGTCCGCAGGAAAAAATTCAGGAGGGGGCAAAAATTTTTTTCAGTAATCATAGAGTGAATCATGTGTGTCAAGATATATTGCTTTTTTCTGTACAATTGTAAATTTTGATCCCCTTTTTCAACTTATAATAAATATATAATATATCTTCTGCTTACATACTCTTTGTTTTAATTTTGTTTATTCCCTTTTCGCACATAATTATCTGTGTTTTTCTGGTAATTAACTGCTCAAATCAAGTAAGCTAATCATAATTTACAATCAAATTGTTTTGACTTTGGTCACTATTTGAATTTAGTGTCTACACAAGCAGCTACATCACTTTTGCAATTATTAATATATAAAAAGAAATCTCGAAGTGAAGGCTATTTTGATTGTATTTATTATTTTGAAAAATTGATGAAACTCACTAACTTGCGTGGTAAGAAATGTTTTAAACAATTATAATTAATATTAGTGATTATCGATTAGTTTTTATACTAAAACGAGTATAATTGATTGGTTTTTAATGTGTAGAACTCATTTTGAATATAGAACAAGGGTGTTGAATGGTGCGCACTTTAACTGTGGAAATATAAGTTAGATTTCGTATTCTAAATACTTTATCAATTCTAAAGTATAACAAAAATATTTTTAAATGAAAACCATTCATATAGTTTAAAATAAAAAGGTAAAAATAATTTTTTTTAATATATATTATTAACCTTTGTAATTTTTTATAATATATATAAACTTTTAATATATTGAAGATAATATATATATATATATATTACGTATATAAACTAGAATCGGCCCATAAACAAGGCAAAAACAATATGGCAGATGGGATTTTGACTCCTTAAAATATTATAGTAAAATTTTTGGGAGTTTATAGGGACCACAGATACAAACACATACAAAGCACATTCTTACACTTTACTTTTGCGAAAAATCAGACAGATACCAACGGAAGACTTTCAAATGACAACTCTCGATAAAATAAGCGATTATCATTTATGTTAACATCGATCAAATTTTGACAGATGGAAAAAAAATATCAGCTTTTATTAAAGACCCAAGATGCAAATATTTTTATTAAAATGATGGAAAAACTAGAATTAAACATCATAAGCAGGATGGATAAAGCTGTTAGTCTGGCAGTCACACAAAACCGTGAAAAACTTTCTTCTATATTATTAAGTATTTTGTTCTGCTGTTGCAATGACATTGCAATCAGAGGAAAAGAAAGCTTAACTCGCAATCTCTGTGATCTTAACTTTAGAATTGAGGAGGGTGATACTATTTTGAAAAAATCATATGAAGACTCGTAACAAAAACTTGAAGTACACTTCAGCTCCGAGCTTATAATTCTCACAGAAGAAGTGAAAGTATTGTAAAAATGCCAATAACTCAATAGGTTTTTCCATTGTTGTAGATGAAACTGTAGCTATATCGGGTATCGAACAACTGTCAATTGGTGTACGATTTGTAGAAATGAAAGAACAACAGTTTGATTCAGCCATTATACGAGAAGAATTTCTCGAATTTTTTCCTTTAGAGAAGATAAATGCAGAAACTATCGCTAAGACTATTATTTATCAAATAAACAAATTTGGACTTTGGTCAAGGCTATGATGGATGCTCAACATTAGCCGGAAAGGTTAACGAAGTGCAATCTCGTATTAGAAATACCTACCCCAAAGCTGCGTTTGTTCATCGTTCTTCACATCGACTTAATTTAGGGGTTCATGATCTCAACTCTATTGCAGAAATTCCTAATACCACCGGAACTGTGAAATCCATCATTAGATTTTTTCGTGAAAGTTCAGAATGTAGAAGATTGGCTCCAAATATGCCTCTATTGTCTGAAACCAGATGGACTTCCAAGTATAAAAGCATTCGTTTATTTTCAGAAAATTTTTCTAATATATATGAAATTGAAAAAAAAACTAGAATCAAATAAAGATGCGCAAAATACCCGCTAAGCAACTCAGATGTGCAGGAGGAATTCCAGTGTTTTTCATTTGTCTGAAAATTATTGCAAAATATTCAGCCATGTTGGAACCAGTAACTCAAAAGTTACAGGCAATTGATATGGACCTGATGGACGTTCAAGGTCATATTGGTCAACTGATAAAGACTTTTCCAGATCACCGAGACTCAGCGGACCGTCTGTTCACAGAAGATTTCATCTCTAATGTCAAAACCATCGGAGAAAGCACGGTATAGAAATTACAATGCCTAGAATTTGCGCACATCAAGGTCATAGATCAAATATAGGTGGCACAATAGAAGAATATTATTGACGCACCATCTACATTCCGTACATGGACTCTTTGATACAATCCCTTCAAATTCGTTTTGATTAAAGTAATAAACCCTACTTCTACATATTTGCTTTGCATCCTAACGAAATGAAACAAAAGAAAAGGGAAGATTTCAAAAAAATTCTTACTTCCATTCAACAAGTTTATAAAATTGACAACCTCATTGAAGAAGCTCTGACATGATATGATATTCATAGAGAAAATAGCACACTAGATGACGAATTACTCTCTTTGATTCAGCTATTACCAAAAATCACCTTTCCGGCTGTGCGAAATGCTATTCTCATTGCACTTACGTTGCCAGCAACATGTACAGTTGAGAGGTTGGTCAGTACAATGCGCAGAATCAAGACATGGTTGAGATCAACAATGAGCGATGAACGTCTTTTTGATCTTCGTATGCTAAGTGTGCATCGTGACGATCCACATAGAAAAATATTGCAGACACCCTAATAGTATTTGTATCTTATACGAAGGGCAATCTTATTTCTCAAGACTATGGGTAACCTATTTAGCTGAAAATTAACACAGAATCTTAATATTTCGGACGCATCCATTATAATGATCTATTCGATTGCAAATAATTTCAACATTAAAGTACAGTTGATATATCAAGAATAGCAAAGATCATTTCTTTTCTTTTGTGAAAACATTAGTAAACTCTAGCCCAGGGTTATCAACCGTGGGCGAATCGGCCACTTCTCGGCGAAAATAGAAATCAGGTGGTAATTTTTTGCAAAAAGTTCTCTATTGTATGAACAAATATTCAAATATTTTTCCAAAAACTTACTTTTTACATAAGAATTTAATGTAGTCAAAATTTTAATTCAAAGTCAAATTTTTCCTATATCATGAAATTGAGCTGAACTCTCAAAGATCACTTATTGTTCATAATAGATGAAATGGTGATAAATTCTTTTTCTGTAATACGGAATCTAGAAAAGAATTATTTGAGTGTGTAAAATTTTTAAATTTAACAAAAATGTTTAAAAAATTAATTGAAAATTTCTTTAGCGAAAAAGAAAAAACCCCTAGAAAATGGAGGGAACAAAATATAGTACATCTCCTCCAACCCAAAGAGTGAGAGAGACTTGCTCTTTTGCTAAAACGAAGCCAATGGGCCTATTCATAACAGATTTCTCTCAACTGATTTTATTTTAATAGGAATATAAACATTACTTGGTAATCTACATTAATTAAATTCGGTACAATCCATCTCGATAGTGTAAATGTTAATCATCTTCGTTTTATAATGTTACGAATTTATAATCTCAGGGACATTTTATTTTCTCTTTATTCTGACTAGTTATTGTTACTCACCCATAGAAGAATTGATTTTTAATGAACGCTTAATTGTTAAGGCATATGAATTGTCAGTTCTCACTGCTGCCGAAGTCATGGTACTGGTTGCCAGTGAAACGGGTCACGTGTACACGTACGCCACTTCTAAGCTGCAGCCAATGATCACGAATGAGAGCGGAAAAGCTTTGATCCAGACGTGCCTCGACTCTCCCGACTCACCCACTCTTTATAATGATGATGAAGTTGAAGTTATCAATCAACCACACTCGCACCAAAGCTCTTCCTATGGAGATGTGTATAGCAATGTCTCCAGTCCCTCTAAACCGTCTCAGCCAATGCAACCGTGTCTTGGCACTGACGACTACCCCTCTATCCACACGGACGCATCGGTCCACTCTGACGCCAGTTGTAATAGTGAGGAATCTCAATACCTAAATGCGAATTTTCCTCCACTCAACTTAAAAGTATACAACTTTTCTTGTTATATTTCGCTCATACACCTCAATTAGTTGTGACTGGAGTTTATTTAATTAACGGAATCTCTCATTTTGATATAAAAAAAGCTTCGAACCCACTCTCGAAAATTTCAGGGAGTTTTAAATATTTAATATAAACTATTTATATTTATTTATATCGAAATCTTTTTAAATACATTTTATATAGTAATCATTCTATATTTTTATATAAAGAAGAAAAGTTATAAAATATAAGTGATTTCCTTAACCTCAACGAAATGTTGGAGCAATTCAACATGTAGAATTTTTCTTCAAAATGATGATGTTCAGAGTCTTTGCTCAATAAACTAACTATAGCTATTTGAAGGTATTGGCAAAAAACAATTGATGTTGAAAATGTATTCAAAAATTTGAAAAATGGTCATGCCAATTGAGTTGGAAAGAGTTTTTTCAGCTGCTAGACCTTTTATCACAAAATTAAGATCCAGATTAAGTAATCATTGATTGCTCGCAAATTAAGAGTTTAGAATAAAGAAAAGATGACCTTTTTTGCATTATTTGCTTTTCCAAGTTTACAATAAAAATTTTTTTGACATCTACTAACGATGCGCCGATAAGAATTTTAGCTTATCATTATTGAATTTATTGAACTTAGATTAATCCATAGTTATTAATCAGCCGATAACATTCTGGGTTGTTTGAGTATAAAATGTCTTAAAAATTTTTGCTTCGGAAAATCTTTAAAAAATTTTTTTTATAGTTATTCACAATTTATTTAAGTAATAATTTTTTGCTTGATTCTTTGTCTTCAAATTTCATAAAATTTTTGGCTTATATTTTTAAATTTTATTTCACTTATTTTGATTTTTAAGCCTTCTACAATTTTCTTTATATTTGTCATTTTTATAGTCTTTACTTAAATTTTTCCCAAAAAAAATTTTCAAGAAATTTTGAAACTTATTCAAACATTTAAATTAACTTAAATTTTAATTAATTAATTGTTTTTAATAAATATTTATAATATAGTTTTAAGTCCATTTTTTGACGAAAATTTATGATGGGCCTGCATTTCCATCATCCCCTTTTCACAGTCAATGAAGTCTTCAAATAAATCCAAAGGTTCTAAATTCCATGGACTCTCTTATTATTTTCGTCATTATCACTAATTATCTTCCTCACCTGATACAGGATCATTAGTCTCATCGTCAAGCAAGAGAACGCTGGAGCAAATTTTCGGAATGTTTTTTCCTATTTATCACATTTTCAATCTCAATTAAACATTTTATTCTTGAACCAAAAGTCTTAGAAAAGTAGATAAAACGGAAAATATCGTTGAAACTTTCGTTGTCATCATGGAAATCGTTTAGGCCAGGGATGTAGGACTGAAGTTATGTTTTATGGCCAAGTAGAGGCATTTTTGTCCTAAAAGTCGTGGTCTTTGTTTGAGTGAACAATTAATACTCACTTCATAGTGATTTGGATCTATATAAATAAATGTCTTTCATTTAAATATCCATGTAAATTCTTCTCAAAACACTTTGAATAGATTAAATTAAATTTTTTCCAACTAGTCTTTTAACTATTAGACTCATTTTTGCATGTAGGCGCCATAAAATGTGCGAGTATTATCAATATTCATTTTAAAACTGACTTCTATGCTGCCGTGGGAAAAGTTTCTTCGTTTCCATGCCTTTTTTTCATGTTCATGCAATTTTCACGGTTATTTTGAGTGAAGCATGCGTTCAAATTTTTCACGGACCTTTAAGAATGGACTTTCTTGTGCGAACAGGATTAAAGCGTTTGACTTATATTATGCCTAGAGCTCAACCTGCAGCCGGCTGGTCACAGTGTGGTCCACTCCTTCATTCACAATTCTAAGCAGTGTGGAAATATATTTTGCTATTTTTAAAAACCCTTGAAACAAAATTAGTAACAATAAAATTTCAATTATAAACATAAAAATTTTGCTTTGACATTGATACCTTCCTACCTACCTATCCTCTCCCTTCTTTTCCCTACAAGAACAAAAACATTAACAATTTGAATCCTTCTTTTTTCAATAAACGCCAAAATTAATTATATTTCCTTTTCCATTAAATTAATTATAATTTCAAATTTAGGTTTGCAAATTTAAACTTCACAAAGGTTATTAAAAAATTTTGATATTTTCTAAAACATTAAGAGGTTGAATAGGGGAGGCAACCCCTCAGGATGCTTAGTCACTATCCACCCAGGGGAGGAGGGCGACGCCAATCGCCCCTTTCCTCCAAATGTGCCTTTCGCTTCTCCAAAAATTTTAACCCCCCCCTCCTAATAATTTTAAGGACTATGAATTTTTGATAGGACTTTAGATTTGAACATTTTTATGTGTTATTGTATCGAATTATATCCAAAGATTTTTGTGTCAAAAATCTAAAAATAATAAAATGGGACCCTATCAGTGAGAGGGTGCCATTTTTTCACGCCAGCCCCCTTCTTTCAACTAAAACTATTGTACAATATTGGTAGAATTATATGAAATGTAGATCAAAATTTTGATTGGTGATAAAAGTACTTACGAAAACATTAATTCAAATTTTAAATACAATTAATTTTTTATACCAAATCGACCATGCTGATTTCATTTCTCGACTCAGTTTCTGCAATTAGGGTAATTTCTGATTGTCAATCAAATTTGCGGTTTACGTCTGAAAATTGTATCCAAGAATATTATATATATTTTTATACTAAATCAATCATCCTGATTTCATTTATGAAGTCAATTTTTGCAATTGGGCTGTCAAAATGTCTCTAAAAGTATCAACCAATTTTGCGCTTTACGTCTGAAATTTTTCTTTAAGTATATTATTCAAATTTTAAATAAAAAATATATCTTTTTTTGCTAATACTGTAAAACAATAGAAGACATGTGAAGAATGGGATATATGAAGATATGCTGACTTCATTTCCCTACTCAATTTTTGTAGTTAGGATGCGAATAAATCTGATAGTGCCAATCACATTTGTGATTTACGTCTGAGAAAATGTCTCCAAAACATTTTTCCACATTTTAAATAAATCGAACCTGCTGATTTTATTTCTTGAATCATTTTTTTGCAATTAGAGTGTGAAAATTTCAATCATATTTGTGTTAGTTAACAACTAAAAATTATTTTCTAGAATATTATTCATATTCTTGATAAAATATATTTTTTATACTAGATCGCTATGCTGATTTAATTTTTGAACTACGTTTTTGTAACTAGGATGTGAAAATGTGAATCAAATTTGTTAGTTTTACCTGAAATTTTTTTCAAAAACAGTTATTCACATTTTAAGTGAAATATTTTTTAAACTACCGCGACCATGCGTATACCATTTTTTGGCTAAGTTTTTTACCATTACTGTGAAAAAATGTGTCAAAGTGCAAATAGAATGAAGTAAGTTCTCATAAACATACTTCATAAAATATGTTTTTTATTTTTTTATTACGATGCTTCCTTCATTTCAGGATTAGTTTTTTCCCGATTAGGGTGCAGAAATGTGTGGAATTATCAATCAAGTTTGACATTTCGGTAAAATCAAATTTTGAAAGAAAAAAAAACAAATAAACTTTTGATTGAGGATAAAATTTTCCTTAAAAATATCCTTCAAATTTAAAATAATTTTTTACTTAGTGTTTTTCATTTATGTACTCCTTTTGGCCATTACAGACTAAAAATGGGTGAAAGTATCAATCGAATTGGTAAAAATGACTTTTTTTCCCAAAATGATTTGTAAAATTTTTTCTCACAATCGTTATTTATTATAGTACAAATATTTGAATATGAGAGAATTAAGGGAACTGAAGGCATACTGAAATGAGAACGTGTGATCATGAGAGAAATGAAATAGTAATTCGTTTACTAAAATGCTTTTATATTGTCAATATAGTAGTAGCTATATAGTTTTAAGAAACAAGTATGTAACTTGTCTACACGGAAGATATACTCGGTATAAAAATCTAGTATTGGGATTTTCAAAAAACATATTGACCGTGAAGAAGCTCCTCCATTGTGAATCAAAAGTCTTTAAAATTTTAATATTAATATTTCAATCATCAATTGACTAAAGAAGTAATTTGAAAATTTTAAATTATTAAGAGTTACCACAACTGGACAGATACAAATGTGTGAAGATCTTAAAAAAATGTAATAAATGTTAATCGCATTTGACGAATTTTTTTTAGTTTTAAAGAGAGAGTCTACATGCTACAGCACATGATATTGATAAGAAAAAGAGACAAGATCAACAAAGAGATTCTCTTCAATAGAAAAGCTCTGAAATCGCTTTAATTCTGAGCAAAAAATCTCTGATAAATGTTTTTTCGAACATAGATTGCACAAAATGAATTTCTGATGAAAGTAGAGCTACCAAGCAAGGATCAGTTTAGAATAAAGAGCAAAATTAGATACCATATAAAATATAGGAGAGATTAAGTACAGACTACAAACGTATAGCGAATTTGTAATCAAAACAACAAAGGTCCTATTGAGATATATAGTTCAAAACTGTTTCTAATTATTAAACGAAGGGAAGGTCCCATAACTATTTATGGGATGGAAAAAATCATTGTTATATCAAGAAAGAAAATTATTTTATTGATTGGGCTTAATTATAAAAAAGTTTATGTAGTGTCCAATTAACTAAATACACCAATCTTTCTCTAAAATGGGCTCGGATAATATGCGAATCGGTTAATATGCCGTGGCATCTTGGACCACAAAAAATACGGCAAACACCGAATCTCGCGTTTTCTCGCATATTCATGTCTTTCTCGTTTTTAGACGAGATCCAAGATGGCGGACGCTAAAATGCGCCCTTACTCAATATGCGGAAGTGTTTCTGATCCCAACGTGCGCATATTTTAACGAAAGAATGATGTATATAACTATTTTCCACATTGAATTAATAACGTCATGATGAAATAGAGAAAGGTTTCAATGTTGGAGATGTCGAAATTAGTGTTTTTAGAGGACGCAGGGCAAAATGTTCCCAAACATGTTATTTTCAAAACTACTGAGATGTGTGTACCTTGAATGAAATTAAATTTTTATAGCCACAATTTCGATAAATTAATAACTTATATATACATTTTACTTCTTCAATCATTTTGGACCCAAATCCATTCTTTTTATGGTAATAAAATTTGATCCTCAACTTCTCATTTTGGCTGGTATTGAAATACTTTTCCACCAAACTACATAAAAGTGATAAATTCCATACTAAAATCTAGGAATGACTTCTAGGCGTTTTCGAAAATGTCCAGCAGCATATTCGAATGCAAATTGCACGCAGAGATCATGTTTTAAAAAGCATAGGCTTCTGTGCTCATGTCTTCTATATTTGCTGTGTTTCAAGCTTGATCTCAATACATGCTGTATCCCGCTGTATGCCATATATAAACAAAGACAGCTGTTTGTAATTTTATGTTATGAGCGGTAGCTTATTTTCATACTACATATGGAAATAGGCGTATATCCACGCTCAATTTATCCTTGGTTACTGCTATCCATATATTTATATCATCATCGTTATCTTGATTGTTTTATTTTTTGTGATTGATTTCTTTTATATCTTGAGTTATTGATTTTTGTGCTTTATATGACGAATTGCTCTTGTGTTCTCTTTAATTAAATTAGATTTTACGGGTCTTATTACACTGCAGTAGATTAAATTGACAATCTGGGATGTTGTGTTTCATTCATTGTTCGCTCTGTTATACATTAGTTTAGTTAGAAGGAACCTTCTTTCTACACTATTACTATCTAAAAAATGATTTTAAATAAATTATAATTTATAAAATAATAATAAATCATGATTGCAAATATCAAATTTTCAATCAATAAAAAGTTCAGTGGTCCCATATGAATATTCTGTCTCATTGTGCTTCTATCAAATGAAGAAAACATTGAGAAGAAATTTTTATTTTTTAAAACATTTCTCTTTTTCAAACAAAAAATTTTTTTTAAACTCGATCAAGTTGAAATCTCTAGGGTATAGGCAACTCCATTGTGGATATAGAGTTCTAAAATTCCAGACTTTAAATTTTATACGTGCATAATTGCATTCTGGTATTATAAATATAAAAAAATAAAAAACATAAACATTTCTGGTATTATTTCTCATAAAATACCAGATTTTTACTATTTTTTGTGTTAAAAGCTCTTGAAAATGGAATCGGACACGGGTATCCCATTGTGCATCTAAGGCATTGAATTTTTATTTTAAAAACAAAACTTTGAAAACAATTAAATTTTTTAAATATAATTATTTTATTTCCTAGATGTTTGGCCGAATTTGTTTTGCCACTGGACTTTTGTAGTGTGTTGACTGTAAATTATTTTTTCTAAAGCTAAATAATAAATTTGTAATCCTGAGAAGTTAAGGATGTTTCTTATATACAATTAATCTGATTTCGGTCGCAATCTGTTGTTCCCTTAACCTTTAACGATTAAATATTTATGGCGCGAACGCTTGCGACTTCAGCAATCTCTATTCAAAACAAGAGTTTGCAAACATTGGTACGGAATGGGGTAATGCTTTTATAAACTTGGCACCAACCATGAAACAACTAAAACACATATTATTTAGCTATAAGTAGAACCTATTCATGAGGCCAGGAGTACCATGCGCTGGCTACCATGTCCGTTCGCTGGTACTACCCTTGCTCACCCTTTTGGCAAGAAAAGCGTAAGAAATAATTTTTTTAACAAGAAGCTGGGAAATTGCCCTTCCTAAGAGAGTTCCTACACAAAATCAAACCCAGGTAAGGTTGCTCTACTGCTGGAGAAATAGAAGAAGCAATCACTAGAACAAGGGTGACCAAAATACGCTCCGGGGTCAGATGCAGCCCCTGGAATAAGTTTATCTGGCCCGTAAGCTAAATTTTGATATTGATATAGGTGTTACAAAATAAGTATTTTTCAAATATATTGTGTTCATTTCCACTTTTTATGTATCCTCAGTGTATCAACTTTTTCATATCCATAGGCAAAAGATCGAAAGGTTTGCTTTATTTTATTTTAAAGAAGTACTAATAGGAATTTCTTAATTCCAGTGTTTTTTAGCTTTTCAATATTCCGGCCCGTGTTTTTTTAATTTGTTAATAATCCGGTCCGCTTCAAGATAAGTTTGGTGACCGCTGCACTAGACGAAAAAGAGGATGCCTAGATAAAATAGAGATAGGTGCTTAAGTTAAAGAAGACATCCTGTTTCTTGAGTTGAGGCCTCATACCGGATAGCAAGCAATCCGATATCCAGTGCACCCGTATAATAAAACATATTTTTTTTTAAATTCAAGTTATTCCAATGAGAATTTGATCAATACAAATGTGGTGTACATCACATAGCCAATGAGTAAATGTAATTTCTTTTGTCCAATCAACAATATTACCAAGTTGCTTGTCTCTATGATTACTAATATCCATTTTCTTCCTAACTCTTTTGATTAGTAATGCTAATTGAAGAACAAGTTGCACAATAATGTTTCGATGATAAATTTGCCATGAATATCGTTGCTTCTGTGCTATATACCATATATTTTATTTTTGTTTGTTATTTGATTAAAAATTGGTATTTATATTTTCAGAATTTAAATCCAAGCACTATATCTCAATTCATTAAAAGTGGTTTACTTGCAAATTCAAATAACTTTAAACCCGCAAATTCTCGCCAAGTGAAAAATGGGGTTGTGTACTCCTTAGATGGGGTTTCCAAAAACTCCATATTTCCTGCTTGTAAATTTTACTTACAGTCTCTTTTTAACGCCATTTTTGATACTTTTCAGTGTATAATTTAAACGGTGATGGGGCGTTAGAACCAAATAACATTGTAATAAAATATGATTACTTAGATCTAGAGATATGACAAGTTAAGCAGGCTGCTTTTGGTAAAGAAAATACCTATAAAGTTATTTAAAACTTCTCTTTTTCGGACACTCGCACATTTCGCACATGTTCAAAATACCACAGTTCTTTCAATACCAACAAGGCTAATAATAATTATAGATGTATCGGATGTGAAATTTTCTGCATCCGCGAATGTGGATATCAAATTTGACATCCTAGAGGATGCGGATGTCAGAATTAATTTTTTTTATTGATGTGGATATCATAATTGCTATTCTAAGCAAACGCAAGTTGCATACTTCTTAAAAATTTGGAGAGATATTTTGATACATTTGCTTATGCATACTCTTATCATAAAAATTTCGTATGAAGTAAAAATTTAAAAATTCGGAAAAAAACATTTCGATAAATTGAAAAAAGAAAAATGTTTGAAAATTGCGAATGCGGATGTTGAAACCTAAATGATCTTCGGATGCGGATATGCGATACATCTCTAGTAATGATTAAACCTATATTAACATTTCCTTTTTACGCTCTCTTCTATTTTCTTATCTAAGAACAAGCCTTCTTTTTCTGTCCTATATTACGAAATTAAAAATAGATGATTGTAAACTTGAAAATTTTCGAATATTCTTTTTGTTCTTTCTTTTTTAAATCTTCAATCATTGCCATCAATATTCTCGTTACTTTAAATCTTTTGTTTTTAAATTGATATTTTTTATATTTGAGCGTAAACGTGAGTTTTTGTTTTCTTACCTTATCCAGAGTTTAACCGTGCATCTCTAATAAATATCTACTCTGAAGTTTTTAAAATATAGAGATGATTTTTTTGCAGAATATGAAAAGTCAGATCAAGTTATCATCACTTAGCTCAAGTGAAAGAAATCCTGTGTTCAACAAACATCGAAGATTGAGAAAAGGTTTTTCGAACGTGTTTTTAGTGTATCTTTGAGAAGGAGCAAAACTTGCTTCTGAGAAATTTAATAAACTAAAGTTTCCTTTGGCGCGCTTTATAGATTCATGAAAAGACCCATCATATTTATTCTTCTGAGAGGAGAATAAATGAAGCTAATCTTGAATTCGTTTCCGACTTCAAATCTCAGTGGTCATAACAATTTAAAAGTGTTGCTCTGTTAGATCTATGGTTTTATCTATAAAGCTTTTTCTTCAAGAACTTTAAACGTGAAAAAACATATGTGCGAAGACTATAAAATTTATAGGATTCTACTTACCTTACATTTATGCTTTTGCTAATAATTAGGCATTTCAGATTCTGGTTATAGGAAAAAGCTTTGAAGTGACGTTGCTTCAAAAATGCGAATACTGCTAGAGTATACAAGATGCAAGTACACAGGAGAAAATCTAGAATTTAATTTTTGAAAATGCTCGATCTCTCTAATATTAGTTTCGGCGAATTATACTAGTTTTTTGCAAACGCTATATATCTACACTTATTTTCGAATAAGCTTTGCAAGAATGTACTTAATAGTGTGGAAGAACACGATGAGCCTGTTTCAACTCCTTAAATTCGATAGATGCTTTTAAATGCATAACTGCATGATAAAAAATGTAAAATCCTTCAATTATTTCAGGAATCGTAGAAAATGAAGTTGCTTATGAACAAGAAGAGAAAGAAATGATAAAATTCCTTCTGATTTTTTGACTAGGCAAGAAATACTTTCTTCGTCGATTCAAATGCCTATCTTCTTATCTTTTATGAAAACTTGCTTGCAATTTTGGAAAGTAAAGCTGTTTGACCTTTTCACATAACGGTATGTATGCATCTGAGTGAGTCGCGAGGGGAAATAGCCTCACTGTTGTATTTAATGGACATTTGTTGGAAAATATAAGCATTATATACTCAAATAAAAGTTTTAATAAAATGAGGACAACTTTTAATTACGTTACTACGCCAAATAAAAATGGGTAGATTGAATTACTAAATGAAAATTTTAAGTATCAATATAATGTGTATTTTCAGAAATGCAAACTTTTTATTATTGTTCCCTCCTGCAACTCAAAAAAGGTAGTTACCGGCAATGAATTCAAAATAATGTTCTGTGCAATGTAGTTACTATTTTGTACGAGTCAAGAATATGAAGAGTTTCAATTTCTGAAGATATATTTTTCAAAATGACATTTTAGTCATTGACAACAAAATCCCTAAAAACACTAACGTTGACTCCTCTAACGCAAAAATATAAGAAATCAGTATGTATCTTTTAACGCATTGCAAAACAAATTCTTTTTCATTTTTGCGACAATATTTTGAGGTGAGTTTCTTTTTAGTTAAAGTTTATGAGTTTTAAGTCAAACTTGATGAGCTAGCTAAAACTAACTATTTAACACCTAGAACAACATCATTCATAGAGATTGTTAGTAATTTAAGCTACTACTCAAAGAGATCATTAAAATTTTTATTAATTAGAAAACTTTTTTACACAAATGCCTACCAATTTATTTATATCTAAATCAAACGCAGAATGAATTTTATTAAAAAAGTTAACAAAATTTTACATAGGACTGAAAATGATGTGTTGTTTTTTTATGTTCACAACTTTTTGAGATATTCGAAGGTCTGATCAAATAATCTAATTATTCGAATTAATCACTTTTTTTTTTAATTTGAAACGCGAATTTGTTCTTTTTTCTAATACTCTGATTTTTATATGCAAAAGATCATTTTTATAAACAGCGTGTAAAATTTTGATTTCATTGGATAAATCTTACGCCTATCAGTTTGTTCAGCCTAATTTCTTACATTTGCGTATAAGAGTAAGCTTAAAAGAGAGTTTTATTGTTTTTCGTTTCTCCTTACACTAATTTATATGAACATAAAAGATGGAATTTACACCAGGGTTGAAGAATCAGAGGAAACCGACTCCAAATGAAAGAAATGAAACATTCTTATTTTAGAATTGGGATTTATTTTGCGTTATACGGCTATTCTTTTATCCTAGATGGACCAAAGAAGTTTTTCGATATAATAGTAAAAATATGCAAATAGGCTCATAATTGATTGACTTTTGATTGTCTTAGAAAACAAAACTTATTAAGTTTTTGGGCTCTAGGATTTGGTTAATTTTTTCATAAAATGGTATCAAAAATATACAAAAATTTCAAGTTACTGTTTAACAAATTTATTTTATGTAGCAAATACCAAAATTCTTACTTGTATAAGTATCAAATATAAGAAAAATGTATACGGTTTTGTTTTTCCGTGATATTCCCAAATATTAATGAAGAAAATGTGATAAATCGAAAGGCAGTTTCTAGTGGCGCGTACGTCACCTTGTGAAAGAAAAGTTTTTTTGTTGCATTTATAAGAATGTTTTGATAGATCTTTTTCTACTTTTTACAGTTGGGGTAGGATATTGTTATTCTAATATTAAATATTTTTTAATGGATAAAATGTGACTCATGGACAATGAAAAAGTGGGAGCAACAAATGTGTCATTTTTGTTAAAAACAATCCCTTGTTTTCATTTTTTCCTTTTTGCTCTGTCTCACGAATCTCAATATCTTATTTTCCTTCTTTTAATATTCTAGGTCATTTTCTTTTGTCTTCTTTGCCTTTGCAAACACTTTTTTCTAAACGATAGTTAATGTATGAGTTAGCAACAATCATTTCAAATGTGATGAAGAACGTTAATAGAACCGGAAAAACTGTCGAGAATCAACGATAAATTTCTCAAATTACTAGACTTTGATAAAAAAACAAAGATGATTTAAAAACTATGACCATTTTGTGTTTTAGGTATGGAAGCATAGCCTATGTTTTTCCAAGGTACTAAACCAAATCTTAAAAAAAGAAACATTGGGAAATTCAAGTTTCCACGATAAAACTTTGCGAAAGTAAATATAAAGGGGTGATGGGAAAAGAGAGTTATCTAAAATTATGTGACTGATTTAATTTCTGAGAAGGATCTATCTACTAAGTTGTGACCAGAGATGAGAAGTTGTCTATAGTGTTTGTTTTTTGTTGTTGCTTATATGAATGAGCGAACGCATAGTACACTTTTTGTTTCCTTTTTATATTTCAAAGTTATAATGAAAGAAATATTTTAAGCTGAAGCATGCTTAATCACTTCTGATATCTCTCCAGTCAGTATTTCTTCAAAACCATTACCAGTCTTCTCTTCGGAATACCAATTAGTGAATAAATCTCCACACTCAAATGTGAATACTTCTCAAATGATTAATGATCCTTCCAAAAAGTACTTCATCCATGATGGAATTATATTTCAAATAAATGAAGAAAAAGCCACACCAACTCATTTGCCGCCTCCCTTATCAAACTACTATCTGGACAATGATATCACTTCTCTTTGCATGCTCAATTCAGTTGCTTCCTCACCAGGTAATAATTATTTTCGCTTTAATTGCCTATAAATAAGGTTCAACTGTCCTATTTTTTTTAATTATTTCTACTTTAGATATCTTTCATATGATTTTTTATGTAAACCTTAATTAGTTATGAATTTTTCTAGTGTTTCTAAGGTCAGGTATAGAGGCTAAGAGATAGCTTTTAGTGCTTCTCCATTTAAAATCATAAAACAACTGAATATATCTGTTTGTTGATTTTTTATGAATACTTATGAAACATGCATACTAATTCTCGTGTATTAATTACCAAATTTATAAACGCCAATTGATGTGATTAATCTAGTTGGAAAATAAAAAACAGTAAAATTTAAATACATGAACATAACAACTCCATTTTTTATCCTTATATTTCCGTTTAAGAAAAAAAGCTGCTATTCACTAAAGATGGACTTATCAAATACATCTATATTTTATTCAATTTGACTTATAAGATTATTGCTTGAATAATTTTACAACAATAATGTAAAAAAATTGGTAGTTGGTAATTCTTAGATATCTCTGACATAACTAATATATGTGTAAGGAAAAATTGATGACGGAAACTTTAGTAGGAGATGTGAGGAGGTATTAGAGCATCGAGGTTGAAGTAGCGTAGTTTAGAACAAAAGGAAAATATGGAACATAAAAATAAAATAAAGAATTACGTAACATTAACCTTCTTCTTGAAATTGAATCACACGTTTAGTCTTGAAGGAAAGGTAATCGTCGGCGTGACGGATATGACTAGATCGACGGACAGTTTGTTCATTAGATTTAGAAGAAGTGTTCACGATGAATGAATTTCTTCCATCTCTTGGTGATCCTTTCTTGTAAGAAGAAAAGTAGTTCGAATTCAAATCTTTGGATTGAGTAAGTTAATGAGAAGAAACTTGAGGATAATTTCCTAATATTTTGAGTTAGTAGGAGGTATTAGTTCTCTTTTGGCTCAACGCATCCTTTATTTCTTTTGATATATTGAGTAACATTTTTCTGATTTACAGGAAGTGACGGATAGAGACGGTATGTTCTCTCCCATCGCTCAGACGAATGAAATCGTATTGAGGATTAGCATAATGTTTCTTCTAACTAGAACTGTTCCAATACTAAGGAACCAGGAGGAAGATACCAACTTGTACGAGAAAGTCTAGTGTGTTTAAAAAACGTTCATGAGAAATAGCATAATTAGAAGTATTGAGTAAGATTTTAATCGAGTGCAGTGCATCTAATAGTATTTCTTGCCACTGAGATAATCGCAAATTTTTTTCCTTAAGGCATAACAACGTTTTCCAGAGAGTTCCATTGAGTGTCTCAACCATGCCATTACCTTGTGGGTTGCAACTAGATGTTCTGCTACTAGCAACTCCTTTACTAAAAGAAAATTCTTACTCCCTTACTTATAACAATCTCCCGTCACTATGTTTATACCAAGGCATTCTAAAGGCTGTGAAGAGCTGAGGAAGGCAAATGGAAATTTTTAAATTTCACGAAATGATCTTAGATTTTTGTGAATAACGTTAATTCATCGTTAATGGAAGCTAGAGAGTTACTCGGGGTGAAATATCAGGAGTGATTTTATCTTCCCCAGACTTATACAATATGTCAAAGTTATAGCAAGAAAAAAATTCACTTCAATTAAACATTCGATATGAAAACGTTAGTTTTAGCGAGCTTGTTAAAGGTCTGCCTCATTTTCTCAAATAATTTTTATTTGTATAATAAAAAGTAAACATACTGAATAGAAATATTAAAATATGTAAGAATTCTCATTAACGAATTTAGTCTATAAAATCTGTCATTTCCAAAGCGCCAATCTATAGTATTTTTTTAAATATGTATTCATAAAATGTAGAAGAAAAAATTTGTATATACAGATTGAATTACAGCGTTATACTCTCATTAGACTCAAATGTGCTCTTCAAGGTAAAAAAAGTTTCCAAATATGCTTCAAAAGCACCTCTGATTTGATTTCAGTGTTTAATACTCATAACTACTTTTTAAGATGGTGCTAATTCGAATTCCAGCCATTCAGCTTCTCTCCCTCGATTAATTCCAATCATAAGTTCTTCTCAAACGTGCAATAATTTAAAAGAAGGAGTAGCCATGCCCCAAAAAAACCACAGCACTGCATCAATGAACAATGACAACATTTTTCCCGTCTCTTACGTGATAAGCAATGGCGATCTTGTACCGCATCATCGCAAGTCAGTTAAGGTAGAATTGCAAACAAACGGCCTCTCGTCATCATCAAGTATCAGACAAAACATCCATGCTCCATCATCAACCCCTAAGAACGGAGTTTACTCTTTCAAGCCATATCCCTCCTCTTCCTCTGTCAATGACAACAAGCGAGCCTAATCTTTTTGTGCCTATCTTAAAGTTTTATGCCTTCTTTGTGCAATTTTATACCCTTTTTAATACTAATTCCTTCCTTGCGTTATTTATTTTTGTTCTTGTTCCTTCGTTTGGATCTACCCATTATCATTATCTTTCTCGCTTATCTTCAACACAATAACAACCTACTTTTAGAGAGTGAAATTATTCCTTAATAAATATGCAGGTCTATTTTTCTCTTGATGTTTGGTAAGTGTAACAAGTAAAGTTAAATAATAACATTTAAACTTATTCAAAATGTCATCTTTGGGCAATTGAAAAGTGGTCACTAAGTAGATAGATTACTCAACATTTACCAGATTAAGAATGAATTAAGCTATTAAGAATCTATTATTCTATAAATTAGGCAATTATCCCACAAATGAGATGTAAAATAAAATTCTTTATAAAGACGATTTTATCAATTATTTAATTCCTTATCTAGAGGCAATTATCTATTTTTCCGGTCTATAGAATGTTTTATAAAAGAAGTTTTTCAGATAATTCAATAAGTAGAGAACAGTTTTACAGAATAACATATCAAACTTTTATACCATATCATAAAAAGAAAAACATCTAGAATTCAGCGATTCCCAATCCTGGGGGCGCGACCCCAAATCGGATCGCTAAGCATTTTTTTGGGGGTAGCCAAGACCTCAAAATAAAAACATTGTCAACTTTTAATTCTAAAAGTTTTAAGGATATACAGTCACATATTGGTTGAGGGATAGTGGATAATTTCTTATCTTATTTTTAACAAAGATAAATGAAGAAAAGTACGAAGAGAAACTCACAAAAATGATAAATCAATTTTAATTTTCATATCTTCTAAAAAAGACAAAGAGAGAGAGGAATAGATGCTGTCAAATAACCATTGATTTATTATCTTTGTGCTTTTCTCCTACAATCTGAACAAATAGTATATACGCTATTTTCATTTTTAAGTGAATTTCATCTTTTCCAGAAATATTTTCAGAGTTGAATTTGCTGAATATGTCCATGCAAGGAAAATATGAGACTGTAATCTGTGTCAGAAAAGCAAAGCTGAGGAGGTGGGAAGGAAAGATTGAACTAGCAAAAACTGCGTCCTTTCCACTTTTGAACCTTTTTTTGGAAGATGAAAAATACGCCTCAATTCTCGCCGTACAAAGTGTTATTTTTGGGCACCTTGAGAAATTGAGTAAAGAGTTTGATAGGCACATTCCGGGTGGAGAGCTGTGTTAGAAATAGAAATGTTTACGAATACCATTTGATATCCAAGCCAAGGATCTTTCAGGAGAAGAGTCTTCTATCCAAAATCTTCAACAGGAGCTTATAGAGATCCAGCATGAGGAAACACTTCGTTTTATTTTTCAGTGACAAACTATAAGTGTGTTCTGGACTACTGTGAAAAAAAACTAGCCCCTGGATTCTAGTCTGTGAATGTGTTATTGCCTTTCGCTACAACCTATTTGTGTGAATCACAATTTGCAGTACTGACTGCCATCAAAAGTAAAAGTTAAGATTGAAGCATGGCTGCAACCGAAACATGATTTGACCACTTTTCAAGACTGAACCACGAATAGTGAACCTTAGCAACATGATTCAAGCCCAAGGCTCCAATTAAAATTAATTTACCATTTCACATAAAAAATATATACACCTTTAGCTTGTTTTTAAAGAATGTGACACAATATTATTCTAAAACTGGTTGTTTTAATTAATGCCAAGTTTTAAAATTCATAATGCTGTGAATATAAAATTTAATGATATTAGTTTTGTCCTTCACAACCTTAAAGTACCTCTCTTGCGGATATATTCATTACAATTGTCGTCTCTTACTTTTAAAGTTTTGTAGCTTACTTTTACAGCTTATGTCTTATATACACATAGATATTTATGAAAGATATCTAATCTTCATAAATCATATTTTGATTATAGTTAGTTTTTAGAAATTTCGGAGGCGCTTAAAAAAAGGATGGGAACCACTGATCTAGAAGTACAAGTAAAGTTATTCTTGTAGTTGGAAAATTTATAATTTGTCATCCCACTAATGGGATATTGGCCAGAAACGACAAATATATACAATATCAGTATAATATCTTGCAATGTATATTGCGTATATATAGACCTGTTTCATTCATATATGAAAAATTCATTTGAAACAAAAAGTGCTTTAAAAATTCTTACATGCTTATTTATTTTGTTCATAAAAACTTTCATAAGTTTTTCGATTGAGTCCACGGTTTCAACCATCCAAGTGCCCTGAGCTTTACTTGCTTGAAGCAGATTAAGTTGAAAGCTTTAGAGTGAGGCAGTGTACATTCATATTTTCAATTTTAAATCATAAAAAACCTATCTTGCACTCTCAAATTTACTTCGCTGAGGGGGGGGGGGGGGAGGTAGCACACTTACTCTCTACACCACGTTCCAGGGTCTATGGATATTAAAATGCACATATGTGGAAAGCCAAGTGAATTAACTTTGGCGCATTTGTAGCCCAAGTGATTATTTGTTTGACTTACTGTGAGAATTAGATCTTTAATAAAAAGTCTTGTTTCTGATTTGACGAAAATAAGTGATAAGCAAAATGATCAAGTTATATTGAAAATATAGGTACACTTTGTGAAGTGAGAACGAATAAATCAGAATTTTTACGATTATAGTCTTGACGTGGTTAATAATTTGTTCCTTATAAAAAGGCTGCACAATAAACGGGTTAATAAACCAGTGTCTGAACAGCTTGTCTAAAAAATATTGAACATAACTCTTGAACTCTTACTTCCTTACGTGAAAATTGTTTTTCATTTTGGTTTTTTTAATTTTGAAACTTTGTGTGCCAATTATTTCAGAAATGGAATTCAAATATTTCGAAGCAGAAATTTAATTTTTGCGTTTGAAACTTACTAAGAGTTTATAACCACTTTAGTAAGATATGTTAAATTTTTTGTTAATGTCAAAAACAATTGGCAAAAAAACTAAGCATTTGAAAACTTTTAAGGTGAGATTTAAGCCGTCATAAATAAGATGGACCATCATTTTGGCTTCTGATTTGCGGCCCATAACTGATTATGACTTTATTTTGAATGTCCATATCTCACATACCTTCATTGTATTTCTTCATGATATTCAGAAAAAATATCTTGCAACATCGCTTTTTTACTAAATGGAAGAAATTTGAAGAAATATTTAGCATTGCTTACAAATATAAACAGCTCCATTACATCATATATAGTCTCCTCTTTTTATTGTATTTCTTGACAAATAACATTCTGGATAATTAATCCGTTAACAGAAGAAAAATAATCAGACGATTGGTATTAAGAATTTATAAACAAAGACTCATATTTTTTTGAGTCTACTCTGGTCTTTAATTTGATCAACAAAGTTTATTATCACATAAGACACCGTGATCTTTTGGAAAAGGATATCCTTCGCTAGTACAAATCAATCTTAGCTAAACTAATTGGTTGCCTTGCCATAGACTGCGCGGGTATGGTTAAGGCCCGTTAATTTAAGCGAATAATGAATATTTAAGTGATCCTTAAAAAACCGTTATTCAAAGAATTAAACACTAATGTTAATTTTATGACTAAAATCTATTAGTTAAAATAATTGAAAAATTCTTCATTTTTATCTGAATATTGAGAATAGAATTGAAGATTAAGGAAAAAATGAATTGGAAAAAATATTTCGAATATATTCCATTTTAAATTTATTTTCAGCTATCACAAGTAAGCGATTTTTTGAAATTTAAATGCTCGTATTTTTCCTACAATAAAAAAACGTAAAATTTTAATCCAATTGGAAGTAATAACGCGAATACAACGTTTTTTGTGTTACACAATATATGGATATTTTTCAACGATTTTATTAATAAAATATTTTTTATATAAAATTTTATTACAAATTTATTGAACGTTTTCTGTAAATAGAAAAAAAAATAGAGAATATTAGTATAGGCTGCAATAAAAAAAAGCATTTTATTATACGTAAAGATGTGTTGACAAAAATAGCGTGAAACGAAATTCAACGTTCAAATAGAGTGCTGTAAAAATTTCAAAAAATCATTTACTATTATAGCTTAGAAAAAATTACTTAATTTTTTAGAGCATAAAATGTTTTATATATATACATTTATTTAAACCATTTCATATTTGTGTTTTTATTAATAAAAAGTGAATGTATAGATGTAATTGGACATATTTTATTATCGTGGACACTACTTCCCTATGTGTTCATGAGTTTATAAAAAATCAAATTAATTAAATATCCCAATTTTTCAAAGTTGTAATTTTTTTCCAATTTTTTATTCCTCTCACTTCAAACTGGAGCAAAAGACAAGGCGTGTACAATAGGACTCTCAATCAAAAAGTGGAGTGTATTAAAAGATGACAAAATCTATGAAATTAGTCGTTGATCGGATGAATCCTAGCAAAACAAAAGATTTATGCCAAAAGGGTTCAAATGAAATCTCAAATCGTAAAACAATTGAGAATGAAATATAAAATAATGTAGTTTTTGAATGTTTTTTAAAGATAGAAGCAGCAACACTCCTATTTCTTTGAAAAATCTTTTCAATTCTGCTGAAACTTTACCAGGAAAAACCCAAGTAATAAAACGTGACAAATATATGAGTAAAAAAAACTTACAGCTCTCATATTGGTACCTCTTCAACTAGACCAGCGTTTCTCAACAATTATAAATTGGTAGTCCACAATGATATTTTGATGGTCCAAAAGAAAACCATCTCATAATGGTTTTTATTAAAAAAAGTTCGCAATAGACTTGACATCGTAAAAAGAGGTGCTTTACGACTAGCATTAACTTCAATGCAACCAGATATAAAGAATCTCGTTGAGCAGCATCAACCACAGGGATCATTAAATGTCTTTCTTTTTTATTATAAAAATTGTTGCATTAGATTTGCTTTCATTTCAATATGAATTCTAAGGATATACTATTTTCTTTATCATAACCTCAAAAATTTTATTAGTGATAAATATTAAAATAAATATTTCTTGTCCAATTTTTATGAAGGGGTCCACGAAGAAAAAAAGGGGTCCATGAGTAAAAAAAAGTTGAGAAATACAGAACTAGACCGTAGTTTGGAAACATCTTTGCTTTCTGTGACGAATGAATTTTAATGATAAAGAAACTTCTTTATCACTAAACTTAATACTGTATATTAATATAGTAACTTAATACTGTATATTAATTATCTATCAATATTTTGGTTTTGTGGGTAAGAATAATTAAATCTTATATTGTTGTTCACAAAATTTCAATTTTGCTTTCAAAGAAAAAAGACATTTTCACTTAATGTGCCAATTATAACATGAATGGCTGACTTCCCATGAAAAATTCCATTAGCATACGAGAACGTTGTATTGAAACATACAAAAAGTACCCATTTCGTCTACAAAACGTGAATAATAGATATTTTAGAAATAGCTATCTAAATATTCAGTGCAATGGGTTGTAACTATAAAACCTAGTTACTTTCGTTAGCAATGGTACCAAAATCGTTCATCATTCTTATATCTGAATTTTAACTTAACTATTTTAAGCGAATCAAAACTGTTAGCTGCTAGCATAACCTTATAATAAATAACCACAAAAACGTATACAATTTTCGCGTCAAACAGAAAAATGGGAAAAATGTATATCATTTATTAGACTAAATTGGACATTAAAAAAACTACAAATAGAAAAGATGAAAACTATTTATTAATTTTCATCACTGCTGTCGAAATTATATTGCTTTTTATTAGTTGATCTGGCAGATTTTTTTACAGGTTCGACATCACCTTCATTTGCAATACCATTAGAATAATCATCGATCACAAATTCTTCATCTTCACTAAGAATCTGGGCCCTTTTGCCTCGAGGAGCATTTTTCTTAGCATTTTTACTCGTTGTGTTCTTAGTGACTTTTAACTTTTTAGGCTCTGAAATTTCTTTTTCCGCTTTTTTTTAAATTAGGCAAATAAAATTAATCACAAAATCAGTAAAAGTGCACAATTTTACCAAGAATTTCAGCTTCGAAATCACTACATTCTTCATTGCTTGCAACGATTTCAACATCTCCAGAGACTAAAGAAACATCATCTGAAGTATCAATGTCACTTAGATCTTTTTCTTTCGGTTTCACTTTGGAAAAAGCTTCTAAACGATTCGTTTAAATGAGAAACAACATTTCCAGTTAAAATTCTTAATTTTAATTCAAAGGTTTTTTTTTTGAATATTTATCAAAATTTTCAACTATTGCATTCTAATAGCAAACGCGTAAATAATCTTTTTTTTAAAGATTGTATAAAAGAAGCCCAAGTATTAGGTCAACAAAAGTGTACTTTTTTGTAAGTAATCTAGATTTTGTAAAAATTTTAAAAACTTAATAGCGAGTATTTAACAATTTTGGTAGGTATACATAATAGTTCATAAACCTACTAAAACTTACATGCAAACCTAACAATTACCATTATACACAATATTGGAAGAGGTGTAATTTTTAAAAACACAAATAACATTTGTGAATCAAATTTGAATCCTTTACCTACTTTTAGAATTAATTAACAAAAAATTCAAGAAAAGTTTAAAAACATCGCCATCTATTCAAGACAATTTTGTTTAAAAAACTAAAACAGTAGATATAATGAATATCTTACTTATTTTATTAGTATTATATAAGATATTTATACGATGCCGGAACCGGTTCTAAAAACAAGGTACTTATTTCATCCCTACTTTTTATTGTATAATATATACAATGTATATTATTTCCCATTTTTTATGCGTTGCGCACTCTTGCAAGAACATTGATATCCACGGTAATAAATTTTAAAGAGGCTAAACTCAATTAAATTTCATATATTATTATAAATCTAACATATTTTTAAATGATATGAAAAATCTTAATGAATATATCGTTTTATTTCGATCTTTTATAAGATTCAATATTTAAATCTTTATAGGTTATAATATTTTTATATAAAAACTATATAATTTATATATAATATTTATTATATAATATTTTTGTAAAAAACTGGCTTTCGTTATTTGAGTTTATTTTTTAAGAAAATATTTCTCAAAATTATGTTCTTTGAAATGTATCCTTTTATATTTAAATAAAAAATTTATGTCTATTTTTTGCAAAAACATTTAACTATTTTTCATTTTGCGCGAAATTTTGGCGTTTTGATAATTAAATTTTTTCGTTGCTTCTAGTTTTAAGGAAGTAAAATTAATGAGATATAATTTACGTAAAATATTTGGTTGGTTTTCCTTTGGGGGATTGGAAGCTATGGTCGCAGGTGCTTCTTTTTTAGATGTCTTGGGCTGAGTCTCCTTCTTAGACCTTTTCGGAATGGGATTTCCGTTTTCGTCTACGGCAGCTTTCCTGGACTTTACTTTTTCCAGTCTGACTTCGAGATCGAAATCAATCTTGGGATCAATTCTCTCAGAATCAACAGAAGGAAGAAAAGTCGCACACGTTGACTGAATAAAATCTTTTAAATAGGATCATTCAAAGTCGGTTAAAAAAGTACTTTTTTGGAGGAGCCCTTTTTGGAGCCTTTGCTGCTTGTGCTCTTATTATTTACAATATCTTCCATTAACTCTTCTTTTTCCTTTTTTAAATACTTCTCATATTCTAAAGAAAATTCATCTAAATCTTCCAGCCACAAATCTTTTGGAGTTTTTTTCTTTAAAATGTTCAATTCTGTATTCTAAAATAATTCCGTTTATTAATATTATATATATTATACAAAACACGGCGTTTAGCAACAGGTAACACCGTGGACACTTGAAATATTGTTGACAATTCCAACTACAGTAAATTTAAACCTATAAAAATTTATTGCGGTCTGCTATGTCACAAGCTCAACTTGTTGGCCTAGCAAGACTAAGCATTCTAAGGCAAATTGATTTCATGATGTTATCAGAAGCACCTAAGAATGCCAGAAAAGCATTTGTTAAATGTTTTTTCTAAAGGTTTTCCTTGATAAGATCTTATCTTTAAAACTTATGTTTAAAATGGTAAATGTTACTACATTACTTTAATACGGCCATGTTTTAGCATATTGGTTTAAATAAATGATAACTTGTAGTTTGATGTACATTAATTAGACCATATTTTTAATTTGAAATGCTTTTGGTCAAATGGGTGTTGTACCGCATTAAAAGATTTCTCTTGGATGAGCTGCATTTAGAATATAAGATATAGCCAGTTTTACTAAGATCTAGTTTATTAATAAATTAGTTAGTATGTTGCTCATAACAAACTAGGAGTAAATTTGTCTAGATTGTAATTAATACTTTTTGATCCCGTTTCTTCAACAACTCGTCAACTCTCTCCTTGGTCAAGGACCACAAAGCCATTGCTAACAAATAATCGTAATCCACGGAATCTTCTGTCTCCTTCTCTGCATCCACATCTTCTTCATTCTCTTCCAAGCCTTTTTCGTATTGAAAATCCTCTTTGTTTGCTTTCATTTTCCAAGCCTAATTTCAAAAATATGTTTACTAAACGATGAGAATCTATCTATGTGTATATATTAAATAAATTATGAGCTTGACAAAGCTTTGGAGTCATCAAAACACAAACAATCGCTTTGCCTAAATACTAGTTATCAAGCATACCATTTTTGTCACCTCATATGTTCCAAGATATTAATTAATTTATTGACCAGGAGAGCCCATACGGGAAGACGCCCCCATCTGATTTTAAGGGGGAGTAAAAACGCCTTTCGCACCACCAATAATTTTGAATTTTATATCTTTTTCATATCGTTAAAAGACTTGCTCAGCTTGTGAGTAGACTTTCAATATTGGTTCAATTATGTACCATACTCGATTTAGGTTTTTTTATATGCAATTAAACTTCAACAAATATTAATTAAAAGAGGCAAATAATAGCTAACTCTAAGAACAAAAGAAAAACAATCGCATCACTTGTATACCTTTGTTTACTTAGTTAATAAAGTGGTTTTTACAAAATTTTGGGAGTCCGGGGAGAAAACATCTTATTGCTTCAGCTTTAGCTTTAATTAGTAAAATTAATCGGTTCGAGATGCTAAAATTTCTTTAGCGCTTGTTTTGCTTAAAAGATTTGTCACAAATTTATTTCGCATGCATGAATTAAAGGGAAGGGATAAAGGATTTAAGAATATAATACTTTTAAAGGATCTGAGTCATAGCCTTTTTGAAGGAGTTGTTCATAAATAGCTGACTTCTTCACATTCTCCAAAATGATGGTGCCATTGACTTTTTCCAAGATGAATCGGGCTTGATTGTTCAGTTTGCACGCTTCAGCCCCAAGCACCCCTTCCATATACACTTTCCTCTTTGCATAGTACTCGAAACGGACAAGGAAGAACTCTTTCAGAATGTCCAAAGGTGTTTCATAGCGGTTGATCAAGCCTGTTGGACTGAACAAAACGAGGTTTTCGGTAGAGATTACGTTAGTCAGTTTGAAAAATTTGTGAAATCCCTACATTTACAAACAAGAAAGAAAATAAAATTATGTATAGCATTGACCCTTGGTGGCCAGTGCGAAAGCGGTGTCTGAAGAAATTAAAATCGCCTGCTTTGAATATAGAAAATTGCAGTAAAATAAAAGCAGACGATAACTCTTCAAAATTCTGGTCCTGAAAGGGCTATTAAATAAGTATACTTCTTTTTCAGCCTCCTTAAAACGATCCCTACTCATCGATACAATGAATTTGACAGACTTGTCGGTATTGTAATCTTTGTAATCGAGAATCTTGGGAGGAACTTTTTCAGTGCCATTCATAAAAACTTCTAGAACATTTTCTTTGTAATCTTGCGTCCACTTTTTAATGGGAAGTTCCGTTATTTCAATACTCGTGTCATCTAGGTACGCCACTTCTCCAAATGATACTGTCTTTGTAGTAACTTGTTTCATCTCTCCTTTGAAGTTATTGTAGAAAGGTTTCATAGCTTTGAGCTCTTTGTTGTCAAGCAAGAGTCTGATATTTTCTACAAATTGTCCAGCATGTATATATGATTTTTAAAGAACAAGAAACATTACCAATAATATCTTTTGGATTGTAATTAGGAACTTTGGTGGACCAGCCGGTTCCGATACCCTCCGCTCCATTCACAAGACACATGGGAATTATTGGCATATAAAACTGCGGTTCTATTTTTTGCCCGTCTTCATACTGAGACGGTAAAATAGGGTCGTCTTTTGGATTGAACAAGAGACGAGTTAGAACACTTGAAAAGAAAAACAGAAGAAAGTCATGAACTCGAACAAAAGTTACAAAATTGAATTCTCATGAGACATTTTTGACAGTATTGCTTTACCTCAACTTTGTGAAGATGTATCTTGGACTTGCAGAATCTTTGCCTCCGTGTAAACGAGTGCCAAATTGGCCTACAGGCTCTAAGAGATTTATATTGTTGCTGCCAACAAAGTTTTGAGCCATGTTTATCACAGTAGACATTAGGGAAGCCTAAAAAGTTTCAAAAAAGGATTAAAAAAATGAAAGATGCATTTAACCTAATTTGAAACCTCGCCATGATGGTAGGCAGACATTTCTGCTATAGAGCCAGCCAACTGTGCAACTTTCACTTCTCTTTTGTCATTCCTTTTGATGCAGGTAAACAAGACTTTGCGTTGACCTGGCTTGAGACCTACAAATAGAAACAATGCTTATTTTTATTACATTTACACTTAATCTAAGGTATCTTATTAACATAACAAACTAATTTGAGTATATATTGAAATAGAATCACCACAGAGCATCCCTCTCATAGGCCTTCGAAAAATACAGAGCAAATTGAATTTTTAGCACAAAACTAAAATAAGAATTTTGATAAAAACTAACCAGCTTATTTAAAGACATAGATATGACTTACTAACTCAATAAATAATCGACTAAACAAACTAACTAACGAATTCACTAAAGTGATGACCTATAAAATTGATGTTTACTGAAATATTAAACTTATGTTAATTTTATTATCACAAAGAACCGTTGCAGCAAATTTCAAGGTCATCTATTTTACAAGATTTTTTAAAAGAGCTAAATTTATTATTAATATTGAATAATATCGAAATCAGGTTGAAATTAAATTCTAGAGCTTCATATTTTAAAATATCATCTATCTATTTGTAACGAAAACAAAATTGAAGGATAGCAATAGCTCATCTATGCATAGAAGCACGCTATACCACTATCAAAGAATTGATATTTTTATTAGCTCCTAGAACTAGTTAGTGATCAACTGAGATAGTCTAGCATAGATTGGTGTGTCTAAAATCTAATGTTTTTAATACTTTTTTTTGCATTCTAACTTTTTTGAACTCATTTTAACCCATTTAGTACCAGTGTTCCCGAAGGAAACGCAGATGGACTCTTGTTTTAAACAGAATTAAATAGAGTTTGCTGAAGTCGTAGCGTTACTTTTGGGAACAATGGTACTAAATGGGTTAAGTGTTGGAAATCTAATTAATCTTATTTATAATTCGAATTCCCATAAGTTGTTGTTGTTGTTAGCCCCTAGATTATACTATCTCTATATGAGTATAATCTATCAGTTCAAAACAAGGCTTTGTTCAAACTGAGAGAGTATTTCCATAAAAGCAAATACTCTCAGGGAAAAGTGTAGAATTTTGTTACACTTTCGCAGCAGCAGCGATAAACAAGGGTAATTTCAGCCAACCCGCAAAAATCAACAATGAGGTACTGCTGGCTTTTTGAAGGCTTCTACATATAGCGAGAAATAATATATATATATTTATAATAATAATATAATATATAATACATGTAGATGAGTTAGATCCAAGCTTCTGCTAAACGGTTTCCCCACAAAGTAAGTAGGTTAACTATTTTGCATGGCTTTGACCATAAGTGAATGGGTTTAAGTGTCGTGAAAATAATTCCCATAAGTGTTACACTTTAACTAGTTCAAAATTTACCCTAAAAACTAAATGGAAAGATTTTTAGTTGTAGGAATAATCTTATTTATAATTCGGATTTGCGAATCATCACATTTAAACGAAGTCAAAATTTAACTTAAAAACTAAATACAAAGTTTCACAAATATTGATAAAAGTGAACATATTTCATAAAAATTATAGAGTTGCAAAAATAAAAATCATATAAAAGATTCGAAATCACCTTCTTAGGAGGAGCGGTCATTATGAAAAGTTACATATGAGTAGGCTCGAAGATTAAAAACGATACATGAAGTTTTAAACATTTTTGATAAGTTCAGAAACAATTAAAAAGAAGAAATATGCCAATTGTAAAACATGTTGAAGAATCACCAAAAATGTCATGATAAAATGCTTTTAACAAGTTATAGATAAAATGAATGTAATATTCAATGTATCATAATCTACCACTCTTTGCCCTAGCATAGTAAATGTTATGCTTTTTAATGAAGATAATGGGATGGTGACTTTGTTAAAGCATCAAAAATTTCGACTGGAAGTAGAATTTTAAAACTTATAGCAATTTGGGAAGGCGAGCTACACTTTGCATGTTAAATATAGATTATATACATTTTGTTGACAGACAAATAATAAAAACAAAGTCACAGAGTTTTATCTGTCTACCACAAAAAGGGGAATCAAAATGACCAATGTACATAGAAATATCAAGGGGTGCAATCTGCATGATGGCAAACTGGCCTTTTTGATCTCTGAATAAACACAGCACAACTTTGCAGTAAAATTTAAAAAGAAAATACATTACCATCTAAAGCGAAAGATATGGAGCGTTCGTTATCCATGTTACTGAAGAGAATAAGTTCTTTGTGTACAAAATCTTTATAAGTCACATTAGTCGAATCTTTGCCATACAAATAAATCTAAAAAGAGAATACAAAGATTAGAGATAAGTTAAATATATTTAGAAAGGGGTGGAGGGAGCTACATATTTCTTCCTAACATAGTAAAGTAAAAAAGAATTGTAATTGAAATTAATTTAAAAAAAATTGATGTTCGGTGAAAGCATTTGTAATTGAGTGCTTAGTTCAGTGAATCTGATGTTTTTAAGATGGGTTATTAAGCCACTCATTAACGTTATTGAGTAGGTTTCGTGTTTTGTATTGTTCAGTTTGCTTCCTTATAATGTTAGGATATCCAGTGAGTGTAGATCGACGATATATCTTATAGGTCCTTTATATCTAAAGAATAAATTAATTAATTATCTTTTTTCGATAAAATTAAAATAGCTAAAGAAATTTCCCGTTTATTTTCAATCTATCTTAATGACTATATACGACTTGGTCGGTTCGTTTTTGATTTCAATAGTTTGGTCCGTGATGAGTTGGTTCAAATTATATGCAGATTCGGCCAGTTCTCGTCTGAATGTTATGAGCATCAACTGCAAACAGGTCTAAAGAGAAGTATCCAAATACATGAAAAACAGTTGAGCAAAAATACAAAAGACCAATGTTTATATTTATGTAAAAAAAATATATGAATAAATATAGAGGTTCAACATATTTGTATTCACATAATATTTCAGCAATTGCTGAAGTTTTAGTCCAAAAAAGGAAGATATTAATTAAATTTTTTGTTCAAGATTTTTAAGTTATAAAACAATTTTTTAAAAAGATGAATAAAAAATATCATCTTGAAAGAATTTTATACCTAACCTGTCACTTTGTGTAATTCAAAATTTTTTCTTCTGTCATATAAGCATAGATGACGTAACATTTATTCGTACGACATTTCTAGGGAAGAACATCGAAATGTAAAATAAAAAAAATAAAATTCAGGCACATTCAATAAAAGTTTGTAAAAAAGGTGGATTATATTAACCCATTTAAGGCCAAGCAAAGCAGACGATATCTAAAAAAACGCAGACGATTTATATTCAAAGTCATTGAAAAAAGCAGACGAAGATGAAATTAATTATGTTCCAAAATAGGAACATTGGCCGTAAATGGGTTAAAAATAAATTTTTAAGGAACGTAGGTTGATTGTTAACTAGTTGTTTATACAATTACACTGTTCGTTTTCTTTAACCCGTTAACGACCAGAATAGTCAGACGATATTTAATGTAAAGCAGAAGATTTGTATTAAAAAGCTTTAATAAAAGCAGGCGATTTTATTTGTGTAAAGTCGACAACCGGTTAATAAATATTTAAAATGAATGTAAGTTAGTTTTACGATTAGCTGGATACTTGCTTAATTTGTTTCATTTAAAAAGCCAAAAAGATGGTAATTGAGTTAGGTGATTTGTTTTATTTAAAAATGTATAAAGAAAACTTAGATTCATATTATTAGCAGTCAGCTAGTCGTGATTCTATTATTCTGATAGTTGCTAAATCAGCCAATTATTATTAAGTAAATTTCTTTCATTTTTACGGCAAAATATCCGTAGAGAGAATTATTCTAGCACCATGAGCGTAAAGTAATCATCGCTATCTCGTTGCAAAGTGACAATATTATTGAGCATTTTTGATTTTAAATAATTTTATGGAAGGAAAGCTATACTTCAGACAAGCCTTGTTCCCTTCTTTCTTTGCGATAATTCATGCCTTTGATCAGCCAATCCTTTCTGTCGTCAACTCTTTTTTTACTGAAAGCCTGAAATGAAAAAAATATTAGAACCGGAATTATTCTTTGTCTTTGACAAGTACTAATTCAATGGAATCATCATCACCAGTTCCAGAATATGAAAAAGGAATTCGATGAGTTGCCAAATCTGAAAAGTACTCTTTTGCTTCCTTAGAAGTAGATGTACCCAAACCTATTTCAAAAAAAATTATTTGGTTAACTTTAAAAAAAGAAAAAAACCTTTGTAGTATTTTATTTTCCATCGATTCCAATCAGATGCTTCGTTTTTCCATTCTTCAAACTCGGGTAGTGAGTAAAAAGATTTAACTGTATTTCCCTTGGAAGCCTAAAAATGAATAAACTGTTTATCACATATGCATTATTATTATTATTATTATGAATTTCAAAGACATCTTATAGAACTCTCTAAAAGAGTGTTTAGATAGAGCCAGCTACTGCTTCCGTAGGTTCCGACCAGTGAAGCGCTTTAATGAAACGAATTAAATTCTAAATGTAAAAATAAAAGTTGGAAAAATAATTCGGCAATACAAGTCTTTTTAATTAAGCTCAGAGAAATGAAAAAACAGTATATACATTTTTTACACTTTTCATTGTTGACCAGTTGTTATATTGGTTTCAGATAAATTTCTAAAACATTATTTCACGTATTTTAGAAGGTTAGTCCCTCATACAGCTCAGGACAAGGGCCTTGCACAAGATTATAAAATATATGAACAATAAAATTAACGCAAATTCAAAATCTTAATAAACATCCACTTTAGTTATTTCGTTTATTTAAATTTTTTAAATGAATGTAGCCTGATTATTAGGTAGGTTATTAAATGAGTTAGCTAATAAAATACTTTGCAAACTATATTTTTTTACTAACGTGGAACGAATTAAACTAACAGGAAAAAAACCGACAGCATCAATAATTCTAATAAACTCTAGAAATTGTTAGAGATCCAAACTCCAATTTCGAATATTATCAATCATTTAAACTACTATGTTCCTCTTATTCAAACAGTGATTGATACCTTTAAGATCACATTTAGAATAATGAATAAATTTTAAATTCTTTCTTCAAACTTTGTAAATAAAACTTAATTTTCTATTTTTGAAACAAAATTATACTTTTAAACGCCATTAGTCCACTTCTGGATACAATGTTTCTCGGTTTATTATTATTTAAACCAATAAAGCCTTGCCTTGACGATGGGAGTGATAAACTGAATTAGGAAAGGATATTTGAGTAAATTGGGCCAGTTGTAGTGAAAGAAGTTGATGAGTAGGCCTTTTATATGCGATCCATCTTGATCTTGATCAGTCATAATCATGACTTTTCCGTAGCGAAGAGCCTTCAAATCATCAAAACTGTCGTATTTCTTTTTGTACTGCAAGCCCATTATGCGGATGATGTTGTTTATTTCAGAATTTTCAAGAATCTAAAATTATGTCACGAGGCTTTGTGAGTAAAGATATATATTTTTACACTATTCACTATTAAACATAATTTGGTCCAAGTTGAAAACAAATAAACTTTTATTACATATACAGTCAACCCTATGTTTAGAGACCATTTAAGAAAAGCACCAAGCGTGGTCGAATAAATTTCAATCTGGATTAATTGGAAAGAATTGAAACTTGTTGTTGTGGTTGTTAAGAGATGATCGTGTTAAAGTAAAAATGTTTTATGCGTAGACAAAACTCAATTGTTATTATATTAGATTCGCTTATTTAATATAGGTACACTGTAAAAATTAGGCCATTTTATTATGATAAATAGTAATTAATTCAAAGAAAATATACAAATTACAGGCAAAAACATTTGATTGACAAATATTTTTTTCAAAAAAATACAATTCGAAAATACGTACCAAGAAAAGATAATCTATGAAAAATATCGAAGTTTGAGTGATATCATATTTCTCTCAATAAGGTATCTAATTATACAAAAGATTGAAGATTTATATATATATATGAATTTTTCTGATCTGAAATCCATTTTTAGTGACAAATTTATCTAATTTTACATCAATTTCTTACCTAGCATTATAATTGAATTTGTTTTTTTAATTTTGATGAACAAACTATATTATTTCAAATTAACTTCCAAATGAATAAATATATATATAAAAAAACAAAATTAAAATAGGCAGTGATTGAGTTACTTAAAAAAATGCCTCTATATTTAGTGATTGTCCTAAGGAATATTAGAGGCCTTTATTCGCAAGGCAAAAAAACAACGTAATGTTTTTATTAATTTAAATATATAGACAAAAATGACAAATTATCTAAAAGAGTACGTAACTGTATATTAAGAATTAGATAAATTCTCAGATACTGTAAGGCTGTTTTAAAGGAATAAGACCATGCATAGTACATCTTGTTAAGAAAACAATAAGTTTATTTCAATATATTGGATATGCGTCTATATACATTATATAGTTTATTAATTATTATCTATATAATAATAGGCATTTTAATTATTGAAATTAAGTGTTACCAAATAAGGTATATTTTCAAAATATTAAATATCATAATATAATTGAAATGATTCAACAAAAATATGAAAGGATTAAAATGCGAAAAAAATGTCTGAAAGTAAAATTTGTAGTGCTACGACTTTTCATCACGCGTAAATGAACAAATATAATTCATTTGACAGTCAATCACAGTTAACGTTCTTAATCATAATAATCATTATTGCGTAATGCATTTTCAGAGTAGTGATGATGAAGCTGGTGATTAAGTGACGAGTGACAAAATGTCAGCTAATTAAAATGTATTAAAAAGAATTAAAATTACATTCAAAAAGTTTATCTAGCAAAGAAAGCCCAAAAATTACTTGTTTGCTGGATGCCTCTCTCACATTTAGGAGTTTACCCCTTAATGGAAAAACGCCATAGTTGTCTCGCCCAATGACCCCTAATCCAGAAACAGCCAATGTTTTTGCTGAGTCCCCTTCTGTCAGTATGAGGGTGCACGCAGATGAAAATTTGGTACCAGCATTATTTGCATCGTCCAGCTTAGGAATGCCTTTCAATTTCGTTTGCTTTTTCGAAGAACATTTTTGATCCATTTGAGTCTAAAAGTGTAAAAATATTGGTGAGTAAAGAAAAAAGTAAAACTCTCAAAAATGCGTACTTGCGTTTTGAACTTAATCCAATTCAATATACTATCAACTATTCCGCACTTTGTTACGACGGAATTGATGAATTTGTCAGAGAAAACTGGTTTGGAGCCAAAGGACTTACTTTGCAATGTCATATTTTCCTTTGTTTGCGAGTCAAAAGTAGGATTCTCAATCAAGCAATTCACAAACAACCATACGTGATTTTTTATCTAAATGAGTATTTGGGGGAAGTGAAAAAACAATAGCCTGAAAAATCATTCATAAATACTTGAAAAGGCTTTGGAGTTAAACCTGATTTATTTTTCTTCTTAATATGTTCGGTAATTTTAGTTACTAAAGCATCTGAAACTGTATCCACATGTCTGCCACCCTAAAAATTCACATTGTTAGGTAATTAAATTATGCGTAACGCATATTCAAATTTCATTTTTAGGCTTTTCATGTCTTTAATAGCATAAAAATTCAACCAAAAGGAAAAACAGATGATAAATTTGAAAATGTTAACTAAATATAATGCAAACCTTGTATGTAGCAATTCCGTTGACAAAACTAATATTCTGATATCCTTTATCGCTAAGCGCCACCCCAACTTCCCATCTAGGATTGCACTTTTCATAAGCAACCGTGAGAGCATTGTCAAATTCATCCGTCTTATCTTTTGTAATCAAATTTATATACTCTTGAAAATTATGCACCTAAAAAATAAAAATGTCATGCCACTTATAATTACAAGAAATAAATAAATCCATTCTTTGTTTCAAAAGCGTGGTAGTTTAATCTGTAATTTGTTACTTATTTAAAATCGTTACTCGATTTGAGGCCAAAAATGTATCTAATTGTAATATCATAGTTTATGAAAAAAAATAAGCAGAAATTCCAGATGAAAGAAGATTTGATGAGCTTGATAAACTTTTTTTGTTAGAGAAAAGGAAATTACTAGATCCTACTAATTAAATAATGCCAATTTCAATTCGTATGTTGCAATTTTTCTACGTGTGTCATTATGTAATTGAAAACAATGTTTGATTCTTTAAACTTTTATACTTTTTATTTACTTAAATTTATTTGGATATTTAAATTTACGAAAACATCTCGCAGCCCAAAGATTCTCCGAAAAAAGCGAGATGGGAATATCATTTTGAAATATATTTTCAAAAAAATTTCATAATAGTTAAACATATTTTTATGAGTTCCTTATGGTAGATTTGTGATTTGAATTTTTTTCTAGCTTTAACAAGGAAAATCGATGCTTTAAATGACGATATTTCTGATTTAGATATATTTTCAAAAAAATTTCATAATAGTTAAACATATTTTTATGAGTTCCTTATGGTAGATTTGTGATTTGAATTTTTTTTCTAGCTTTAACAAGGAAAATCGATGCTTTAAATGACGATATTTCTGATTTAGATTTAATGGAAAAGACGCACTATGAATTAGTGATCCAGTGAAAACGCTAGCTTCTAATTTAGAATCAAGTCTTTGAATTTATTCTCCTACCTTAAAGAAAAGTTTTAAATAAATATGTGAAGTAGTGGAATGTATATATTTCGTTCTAACAATAAATCCATCTGATTTTCGTCATCTCTGCTCCTCCATTCCTATAAAACACTCACCTTTTTAAGCGCAATTATAATTGCAGAAGAAAGGATACAACTAAATATTCTACCCGTGCTACTTATATTTGGTGAGATTACTTCAATGTCAAATATCTTCTCATCACCATACCAGTGGCGACCGAGCCGATTTGGTTGGACCCAAGAGAGATATATGTATATGTATTTTTTTAAATATCTATGTCGGTGTGTAATGTTAGTATATAAGGATGTGAGATCTAATGACGTATCATGTTGATTTGAGGAGGAGGTGATCATAGTTTGTTTTTTTGAGCGAGAGCACGTATGCTGTTGATAGGCAATGATTCTTCAGGTTTATGTATGTACCGAGGTTATGTATGGGTGGTGTAGAGTTAAAGATTGAAAGTGAATTGAGTGAAGCAGGGTGTTGTTGTTTTTGTTATTGAAGAGTGATTTTCATAATTTAATTCATAAGTTTCAACAGGACCAGTAGCATGAACTACTATACAAAGGTATTGACGATTTTTGATTTAAGTCATGCACTATGCTCAATTTATTAATAACGGTTTTAATAAACTAAAATATATTTGTCTACGGTTGACCTTTGGTCGATTCCATCATTGCATGTTTATTATAAAAAAATTATTTATTTTTCAGTTTATTTATATATAATAGATTGTTACTTATTATCGCTTATAAAAGATAAAAATAAATTCATTACTAAATGAATCAGTTATGTAGTTAGTTTGTTTGCTGAATTGTACAGTTAGTCTGAGAGTTTTTAAAATAAATAATTTTTTGTTTTAAAATTTAATTCTTTTTTCAAACAACCTACCAAACAAACCAAATAACTAATATCATTTAAAAATGTATTGTGAAAAAGAATCAAAATACATTTTTATTTGTATAAAAAACCCTTTGGATAATTATACTAACATATAAAATATTGATGTAATAAAAACATGGCAGAAGTCATATATTATGGGATTATGGTTGTTTTGATGTATCTTAATATTTATGCAAATAGTTTACTGGAACCGGAGAGCCATTCAGCGTGACTTTAATGTTTGGAACGGTAGCAGCTATATCGTAAGCTCTTTTTTTGAACAAGTCGACAATGTCTTTACCCAGGCTTTCCATTTTGAACTTGGTTAAGTCGGGCTTAAAGGTAATGCATGTATATTCGCTGCCAGAGTAATCAACAATTTTAGGTTTATCTGCAACAGACATATTGTTTCTCCATGTCTAAAAATAAGAATAAAAGTATGAGTATAAGCATGAAAAAAGATGAGAAAGAGTAGCCTATTCAAAAATATATATTTAAATTAGTAACTAATTTATGAAATCTATATTGTGTACTTAAAGCAACTACTTATTTGAAGAATATTTGATTGCCAATTGGCACATAACAGAAGAATGTGAAAATTTTATATTTATTGCAAGTACTTCTTGTTGTTGGCCGCAAAATTACACTATCTAAATACCAGTGTAACATCAGCTAGTTCAAAAAATAAGTTAAAACTTTTCTCTCGATAAATGTTCTTAAGGTTAGGGTATGGAAGTTGTGCCAATATTGCAGCCATTGTAAAGTAACGATGGCTCCATAAGTAGGCTTCAACATATGGCTAAGCGCTGTATGATGATGTAGCTTCAAATCCTCAATCCGAAGTAACTAAATTTGTTTTCCCACTCTGCCGTAAGTTGAGTACTCAGTCAGCGCGAAGCGTCTAAAAGTGCTAACATCATTCGCAGGTAAAAATTATGCTATTTACACTCTCGTTTTAAGTTGTTAATTTTGGGAACATTTAGAATCAAGATTCAATCATTTAAACACACATATAAATGAGCAACAAGAATGCTTCTAAATCAGAGAAAGTAGTTTGCCTCAGTTAATATTTTCATTTAGTTAGTTAAGTTATACAATTAGATTATTCTCTCATAAACATACACTGCAAAATTGTAAAAATCCAGTTAAAATATGTAAGTTTTGTGGTCAACAACATAATTATGCGGAATGTAAGGTATCTAATAATTCCAAGAATTTAAAATGCAATAATTGTTTCGTTTTGAAACTTAAAAATAATAATCATTCTGCTGGGAGTTCCTACTCTCCTTGTTTTATAAATGGGTTGAACTTTGTTAAAAAAAATATACCATATATATGAATAATTTCTCTAAAAACTTGTTGAATACTAATTATTTCACTCATGTCAATTTAACTGATAAAGTTTTTACAGAATATATATCGTATGAAACCCTATCTAGAAATGTTTTCTTTGATTTTAATATTTTTAGCCTAAATATACAATAAATTCTTCCAAAATTTTTTGAACTTGAAGTTTTCTTGTTTAATTTTAATAGAATTGTTGGAGCACCATTAAAGGTTTTAGCTCTGCAGGAGACGTGGTTACAAGATGTGAGTACTAATTTTAGCATTGAAGACTATATTTTCATCCACGCACCCTGCAGGCTCACAAAGTATTGTGGTCTAGCATATTTCATCCAAATTTGAGATCATTATTAGTGGTTATCAAAATGATTATTTCGAAGTTTTTTCAATAAAGTATTTTTACCTCGAAAATACTTTGTTGACGAGTTTTCTAATTTTGTTTTCGCAAATATTTGTCCATCGAATTTAAGCATCTTAATGTGTGACTTTAATATTGGTTTACTTAAAGTGGATTTTCCCATAAAGTATCAGACCTTTTGAACATTATTATATCGAATTTTTTAAAGCCAGCGGTGACGGGTATAACTCGTCCGGCATCTGAAACATTATTAGACATTTTTATGCGATCAAACATAAGTGTTTATAAATCATTTATTTTTACTACAACTATAACATTCTCATATTATCTCTTAATATAAAAAAGTCAAATAATATTCCAAATTTATCAACACGTTTTAATGAGAATGTTTTTGTAGAAAACAGTAGAACTTTTGATTGGTTTAAATTCTAATGAAATATTTGTTTCTATAAAAATATATGTTGTTTCTAAAGAGAATAAATATAAACAAAAGTTTAACAATGGGATAACAAAGGATGTGCTTGATTTGATTGAAAAAGAAATTGCTATCATAGAAAGTTGAAAAAGAATGCTAAAAATACAAAAAGCAAGTTTATTTTTCATAGAAATAAGGTTAAAGCTAAAATTAAAATGTTGAAACATGACGCCTATACCAAAATTTCCGAGTGTAAAGAACCTCTAAAAATGTTTTGGATAAGATAAATAAAATAATAAAACCTGAGAAGGAGAATGATATTCCTATTAAAATTGATGGAAAAATTGGAAAAAAATGGGAAAGTCATATCCGACTATTTAAATGAGCATTTTCTATCTACCAATAGTATTATTGATGATAACTCTAATAACGAATTCATCAAATACCTTGACATTGCTAATCATTCTTTCCATTTCCCAAAAGTTAACGATAATGACGTTCTTATTGCATTAAACGACATAAAGTCTAAAAAGTCCTCTGATGTTAACAATCTCTGTGTATACAAATTAAGTCTGATAATAAGCGATATTATAAAAATTTTGGTTTTTAACTATTTCTGTCAACAAATAAAATTCTGGCAGCTGTCATAAATAGATAAAGTACATTTTAACAACTGAAACATTTTGTTTCGATATTATATTTTTATTATAATAATCAAGAAATTTTCTTCAAAAGAATGATTTAATTATAATTATGTACGGTGTTACTTATAAAATTTAACAATCGAATATTATAAAAAATATCTCTGTTCAAATATTAACAAATAGAGTATTTTTGCTTTAAACTGAATAGCTAGTCAAAATATCCATTCCCAAATAGCTATTGAAAAAATTTCTTGACTTGAAAAATTAAAGTTTTCAAATGTTACAAAATGCAACAAACGTACTGATTCAACGTTCTTTTTTCAAAGATTCAAATAAATGACTTTTGTTGGAAAAAATTTTTAACGCGAGTATGACAATATTCATTGATATAAAGTTGTAACGATTGAAAACTATTTTTCTCTTATTTAAAAAGAAACAAATTTTCATTTTTGCAAAATATTTGGTGTATTGATGGAACTAAATTTTTACCAAAAATCTGTGATTAATTTGAATAGATGAACTTTGGTATCATGAAAAAAGGTTCTGAAAATATTGAACTTATATTCCGCTAAAAACTAGTTTCTAATGAGATAAAATAGAATTATTTTTAATTTAACTCTAAATACAAATTAGAGAGAAGAAAGCTGAATGAGATAGGAGAGCTTAAACAAGATAAGAGAGCTTAGCTTGAATGAGAGAAGCGAGCTTGAATGAGAGAAGAGAGCTTGAATGATTGAGTTTTGACAGAGAAAGCGGAAGAGAAAAACAGAGAAGGAGACAGAAAGAGAAATAGAATCACTGTAACAGAAGATGAAAAAATCTAGTGAATCATCAAGATGTGTTTGCTCAAAAATATTATAAGGAGACACTGTGATAAACATTGTTTACTTATTGTGTGCTATTAAAAGTTTCAGTTTGAAAAAATGGATTATTATTATATAGCTCTCACATCGTTTGTAAAATATTTTTGATAGGAATTTCAGAGCAGCTTGGAATGATGTTTGACTCGAAAGTCTGCATTTTCTCTTTTATTCTCTTATCTTAAATTATCATGTATTCGAATGATCATTACATCCTATAATGCGATCATCATACATGTTTTATAAACAAGCAGCAGCTCTTACTTATAGAATATTATTGGGAGGGGGCGAAGGTCATTTTCGCCCCCCTCCCCTGAAAACACATTAGGTGCGCCCCTGGTGTAAAATTTATAAACCTTTATAGGATTTTCATCTCAGCGGCTTAAGGCCTTTATATCCTCGCGTTTTAAGATTTATTATATTTAGTTTTTTGTCGAATTAATGAACAGCTTTAACTAATAATTTTTTTCTGTGATTTACTATCGTTTATTTTGCCAAATAAATTTATTCTTCTTTTTTTAATTAATAATAGTTACTAACTTATAAGTTTGAAATAATAATTCAAGAAATAATAAATCAAAAACTTTTAGGTTCTATTCTTCAATTAATAGATGCAAAAATTGCATAGATAGCAGTACATTAAGAAAACGAAAAATTAATTAAATTTTATTTAGGTGTTCATCCTAATTTTATTTACTTGCCCCACTCTCCCCGTTATTAAAACACTTTTGAGGATTATTCTACCCTTGAGGTTAAAATAATTTCTCTGCGGATCCAATTATCATCTGTAAGCTCAACTGTCTGTAGAACTAATTATTATCGTAATTCAGAAGTTTTGGGTTCATTGTCAAAGTGCCACTCTATTTTTACATTTTATACAAATTCTGCAAGTACAAGGTTTCACACAATCAAAAAATATGTGACAAATGAAAGAATAAATTGGACACCAAAATAAAAATAAACCAACTCTGAGAGGCGAAAACTCTCTAATAAATAAGAAAACGCATTTTATTATCAATATGCTATCATAGAAAGTTAAAAAAGAATGCTAAAAATACAAAAATACACAAATATATTTTGTAGAGGCCTGGATTATTATTTTTTTTTAAATCCTTGATATAACTGATTTGATCTCAGAAAAAGCAGAGCGCATAAAGTAACTTATTACAAACTAAATTTAAAATCAAGAAATCATCAGTTTTCTTAAAAATAGCGACCTATGTGGCAGGTTGGAGAGAAGGAAAATTAATAAATGGCTTCCAATTTTGAGTGCGAATTCATTGGCTAAAATGCTGTCCTTCCTATTGGTAATGATTGATACTCCAATTATGCAGTATTACCATTATAACTAGCGATACCAGTTTCACAACATGAAATGATTACACACTGCTCAAAATAAACTGTGAGAATAAAAAAGAAAATTTATTACAGTTGTAGTATTTCTATTTAGTAGAATCTGTTTGATAATAATACAAAGAGTAGATACACTACTCTCGCTAAAAGAAATATTCTTTTCTACCAATGTATAACATATGTACGTGCGGATTCAGAGTTATTTTTTCGAAACTCCCAAGGAAGAAAATATAGCTATGACTCTAATAGAGACGTGTCTATGTTACGTGAGAATATTTTAGATTAAGACCAATGATTCCCAACTTATTTTTAAAGTTCATCTTTTTCCTAAATTTTTCAGTCAATAAAAATTAAAAAACTTTCAACACATAAGACATGGCACACCTGTTGCGGTAAAGTGATAGACATTCTATTTCATCGCCAATAAATTCTACTGTAGATGGCAAAGAATATACGAAATTATATGGACAATAGAAACAAGATTTTCTGGACAGTGAGGAGAGTTCTTCGATTAAAAAAAAGATTTTTTGGTAGAATTAGAAAAAAATAGGGAGTGGTTTAAAACATCACCGTGTATCTATATGGTCTTACTTGCTTAAACTTCTTTTTGTCAACTTTAGAAACGGTTTCAAGGATGAATTCTGTGGAAAAGATATTGCAAAGCTTTGCACCATAGCCATTTCGCCCACCAGTCACCTTTTTTTCGCTGTCATCGTAGTTGCTGGATGTGAGCAAATGTCCAAATATCAATTCTGGAACGTACATCTTCTCCTTTTCGTGAATTTTAATTGGAATTCCCTTTCCATTATTCCATATGGATATCTTGTTTTCTTTCCTGAAAATAAGATGGTAGGCTTCGAGTATTATACTTATGAGAATGAACTTACGGATCAATATTGATCTTTATGAGATTCATGGAGGGATCATTGACTTTATTATCTCTGGCATTGACTAGTCAAAAAATAAGAATCAAACAGGTGAAGGACTCCTATATACAATAGAACATACCTAAAATTTCGTCGAATATTTTGTAGAGGCCTGGAACAAATGTTATTGAGCGTGTCTCCAAGCCACCATCTTCATTGTAAACCAACATATTCTAAATATAAATTAAATAATTGTAAAAATTTATCGATACTTGAAGATAAATACAATCGCGACATGAAAGTGTTAGAATTAAACAAACAAATAAATAAATAACTAAAAAATTGATCCATATCCTTGAAAGAATTCTCGCGAATAAGTTTTGACACATTTTCAGAAATAACCATATAAGATAGCTATGGACAAGAATATACGATTGAGAATATAAGACACTGTGGCTAACATATAGAAGTGGAAATAGCATACAAATTTCTAGCATTCACAATTTAATGACTTTTTCACAAAAAACATCTTATACTTTAAAGTGCTAATTACAAATTTAATTAATTCTGTAAAGTTTTTTAATTTTGTTTTTATGTCATTAAAAGTTTTTGATATTTTAGTCTAAATTATAAGCAGTATACAAGGGCGTCCTCAGTAAGGGAGAAGGGGGGCTTAGAATTTATAAAGGGAAAAATGCCACAAAAATACAAAAAGAAAGAAAATAAATGCAAAAAAATATGCATTTATTACCAGATTAATAGTGTAATTATATTATTAACTTTGTTTTTTAATTCTGTAAGCTGGCTATTTATTTTATTACGATGGACACTAAACACACAAAGGCGGGAAAAACGTTCATCGCTCATTCTTGATCTCAGCCAAGTCCCAACCCTTTTTTCATTGTGCTAAAAGACCTCTCCACTGCACATGTTGTTGCAGGCAAAGTCAGTGCAATAAAAATAGCATACAAATTTTGCTTTTTGCACAGCAAGAAATCCTTTTTTGCCCCCCCCCCCTCGTTTTTTGCGAACGACCCTGGCAATATATATAAATACATGTGAATTATAAACTTGTTATAGGTAAAAGATAGCTTATTAGTGAGATAGAAAATCAAGAAAGGAAAAGGCATTATAATGGATTATAAAAAGAAACAGCTCATAAGCTGAGGCTAATTTTTTTGTCAAAATAATTGATAAACCGATTTTTTCGTAGGTCGAGGTTCCACTATAAGTATAAAAAATCTAATTTATTATCTTAAACATACTTAATTTTTAAATAGGAAAGATTTCTCAAATTACAAAGAATATTTATTTTATATTATAATCGTGATATAATAAGTATAAACCATTTTGATGAAGCCTAAAAGAGGTAAAAAGTCAACATTTAATCTGATTAAATAAACTACACTAATTGTCACATTATATGAAACAATTAGTAAGGTAACCGGACAATTACCCCCGAACAACTGACCCAGATATATTTAGCAAATCTAATGATTTTAAAAAATATTAATTTTAGTTAGTTTTTGTAATATGATTGATTTTAGAATTAGTATTTCGAATGTAACTAATTATGATTTAAATTGTATAGCTCAAAATTTGAAATTATAAGTTAATATTTTTTTCATATTTTTTTATTTGTAGTTAAACATTTTCTTCAATTTTTTTTAAATCAGATTTTAAATAAATATATCGTAGGACGTTGTACGGCGGTAATTGTCCAGAGGGCAAATGTCTGGAGGAATTGTTCTATAACCAATTAGGACCTAGTCTGTCTTTTCTACTATAGTATATTTCTAGATACACCAAATGTAGTAGATAAGATATTGAGAGTTTAGCTGAGAAAAATAAAAAAAATAAGCGTTGAAAACAATGGTATAAATTTTTTTTACGAAAAATATAGATGAAAATAAATCTAGTGTCTTACTTGTGTTAGCGTTTCTACTGATCCAATGTAAGTGTCAGGACGAAGCAAGATATGCTCCAGTTGTGTCTTTTTTTGATAAATCTGTTCTATAGATTTTGGATTTGACTGCGAATTTCCTTTCACAGGTGAACCCATATTTAGAGTGTTGTTCTGAATAATAAATGTAGTTTATAGAGGCGTCTTACTTTTGTCCGCATGACTTCCTTTACTAGGGGTTCCAATGCCGTTAAAGACATGGCAAGAGTATATTTCTAAGTAAGTCTGGAAAGGGCGCTAATTTTTAAATAATATACTTCAAGCACGAATTTTTAAATTTTTTAGGGAATATAATTTTTTATATCAAGAATTTTTAAAATAAATTTTTTTATATAAACACAAATCGACACACTTTGATTATTCATAAATTGAGAAAATGTAAAAAGCAGGGTTGCGCAGCCCAAAGGAAAAAAGCCAAATTCAACCCCTAGTACTTAAAAAAGCCGACTCTTACTCAAGGTTGTGGAGTCAGGCAGTCTGGAAGGAAAAAATTTTAAACCACATACCTTTGGAAAAAATAGGATAAATTCAATTCATGAATCTATTATTTTTGCTTAGATAAAAGGTTATAGACAATAAATTGTAAATCTTTTTGATTACAATACAAGAAAGACACCAAACTACAAATACAAACCAATAGAAGATTTTAATAAATTATAGAAAATCGATCAAACATTTTTCTTGCAACCTAGAAATCATTCAATGACTATTCCAAAATTGACATTCACAAACAACCTTAAAATATGGTACATATCATCAGACCTTTTGGAGATTTATGAGTTGCAGTCTCAAAAATTAGAAATAGGTGAAGTCGTAGTCGCCAATTATTTAAATATAATTATTTACTCAACTCCAGAACCCTGCTCCTACTCCAACTCAGAGTCATACTTAAAAACTTAATGAATTAACAAAAAACTAAATCAATTAATTTGTGAAGGAAGGAGTCGAAAATTTTAGTCGTTATAATGCAATTATAAATTAACCAGTTGTTTTCAAAAGTTAGACTATAAAAAATGAGTCTTGCATAAATAAATGCAGAATGCTTTGAATGTAATTTAAAATAGAAGTACAAAACTAATAACATCCTAATTAAAATAACTCATTTTGTTTACAAGGTGTAATTGTCGGTGAGCAATAATGTCAAAAGGAGGGAGACACTAGATTTATATGTATTACTTGACTGAAATTGCTAATAAAAAAAATTAAACAAATCAGGCTACTTCAAATTATGAAAAGCAAAAGATTTTTAGAATATGAAAAGCAGACGATTTTAAGTATAAAAAGGGAATATTTTAGGGATTTAAAAGAGCAGATTTAATAAATTTAAAAAACAGTTTGCAAGCAAAAATAAAAACTAAAAAGTAGAAAAATTCCCCATACGTAATAGTTAAACTATGTAATTTTACAACCTCAAAGCTTTGCAAAAAAAATAGATAACCCTCCAATTTAAATATAAAATCGTTGAAAAAAATTAACTCTGTTTAACGGAAGATGTTTTTAAACCGTTAATCTAAGAAACGGCAAATTAGTTTTTCAATTATATGAATTCCATTATTTTATTTTAAAACTAGTATATAATAAAGTTAATTAATATGTAGCATCTAAGCAAAAAATTTTATTATTTTTTTCTCTTTTCTTTTTCCATTTCCTATTGAAAAGTAACCTTTCAAAGTTTGCATCAAAAATAGATGCGGTTTTAGCTCTCAGAATAACTTTCCTATAGAAAATAAAACAACATTGTGAAGAATGGTTATGTTGAATTTGAAGAACAAATCTTAGAAAACTTAAAAGAGATTTTAAAGGAAGAGTCCATGTTAAAGTTGGTATCTGATCAAATTTAAGAGTCGAAAATGGCGTGATCCTTATTTACTCAAAGTGGGAAGCAAAGAGTTGGCGTTAAATTTATGAAGTTTTTAAGTATTTGAGTCCGAGTCTGAGTCCAATTTTCAAGTACTTAAAATCGAAGTCGGATTTTGCAAGTACTAGGAGTCGGATTCGAACATTTTACATCTACAAAAAGCTTGTTACGGATGCGAAATTAACTAATAATTATTAAAGATTACGAAAAAAATATAAAGATTCAAATTAACCCATCATAGTTCGCGTAAAGCTGGAGTCGTACGTAGATAGAAAATTATGATAACAATTTTATGAATGTCTATATTTTAACAATTAGTAAAAATAGCTTTCTATGCAAATAATTATAATTTAGCCTAGAAATTAAACATAGGCTTGAAAAAAAAATATGTTTACTAGGCAAAAAAATCAAAATGTAAAGTAGGAAGAGTTATTTAAAAGATAGAAAATAATTTGATAACTTTTAAAGAAACATAAGAGAAATTGCGAAATTGGAAAGAAAATTTTACTGAACTAAAAAAATTTATGGAGGCAAAATTTTTTAGAAAAATTGTGATTGGACGAGATTAAAAAAACTAAAAAAATATATAATTTTAAAAATATAAGTAGGGTCATTTGTTTGAAATAAAAAATAAACAAAAAGTGTAAAATTTCAAACAAATTTATTTAAATTAAACGAATTTATTGTACTCCAGGAGTCTTTATCAATTCTAAAGTAAATACAAACTTTACTATTAAAAAAATTTTAAATAAAATCTTACCTAACATACCATAACTATTTATTCTATTTGTAACATAAGGTAGTCATTGTAGTGGTCGTAAGGGCCTTATAACAACTTCGCAAGTCCATCGATGAAAAATGTTTTTTTTATCATACTTTTGTATATAATGATTTTGTTTACAAAATGTTTAGAACCTATTCAATATGTCATTTTCTGTGATTCACTTTTGTGTATGCATATCTGTTTGCAAATAAATTTTTCTTTCTTCTTTACTTTTAAAAAAGTAAACCAAGAAAATGTTACACTTGCTGATATCAAGTCAAAATCTTCAAAAGATATATATGGAATATCAATTTTAAATATTATTTCTGTTTTGATATAATCAAAAGGTACTTAGTCATTTTGTTCAACTCTTGCATTGAATATCAAATTTTTATATAAAAAGGGAAAACGTTCAATCAACGACAATTATAGACCTATTAGCATCATAACTTCTCTTTCGAAGATACTAGAGAAATTACATTCTGCATTACCTTCAGTTTGCATTTAGGCACAAGCACTCGCCAACTCACATGCATTAGTTTTTACTCTTCTTCATAAATCACTCGAGGCTTTGGTTTTATTTATTGCCCTTACTAAGGCATTTGATAGCGTTTCTCATAAAATACTGATAACCTAATTTAAATACTCGTGGTTTTCATCCCATGCAACAAGTTTATTGAAATCATACTTAACAGATCGTCGTCAATGTGTGGAAGTGGATGGTGTTTTATCTTATGAGAGTGTTCTACTTAAAGGAGTACCTCAGGGGTTTATCCTTGCTCCAATCTTGTTTTCTCTTTTCATTAATGACCTTCCAAAATGTAATGAAGTAACTCAATTTCTTTTATTCACTGATGATATTCACCACTCAAACTCCTTCCAACCCCTGGAGCACTATTCATAAAATCACTAATAAAAAATCCTCATCTCCCTTACCTCCCCATATACTTCCAGCAAACAACACTGAAACATCACACTTGAACCCCTCCTTTCTTACTTCACTTTTTCCATCCGATTCACTAATAACCGACAACATTCACAATTCCATCATAAGACTTAAAACTCAATCATATTTACGTAACACCAACACCTTTGATTTTCCACAAATCACCATTACAGAACCCAGCAACGCCGTAAACTCCTTTAAACCCAAACTAGCATGCAGTTACGACCACATATCTATGAAACACGTTCGCAAAGCATACCATATTATCTATCCCCACATACTTCAATTATTCAACAGTTGCTTAAGACAAGGCTACTTTCCCAATATCTGGAAAATTAGCAAATTAATCTTGATTCCTAAACCCAATCGAGATCTCAATAACATAAAAAATTGGCGCCACATATCTCTTTTACCGAAAATAGGCAAAATTTTAGAGAAAATTCTCAGGAAGAGACTGCTACATTATAGCTTAAAAAATCGACTCATTCACGCTAACCAATTTGCCTATCTTCCCAAGAAAAACTCAGAACTAGCACTTTCTCGCCTCACGCTTTACCTCGAATCTGCACTAAAAAATCATAAAATAGCCTCAACTTTATTCCTAGATATCGAAAATGCTTTTAACACTGCCTGGAACCCAGCTATCATTAACAACCTCATAGATAACACCTACCCCACATACATGATAAAGTTCATACACAAATACCTCAACCATCGCATTCTAATTCTAACTGAAAACAACAACTCATATATTCGCGAGCTCTCTCTCTTTACTCCTCAAGGTGGCAGCTTATCTGAACTACTTTGGTTAATACTCATCAACCCCCTTCTTGCTTTTATCAACAACAACTCTGACTTTTCTCAGGGATATTCCGACAACCTTCTTTTCTCTTTTTCTAGTTCTGAGCAAAACGAAAATCTTAAACAATCTGCTTCCTTACTAAAACAAATTCAATTCAAAGCGCAACAATACAAAATTTCCTTTAACCCTAATAAATCCTACTTAATTCATTTCACACGCAAAAAAATCAAACCTTTACCCTTACAACTTAACACAACAAAAAAATTAGATCCACAGAACCAAGTAAAATATCTTGGGCTCACTTTCCAACCCAACTTAAAATTCTCTACTCATTTCAAAAGCACCTCACAAAAAAGAGTCAAAACCCTTTTCTCTCTTAAAAACGGAATTTCTTACAAATGGGGACTTTCCCCAAAAATCACAAAGTTCATTTATAAAAGTCTCATTTTCCCTGTCCTTAAATATGGAGTTCTTTCATGGGGCTCAGAGTTGAGACATCAGTCATCCCTTACTCATCTCAACAAAATTCATCGCCTGTGTCTCCTTTCTATCACCAATGCCTATCACACTACACCAACTACAAAACTTGAATTATTCACTAACACGCTACCCCTACATCTCAATCTAAAGAAAACGCTTCTTAAAAATTACCTTATAACATTATTCTCTACACCCCCACCACATCCTTTCACCAACTTATACACAACACAAACATCCCAATCACTGCAGTACTACAATTCCTTATTAATTCAGTTTGCTCCTAACAAAACATCTTATCAAGTGCTACCATTAAATCACCCAATTGAGCTCATCCACCCTTCTTCGTCTCCTCCTTACACCACTAACATCTGTCACCATAGATATCTTGCCCTAAACTCTATAGCTCACCAACGTACAACAAATACTATCAGTTCATTTTCAATTTTCACTGACGGTTCTAAATCACAACACCGCCCTTCAGCTGCATGCGCATTCTTCCTACAAAACACAAAAAAACCATTCCTCATCCAGCACACAAACCTAGATCCAGAAATCACTGCACACGAAACAGAAATTCATGCAGTATTACTATCCTGCAACATTCTCCTTAATAACCTAACTTCCTTTTCTACCTCCTTCAAATATATCACTTTTTTCACAGACTCGCAAAATTTAATAAATAACCTAAAACTTAAAAACAAAATCTCACACTCAACTTATAGTTTAGCAAGCAAACTTATTCACCTATCTAATCACTTTGAATTAAAAATCGTCTGGTGCCCAGCTCATTCCAGCTGTTTCGAAAATTACCTCGTCGATTACGTGGCAAAATCAAAAATCTCCGATTCACAGATCCTACCCCTATTTTCTCTACCCATCTCCATATTTACAAACACTATAACTAACTCTACACTACTGCAGTGGCAACAATCTATTGACTCAACCATCACATCACTTCCGACATCTATGCCATTATCACAACTCATTTTAAACAAACACTTTCATTCACTCCCTCGGAACATCATTCGCTGGCTCTCATCCCATTGCCCTTGTAATGCATACTTCTTCAAATTCAAACTTCACTCAAACCCTTTCTGTCGTTTCAGCTGTTCGTACATTGAAACACCTATACATATTCTCCTTTATTGTCCAATTTTTCATTCTCACAGACACCAACTCCTTGAAAAAAGCCGCTACTTTTTTAAAGATATTCCATCCTCTCTACATGATCTTCTACAACACCCATTACTCATCAAACATCTCTCTCTTCTCATAACCACAATCGAACCAATACTCTCTGCAAACCAAACACTCATTCCTCCCTCAAATATCCAATAACAATAAGCCATTATCATCACTAACCCATACATTCTACACAACAGTCTAGTGTCTACAGCCATGAAAACTTTCCAAATTTTCCTTTCTATTTTAGAAAGACCCACAAAGACTAAACTTACACTTTGAAGACTAAATTCCAGCAGACTTGCAAGCATATCAGCTCCAGCTGGAAAGTGCTTAGAAATCTCCATACCTACCTACCTACCTACCTTATTTATAATTATTTTAAATTATTATTTTAATAATAATAATTTAAAATAAAATAAATTATTTTAATAAATTATTTTAAATAAAATAAAAATTAAAATAATTTTTAAAAATTAAAAATAATAAAAAAAATTAAAATAATAATTTTAAAATTATTTAAAATTTAAATTATTTTAAATAATTTATTAAAATTAATTATTTTAAATCTCTACCCATCTTAGCTTATTATAATAAGCTAGCGTCTGTGTGTCGCTGGAAGCATTTTGATTGGTTGAAATTATTTATATATATGTTTTGTGTGTATTTTTATATTGTGTGATGAGTTTGCATGTATTAGTTTCGCTTGAAGCATTTTGATTGGTTGAAATTATTTATATGTGTTGTGTGTATTTTTATATGTGTGATGAGTTCATATATCTGTAGTGTGAGTGTCGCTTGAAGCATTCTGATTGGTCGAAATATCTTTTGTATGTATTTTTATATGGTGTAATACAAAAATACACCAAAAAGATACAAATATTCTAGTTTGTTTGTGTGTGGCTTTATCTTTTTTTGTAGTAATATTTGAAGATGGTTTTATTTTTATTGTAAGGTCTGGATTTAAAAAAGATTTTGTGTGTTTGGGTTGAGTAGCCAACAGAAAAAACAGTTTGGTTATTGGTTTGTATGTTGGGTTTTTCGAAAGTTTTTAGATAATGTAATGAAATTTTGTATTTTAGATCTTTAAACTGCGTAAGGTCTTGTGGAGATAATGTTGTGTTAGCGATGAAATCGTTGAATAGTTGATCGAGAGTGTTGGTGAATGATATATGTGTGTTCATTTTTTTCTAGGCCGCTTGGTGAGAGACATTGAATGATATATCCAATATGGTACACCAAAATGATGTTTATGTGTACTGATTAAAAGCTGTGAGATAATGCTTGATTAATATACAAATGCTTAGTGTTAAAAACACTATGAAAAAAGTATTTGAGAAATGATTTAGCACAATATTCAATGGAGTAAATTGAATAAAACTCAAGTTATTATATTTCCTAGAATAGATGGAAATATAAATCTTTTTGAAATGAGTGAGGAACGTTATCGTTCGTATTGGTTTAGGGAGTTTGTTAAACGTAATGGACGCATATGAAGTATAGCTTTTTTTGAGATTAAGATTTTTTGTTCGTATTGGGGGAATATTATCAAATCTATTTTTTGAGAAAATCTTGTTGTGGTTTATGTGAAGATCCTTGAATACTTTTATTAGAAATTTATTCTCAGAAGTAGGCTTCTGGTAGCAAGTTTGAAGTGCGAAAGTGTGAATGAGTTATGTTTTGAATATGCTTGAGATTAAATATTAATTTGATTGCATTTTTGCATAAACTTTCAAATTTATTCACATCTGATTTGAGGAGTAGGGAGAAAAATGATTCAATGCAGTAACCAAAGTTGCTGAGTACATAGGGGCTAAGCAATTTAATTTTGTCTTTGACTCCAAGAAATAAGTGCTTTTTCAGTATTGATAGTTGAAATTTTGCCTTTTTGATGAGTTTAGAGAAAAAATGGACCACATTTGGAGGGGATGCAATTTCAAAACCAAAAAATTTGAAGTTTTGGTTCGAGTTAGGAATTTGAGATCGAAGTTTTTTTACTTATTTTGATATTTGGAGAAAAACCTACCGTGGTAGTTTTTGATGTATTGAGTTCCATTGAGTTAAACAAGCACCATTCTTTGATATTTGCCAATTTTTTTTAATTTATTTCACAAAGTTGTTCATGAGAGTTATGATATGTTATGCATAATATATCATCCGCATATAGGAGGACTTTATTAAAATTATCTTCGATGAAGTTCATGAGGTCGTTCATGTATAAATTTAAAAGTATTGTACTGAGTACTGAGCCTTGGGGCAGAGAGGAATTTGATCTGATAGTTGGTGATAATGCTTCATTTAGGAAAATTTGATAAGTTCGTTCTGTGATAAAGGAGTTTAAGGGTTGTATACTTTTGGATGAATGTTCATAAGATCAAATTTTTTTATGAGAATTGAGTAGTCTATGTTGTTGAAAGCCTTTGATAAGCCAAAAGAAGTAATTCTGACGTAATTATTGTGATTTAAATTGTCGTAGACTATTTGTATCGTATCTCTGACGCAACAAGGAGATGAAGTAAATTTTTAAAGCTCTTTTGATTTTTATTCAACAGTGAATGAGAAGAAATATGATCAGAATGCTGGTTTAGTAAAATTATTTCTATTATTTTTGAGAGAGCAGTTGTATGTGCTATTATAGGGCGAAAATCAATACTGAGTGCTTGGAGTCTTTTTTGTGATGAGATGGGATATAACTAAGTTTGAGAGTGTGAGGAAAGATAGAATTAGTTACAGTGATGTTGAACAAGCGCGTTAGTATGTTTGAAAAAAAAAGTGAGCAGTCTTTGAGAATGTTCAGAGATAAAGGGTCAAGAATGAACGAGTTTTTCTTTGCACGTTCAATTGTCTTCAATATAGGTTTTGTATTTGTATGTTTAAAGATGAACTTATCACTTGAGATATTATATGTTTTTGATAAAAAGGACAAGTAGCAATAGTTTATACAAAGTGTGTCTTTTTTAAAAGAATTTTGTTTAAGGAATTGCTCAATGACTTTTAATTTTGAAAACCTTAACTTTTTTCTTTTTTATAATGTTTGCAAAAAGGTTTCGAATATCTTTAATATATTAATTTTTCTATAAACTATATTTTCTATAATATATATATATATATATTATACTTTAATATAATAATTTTTCTATAAACGCGTATTGAGCGAAGATAACACTAATAATTCATATATTTTTTAATACAAATCTTCTCCTTTACATTAGATATCGTCTGATTAATCTTGTCATTAAACGGCTAAACTCCATTTTTCTAGTCGTCATATTGTTATCAAAAACACAAATGAACCGAAGAAATTAAATTATAAAAATATGTGAATTAAAATTACTTTATATTGGTGACTAATTCCTTAAATTTCATTTTTTTTATTGAACGGTTTGATTATTCTAAATTAAATAGTATCATCTCTTAAGTTTATCAGATATTCATAAAATCAACTTGAAAATTATTATAATATTTTTTATCTTATTTTAAAATATCCGTAAGCATCCTTAGTGTTTTTAGTTGTATTTTCACTACGGCAAATTTTGATTTGAAAAATTGTTGCAAAAATCTTACTAAAAATAATTTTATTCAAATTCGTCAAATTTGTTATTAAATTTTAACTTTTTAACCGAAAATCTTTTATTCAATATTAAAACACTGCATCTGTCCTTTCTAATTTCATAGACTCTACTTAAAGTTTTCCTCCCTCAACATCTTCCATATGTATATTTTGTAAACTCTTTTAGGCTTTTCAATATATTAATCATAGTTTTTTCAAAATTTGGATTTTGATTTAAATCTTAATAGTAGTTTTCCAACTAATAGGTTTCAATTTCAAAAAAAGTATCGAAATTTCAAAAAAAATCAAAACGTCAAGCTGCGTCAATCAATTAATCAAAACGTAATATAATAGCAAAATTTTTTTTTAATTTATTTTGAAATTTTTTGTTCTTAATTCAAAATGGCATTGGTTTTATTAGAAGTAAAATTTAAATTTCGTTTATTTATTTTATGTCTTTAAATAATAGGAATATATGAATAATGAAAATATTAGATTTTTAAAACGAACTTTTCAACTACAGCCTCTGGGCATTCAATCTTTAATTTTTATTAAAGAAATTTTTTTAATCAACTCTATAAGTGCTGCGCAAGGGGGGGGGGGGGAGGATGTTTGGTAAACATGTACTTTAGCGCGGTAAATTAAAAAATTCTATATATCCAAAAAAAAGCTTTATTGTAAAATAATATACGAGGCATTTACCCACAACAACACTCTAAACAACATACACTTCTCTAATAGAGATAATATTATTAAATAGTTTATTATAGTCAGGAAAACGAGAACGCCACATGAATTCAAAAAGGTGTCCACCAAATAAAGGTTCACTCGTTCCAAACTGACGTCTTAATTTCCTTTTAGCGCGCATCCACATAATTTCAATGCGATTCGTATAGATGCTGGGGTCATGGCGATCAACAAAATTTAAGCTGTGGTTTACAGCGTCATGTCTATATAACCCCTGACCCCTTTGTTCAATTGTGGCATAACATGCCCAACTGTCACTTATTACTCGAGTTCCTGGCAGAATCCACTCTTGTATTAGAGGATAAAGAGTATCAGTCTTTCTATTTGCCACTGTCACAAGAAAGCAATTTCCGAATTCTCGTTCCACACCACCAAATACCCACTGTCCATCTCTATAGCGACCACGGTGATATTTCCTGTGGAAATATTTTGTTTCGTCTATTTCCACCTCTTTTGCTGTAAAATCTTCATTCAGACCGCCTATCTGCTGATTATTCACAAACAACCATGGCTCACACACCTCACGTAAAAAATTAGACCAGTCTGTCATTGTATGTGATGATAATCCACCCAATTCTCGTGAAATATATTTCAGACAAGAATCATATACCCTTAAGTAACGCTTTTCACTAAGCTCAAACGTCTGGCGTATAAAGTCCATATATCGTAGATCAGCAGTTCCTAAAACATTCTCAACGATTAAATTCGGTGCACGAGGTCTACCTGCTATTTTTTATTTTAAATTGTTCTTAAATTTGAAGAAATAAAATATAAAAATAAAAAAATATATTTTTTAATTTACCGCGCTAAAGTACATGTTTACCGGATGTTTCCCTTGCCGCCTAAAATTTAATAAGGCACCTGACAAAGCCATACTTTTTCCTATCGTTGTAAAAAGAAGAAAAAATTAATTTAAAATTTCATTAAATTTGATATATGTTTAGGTGTTCCAAGATGCAAATTTAATTTCTCATAGTTTTTCAAAAAAGCCGTTAATTATAATTATTTCATTGACAATATTAAATATACAAAAAATATTTACATGTTCAATTAAAAGATTTAATATTATTTTACTTTTTTCTTTGGTTATGTAATTTTTTTTATCATTTTCAACCACTTGTAAAATATCCTCATCACGTCTGGAATTAATATAATCATTCAGACTCTAACTTAATTTCTCTTTCTGCATTAACATTGATTATACAGATATTAGAAATAACGTTATATGGATGCTTGAAGAAAGACCAAGAAGACTTTCCAACCAGATGATTCAATTCAACTCCTTTACTGAGTTTTTCTTTTTTGGGGAATAAAAGTTTTCCATATCCTTGACCTTGCCTTTGACTAAAATTAAAATCTTTTTCAAAAGATTTCATACTTTCCACAATTTTCTTTTTTGACTGATATTAATTTTTTCACTGAATAGATATCGGTATAATTTCTTCACTGAGGTACCAAAGATGGTTCATAAAAACTTTTTTTACAGAAACCATCCTAGAGTTTTCTTCTTCGATAAATGAATTTATCAGCATCAAGTCGTTTAATACTGTATCTTCATGAATGCTTGCAATATACCACCACGACAAATAGGTAAAGGTGCAAAGATTAATGAAAGCGGTCATTTTTTTGATTTGATATGATGATAAAAAGTCTTGAAATTTTTTCCGATATTTTCTTTTTTAACAACAATTTTTAAACAATAAATAATTATAAGCATCCATTTTGTTTTATTAATAGAACCTGGTACTCTAAATTACAAAACTTTTTTTACCATCAAGATACATGAGACTTAAAAGAAGAAGTTATTTCTAATCATTCTAACTTTCATATCTTCGCATACTTTTTAAGTTTATTCTGGATACAAACGCATGTTGCAGACAAACGTCCAGTGTTAAGACTTGTGGTGTCAAAGACCATTCTTTTGACAAACTCCTTACAACCACATTTTCAAGCAAATCTATAGAAACACTTAAGAGCACTTCTTAACCTTTGTTTTTCCTATATGAATTTATTAAAGGCACTACAAGTAACTTTGCCATGTCATTGCTTGAAACAACTGGTATTCGCTCCTCCTAATGAAATGTACTTTTCAATGTAGGAAGCAATTTTCCATCCCAGTGCAAATTCAAAATGGTTGTTGGATTCCACGAGTTTTTAATTTTACTGGCAGAATAGTAGCATATGCTCTTGGCGAAACATTGTTTCTAATTAATGTAGAAACTACGTTTTCTTTTTTTAAATATCGTGTGGTACAAATATTCTAGTTCCACTTTTTTTTACATCTTTTATGAGATCTCGTATTTGAAACATCTGTATTTTCTTGTAAATCCTCTTCATCATCGCTATCTACAAATTTTTATTTTCAATGCTAGCTTTTTGTCTATTTTTTCGTTTTTGAATCAACGAAAAACTTTTAACATCTACACTACCATAAGAAGCTTTTTTTCTATCACCAAACATTCTTTCTAAAAAGAAAATATCAGCGTCAATTTCTTTTTTTTAAAACAGTTTTTCCAAGATTCATTTTTTCTAAAACATTTTTTGGCCAAAAAGGCATTGTTTTATCTAATTTACTTTTAAATTCTAAAATCTTTTTATTATTTTCATGCTTTTCAACTTTAAATTTATTTATTTTGCTATATTCAGATGAAAATAGAAGAACTTTTTGATAAATTTTATTATCTGCTATAGTATGTATATTTGCTTTTTGATAGTGTTTTTTTTATTTCTTCAATTCTTTTTGAACTGATCATACTTATTTTTGATTTTCTACTAGAATCTTCATTTCGAAACTTTTCCATAAAACTAAGCTAACATTACACAACTTTCTGAAACGTTGGAAGTCTGCAAGCTTTAATATTCAAGTGACCAGCTCCAGGAATTACCCAATAAAGAATAACCGTTATTAGAACTTATAGTAAAATGAGGAATATTTTAGAGAAAAAAGTCAGAAGTAATTTATTTTTACTTCTATTTATTTAAAGTCTATCAAATGAAATTAAATACATTTTTATTTTCATAAATTTTTTGTTTGTTTAAACATTTTAATATTAAAAAGATACTGCTTTAGTAATAAACAAACATTTAATGTTCTTTTCAATAAAGACATTTTTTTACGTATTTTGTTTATTGCCATCTACAATTATTTTTTTCGGCAAAATTTTATTTATTTGCTTGTACAATACCTAATCATTAATATTATTTTCAAACTAAAATACAACACCAAAAAAAAGTAAGGGATGATTTGAAAATGTTTGGGAAATAGAAACACCCTAGGGAAGGGGCGTAAAACACTCCCTCTCACCTAAAAAATTATTGTTAAAAATTGGCTGAACCATATCGTTCAAACTTTGTGGCTTTTTAAAATTGGTATCTGCATATTTTATACCATTTTTTAGCTGAATGACCCTCTCATGTCAAAAACTCTATCAATATGAAAAGACAATATTTTTCAAAAAAAATGTGTAATTAACCTTATAAGATAGTGCTATGTTAGGTACTCTCTTAAAAATGCATAATGTTAATCAGTTTTAAACGCATAACTTTTAATGTTATCAATAATCATGGCTAGTTTTTAGATAATATCTAAAAATTTTGATTGATGCATCAAAATTATCTACAAAAACATTTATTCAAATTTTACATAAATGAATTCTTTTATACCAAATCTACCATGCTCGCTTTATTTCTTGACTCAGTTTTTGCAATAAGTGTTTTGAAAGTATCTAAAAGTGTCAATCAAATTTATGGTATAGTTCTTGAAACTGTTTCCAAAAATATCCATTTATATTTTAAATAAAAGATAATTTTTATACCAAATCTGCCATCCTGGGTTGATTTCCAAACTCAGGCTCTTCAATTAGAGTATAAGAACGTGTGAAATTATCAATCAAATTTGCCATTTCCGAAAAAATCGAGATCAACGTGTTTTTGATTAGATTCATCATATTGGTTTTATAATTAATTAAAAATTTTATTATGAATTTAGCTTTTGTATTCGCTTATTATACTAAGCAGTCATTAAAATGCAATCAGGCAAAATAAAAATATATATGTATTTATCAATACGTTTATCCCTGAATTTATAACTTAGTGTCTATATTAGATACACTCCTGAAAAATTATATTTGTGTACAGTTTCGAACAACGATTTTATTTATTGTTAAATTTGTTACTCGATTGATCGTCAAAAAAATTATGATTGCTGGTAAAATTCTCTCTAAAAATATCTATAAAATTTATAATAATTTTCTATACTAAATTGAGTTAAATCTAAAGAATTTAATAGTTATCTGACATGTATGTGCAGACACGCAATTTATTTTCATTTAGAGCAGTCACCTAGGCTAACTCTTGGTTCTCTAAAGTCTGCTGTCCACATCAAACTAACGCGGATCCTCGTTCCTTCATACGGGCAACTGTCTCGACTGACCAACACTTTGGTTGGCACCAGGAAGGACATTCGGCGGCAAAACATTTGCTCCACATTTACCTTCATAATTATGCAGGGACAATATAAAATTTTATGCCATCGTCTCAACTGTACGTCCCCCGTACAGTTGAGGCTAATAAATCAACGGAAAAATATGCCTACAGAGGTTAATAATTGAAAGCTAATGATGGACTCTTGGAAAACTCCGGGAAAACTAGAATTTTAAGATTTGTTTCTGCAAATGTGGGATCTTTGGCGAAAGAGAGCGCAGAGGTTGTAAACATGCTTATTTGGAGGAATGTAGACATCGCCTGATGCTTACAAATGGTATTGTAGTGGCAAGTTTAATCGACAAGGTGGAGTTGGATTATTATTAATTATTAATTATTAAGTTGTTTTGTGGCGTTCGCATCCATCCTTTCGGATATCGTGGCCCACCCGGAATGCTGAGTCCAAGTCTAACTGGACTTTCCATCCCACTAAACACCTATCGGCCCTTGTTACAAAAGAATAGCTATACCTTGTTATATATATTATTTTACAAGAATTTATGTGACAATATATAAATACAACTGAGTGAAAGATACAATCCTAACGCGAACGCTCCCAATTTAGGAAACAAACTTATTGTCAAGTTGGGAAACAAACTTATTGTCTAGGTGGAATTGGATTACTGGTCCAAATGGAGTGGGTAGAGAAAGTGATTTCTGTCAGACTCTTAAGAGGTAGCATAATAGTTCTAGAATTGTCAATTGAGAAATAAATTATATCTATGCTGTCAGTGTATGCTCCGCAGTGTGGACTGAGTACTGAAGAAGAATTATTCTATACAAGTGTAATGAACAAGTAAGTTTATTTAAGAAAGATAGGCTTTACTTTTAATGTAAATGTCAAAATGTGCGCGTTTATACAGTGTTTGAAAGGCAAGTGAGATATCATTGTGGTTGAGGGCAGCCATTGTGTATAATTGAAGTGTGTGTCAGTTGATTGATGAATATTAACATCGTGCTTAAGGCACTCATTTATAACATTCACCCCATCTTTTCTTTTTAATATCCCCTTCGTTGTGGAGCATGTCTTTCTCTTTTGGGGTAACGTCTTTTTCTTGTGTGTTGTCAAGGTGGAATTGCGATGAAGTAGCAGGATCAGACTCAACATCTTGCTGCTTCCGAGTTTCTTCTTGGTCAGACATAGTTGGATTTGAATCACTAGCTGTCTTAGAGTGGAGATGCTTGAGAGTGCTTTCATCGATAGGAGCCAAGTCTTTCAGATTTACTTTCGATTCGTTTCCATTAGGTAAACGAACGTAGGCATAAGATGGAGTTGTCTGCAAGAGTTCTCCTCCACAAGGGGACTATACTTGTCGTTTCTTGGCTTACGTGTACTCACTAGAGCAGTGGTTCTCCAACTATTTTAAAGTTTTTTGCATGGCGGTCTTTTTATAATATTTTAGATGACTCGCGGACCCTTTTATAAAAATCACAAGTAACTTATAGGCTACTGAAACAAAACATTTTTGGAATACAAATATTTATTTAAAAATGACAACTTAAAAAATATTTATTCAAAAAATGGTAACCTAAAAAATATTTATTCAAAAAATCACAACCCAAAATATATTTTCAAAAAATGGCAACCATTTACTATTCAAACAAAAACATTTTTTGGAAATCAATTATTATTCATTGAGAAAATGGCAACCTTAAACATCAAAAGTACATTGAATGTGATGGGTACATTTGCTTGCCTCATTCAGTTCTTCTAGATTTGGCTTTGTTTTGGAGAATGCAACTCTCATTTTTTGCTTCTAATCTGTTTTGGGATTTTGTTTTTAGGGCAAGTAATGTGGAAAACGCTGTCTCACAGTCATAAATGGTCGCTAATGGAATCAACGCCCTTAGAGCCAGCTTTGCAACATCGGGATAGGACTGTGCCATTTTAATCCAAAAATCGCTACAGGACACTTTACGGAAAATATGTTTGAACCCCCATCGTTAATTAAATCAATGAACTGTTCTTGAATCAAGTTGTACTCTGAAGGCAGAGGTGCTTTCAAATTTTTATTCAATTAAAAATTTTGATGCGTACACTTTGAAATTTTATTAAAAATAAAACTATAGAACTTTTTTGAATTCGCGATTCGCGTAAATTTTTTGATTTACAGTATATTTAAATTTTATTCTCAAAATTCTACAAATAGGCACATATGTCAAAAAGATTTTACCAAGGCACTTCCGTTTGTCTGTATATGTGTAAATGCGCTAATAAATCGACGGAGCTAGAATTGACTGTAAAATAGAATACAGCTAGCAGTTACATTGTGGCGCCTTCGTGGCACCCCTGACACTCCTTCACGGTCCACCAGGGTATCGCGAACCCCATTTTTAGAACCGCTGCATTAGAGGAGGGAAGACCACATTTAACCTTTCCCATGGTCGTGTAGCCTTCACCAAAGGTGTATGTGGTAAATTATAGAACATAGGTTTAATTTCATTACAAATTTTACAACCTTTTATCCTTTCTTTAATTTCCAATATTGAAAAAGGTAAATTTTTATTACGAACAAAATGTGCCATTCTCGTTATTCCAGGATGGAAAAGTTGGTTGTGTATGTTATAAAGCATGGAAGTGTCTGTTGTAGCCAAAACTGCCCTTGAATGTGTATCAGCAACAGCATTAAGGCTCCTCTTTCGGGATTTTATATCGTAGTCATAAGAAGCTAGATTCTTAGTTCATAATAGTTTATTAAGAAGAGTGAGCTTTCTCGTCTTTTCGCACCGTTCTAGCATGAAATGCGATCGGTTGTCATTTTTGCCTGAGCGAAGTTGCTATGGCAAAGTCGCTATCATCTGTTTCCTCAACTAAAGATTGATTCGGCTCTATTACTTGCACGCTTTTAAGTTTTTGAAAGGCAGTGATTTCCTCTTCACTTAAGTGAAAAGATTTAGCATTAATTAAGGGTCTTATATGATCCGAATAATGCGGAATCCAACGTGCATAATAGGCAAAAATCCAATTACTCTTTTCAAAGGGTTTAACTCTATTTGGGTCAGGTTGCACCAAGTTATCACTAATCTTGTAATCCAGAAGACAAATTTGGTTTTTAGCGATTTGCAATTTTGCTTCATTAAAAGTTATGTTAGCTTTTCTAGCAGCGTTCATGAAAGATTTTAGGTTTTTGTTATGGTCAGAGAGGTCGAGACCCGCAATTGTTATGTTATCTAAATGTGCGAATACTCCCCTGTAAATTAGCAGAAGATATAATTTTAACTATAATTCTCTGAAAACACTGCACGGCATTTTTAAAACCGAACGGAATACGCGTAAACTGATACAGTTTTTGTTTCCGCTGAAATGCTATATACGCTTTATCATTTGTCACGAGTTTCACTTGATGATATACCGATAGTAAAAACTCTAAAACCTACTATTGATTCGATTATAGGTAATGGATACGCATCTAGTTGAGTAAACCTATTTATCCTTCTACTGTAATCTATGACCATGCGACGTTTATGTTTCTCATTCTTTCTAACGAAAGGCTGCGCTCTCCAAGGAGAATTACCTTACTCTATAATGCCTTCCTTAAGCAATCTTCTCACTTCTTTTTCAATAAACTCGGTATCCTCATCGCTATACTGCCTAGATTTTGTTGCGATAGGGCAGCAGTCCTTGGTTAAATAACGAAATAATGGCAGGAAAAATGCCTGTAATTCTGGAAGAGAGCATAGTTGAATACCGGGAAGTTTCCCTCCTAAATTAAACTTTATAAATTCGTGTGCACTCATGAAATCTTCCCCAAGAACTATATCACTTACAAGATGTTCTAAAACATTCAATTTTACGTTATGATACATGTTCTCTTTAAATAATAAATTTTCTAAACAATAACCTAATATTGACACAGTGTAGTTAGATGAAGCCATACTTACAACCCCATGAAAAGGAAACACCTCTTTACGAAGTCAGAAGAAACAAAACTTTCAGTAGATCTTGTATCTATTAGACATTTGCCTTCAATTTGCCCTACCTTTGCTATAATTAAAACGTTTGAATTAAATTTACTAAAAGTAGATGCTATAACAGTCATGTTTAGCACTTACTTCCTTATAAGTAAAATATAATATAAATATAACCTAAAATAACGTCATACATGCAAGATTTATTGTCAAATTTACTAGAAGTAGTTGCTAGAATAGAATAATCTTTACTACTTCCTGATCATGAGCATATATACAAGAAGATTACACACCTTAGAAAAATGTCCCATTTTGTTTCACTTGGAACTTTTAGCTCGACAGTTCCTCTTTGAATGGGGAGTATTTCCTCTGAAAAAGCAAAAATGCCTAGACTGATATCCGTAATGCAAGTTAGACGGATTCAATTTAGTAAAAGCAGTAAAGGAACTTGTGTCTGTAGTCAAGTAAGCATCGGAGTTGCTTTGAGCTATTTCTAGGGCGCGAACTTGATCATATGCACTTTGTAAGTCCAAGCTTTTGTTTTCGAATAAACGTAAAGTTTGAAGCAAGACCGGTGATCAAGGCGTCTCTTATTTGTTCATCTCTGTTGTTCAGCAGAAACAGAAGAATACTCGCATTCAAGGCTTAGTTTTTGAAGTTGTTGCACAAAAACGTCCACACTTTCGTCTGATTGTTGCTTGCGTATGGCTAATAAGTGACGAGAAAAGACTTGATTCTTTTTCTTTATGTAGATACCTTTTTTTGTTTTTTTTTTTTTTTTTTTTGTGGGAGGGGGGGGAGGGGGTGTGGTTGAAAGAAAATGTTTTTGTTATTGGTAGGGAAATGAAAAAGAAGAAATTTTTTTGTTGGAAAAAAAATTTTTTTCTCTCTCTCCTCTGGTGTTGTTGGTTTGGGACCAGCCCACCTCCCAAAGAAGAAAGAATTTTTCAATACCCATTACAAAAAAAAAAAGAGAGGTTGAAAGAAAATTGTAATGAACAAGTAAGTTTATTTATGAAAGGTAGGCTTTACTTTCAACGTAAATGTCAAAATGTGCGCGTTTATTTAGTGTTTGAAAGGCAAGTGAGATATCATTGTGGTTGAAGGCAGTAATTGTGTATACCTGAAGTGTGTGTCAGTTGATTGATGAATATTAACATCGTGCTTCAAGGCACTCAATTATAACAGCAAGTTGGAGTAGAGAGATGTTAAGAGTGCAAGGTTGTGGTTTTTGGTGACTTTAATTTTTTAATAATTTTCACTTCTTAATAACAAATTTCACATTGTTAATTATTTTAATATTTTATAAACTTTACTATAAACATAGTTCTAAGGAAAGACTTTTAAAATATAATTTTAGTAGACGACTTCTATAAATATCAATACAATTGGGGTTCGTTGTTTAAGGCAAATTATTAAAATCCTTAATAAATTTTTAACTTATTTCGTATATTGAGTTTTAAAAAACTCATCTATCACCCGTTTTGAAATCTTCCATAATCAAATTTTATCTAGTATAATCCTTCCTAACCCTAAAAAGGATAAAGACATTCACTACCCTATCATAATTTTATTCACTATAATCAATAATATATTACTACCATTTAGGATAATCTTTGTTCCATGTTTGATTTGCTATAATAACAAAGGGTAGACAACGGTGTAAAGATCATTGTTATTTAAGTATAGCTAGACTTGTGTTTAATTTGATACTGTTTATAATAAAGTTTGCCCCGTGCTTGATTTGAAAGCTGTGCTTTTGATTTAATACTTTCCATATTTGCTCCTTGTTTGATTTGAAGTAATAAAAATTGGAAGACAACTTGGTAAAAATTATTGTGTTTTTGAAAAGGGATAGGAAGGCAACTTTTAATGATCTCTTCTATGTTATAGTGATACTATAACGAAGTATTACAAAAAGAATAAGAGATTTTTGGTCTTAGGGTTAGGGTTAAATAATATAATTTTAAAATATATTTTCAAAAATGTAATTTTTTAATTATGTTGGCTCTGGCATAACCTACAATAAATTAATAATTTATTGCATTTGAAGCTCTTCTTCGTTTTTACTAAATCGCTAGTTTAGCTTTTTGTAAGAATGTTCCAAGTTTAATTCAAAAGTTTAACATAAATTACAATCTTCAAGAATGGCGACTTTTTGTAGATTCATCAAAAAAGTCTTAAAACAGTATTATTATACAATCGAAATGAACTTGCTTCAATCCCAGTTATTTCAATGCTTCTTGGATAACAAGGAGGAAATACCAAATTTGCATTTTTTGTGTGAGTTGGATAGTAGAGATAGACACTCTCTTTGGATTAAAAAAGAATGGCCTAAGGGAACTTTTGTTGCAGGAATTAAAAACATTGTTAAATCAAGTTTAATTGATGTAAATAAAGTTTTACTCTCTTCTTTGCATATTAAACTTGCTCTTATGAAACAGTTTGTAAAACCATTTACTGAAGATTCAAATGGATTTATACATTTAGTCAAAAACTTTCCAAACATTTCTTATGGGAAAATTAAAGAAAGCTTTTGTTGTGGCAAACATCAGGAAATTAATGAGAGATGATGAATTTGAAAAAGTTTTGAGTGATGTAAAAAAATGCTTGGTTAAGGATAAAGAATGGCATAGAAAATTTTTTAGGCAATTATAAACCTCCAAATTTCAAAGAAATGATTGAAAATGTATTAAGCAATTTCAAATATTTAGATGTAAAATGAGCTTAAAGTTACATTTCTACATTGACATTTATCTTATTTTCCAAACAATTTGTGAGATTTTAGTGAATAACCAGGTGAAAGATTTCACCAAGAATAAAAGGAATAAGAAAAAGATATCGAGGTAGATAGAACAAAGATATGATGGCAAATTATTGCTGGATGTTACATCCTGAAACGTGTTCTTCCAAAATAAAACAAACATCAAAGAAATTTTTTTAAAAGAAAAAAAAGTAACATTATAAAATGATATTTCATTTAATTATTTTGAAAAATAAGCTTCTTTTTGTAATATATATTTTTAATAACCAGCTAGGAAAAGTAGCCGTAAAAGCAATTATTATATTATTACAACTATATATTTTTAATAAAATATTTAACTTCTTTACTTATTTTGATATACAATACGCTTGCGTTCATTAAAAATATTCAAAAGTGAGCTATTTTGATTGAAAAATCTCTATTTTTTGAAATATTTCAAAATTTAATTGTCAAAATTCCTTACGTGATCAACATTAATGGTTTTGATTTTTGTAAAGAGCATATCTGAAATATGTATTACCAGATAATATTTTTCAAGTAACTTTTACAAATTAAAATTTTGTAGGCCTATGATCATCATGCTTAAAATAAAGAAAAAATCTAATTAACAGTGTATTCTACTACTTTAGAAAAACATCTTAAATATTCTCAAATATTACCCATACCTCAAAATTCTACCCGCACCTACTCGCCCCTTAAAATTTTCTTTATGTGGGTTCTTGCGGGTGCCCACATATTCTAACAGTATAGTTCGTACTCAGTATCCGTGCTAAAAAAGGGGGGGGGGGGGGGGGCTTTGAAGGGGCAATAAGAATTTACATTATGGAAAAAATTTATTATCTTAACAATAGAGGGCGCTAAAAATACTATATAAATTACATAAACAAATTGTTATAAAGGCATTTAATCATTTTCAAACAGTTTTGTTTCCAATATATGGCATAAATGTTCTCAAAGTTACTTGCACAGCTATATGTTTTTATAATTTTTTCTTAAGTTAAGACACTTGGGGCAAGTTGAAAATTTTCGGGGGGGGGGGGGGGCACTTGCCCCCAAAATATATAGGTAGCGCGCGCTCTGCTCGTACTCTATTATAAGTCTCTTGTGATATTTTGGATAACGGTATATAAATGGTAGGTTTGCCTTTAAGTAAGACTGGCATTAACCCATTAGCTACCCCTGTACTCATTTGAGTAGAGTAAAAGTATCCTAGGTTATCTTTTTTTGAATTTTTTTTATCATTCAAGGGCTGGCCAGTTTTGTTAAGAAAATGATATTAATTTTAATATAATTTTGCCACCACTTTTACAACGACTGCTTTAGAAAGGTGGTCAGTTTTTATGAGGGACTGTTTTACAGAGGTTTCACTACTTTTAAATTTTGTCAAAGTAAAAGCAAACTTCACAGCTCTAAAACTGTTGATAGTTCAAAACTTTTGATACAGTGAAAATATTACGAAAATGAAAATGTTTTTCTGGTCTTCTTGCCACTTCGATTTAAAAATATTATCGCCTTTGAATGGCGAGGGCGATGTTATCTCGGTGTTAACCAGTGCTCAATAATCTGATAACTGCTCATGTTAATGTATTTTCAAATAAATAAAGCAACCAACATCGAATATTAATTAAAAAGTCGGAATTTTCGAGCCAAAACAAAAAATTTGAATATTCCAAGCTTTAACTTTGATAAACTCCGTGTTTCTTGCTTTATTTTTTTAAATTAATCATATTTAAATCATTATTTCACTCTTCATATTTTTAATTCTAGGACTCTTCATGATTATTGAATACGCACACAGTTTCCTCCACGAATGAAGCATTAAGAGAAAGATTTTCAAGTAAGTGTAATGGATGATGTCAAAAATATTATCTTGGTTTTATCTGGAAAGGGGGGCGTTGGAAAAAGTAGCGTTGCCTGTCTCTTAGCGCTTTCTCTTATTGAAAAGGGCTGTAGAGTTGGTCTTCTGGACATTGACTTGTGTGGACCAAGCATCCCCAAAATACTAAACCTCAATCATTCCTCAGTACATTCTTCCAAAGATGGCCACTGGGTGCCCGTCTATTACGACAATGGGCAGCTCTTGTCTGTGATGTCCTTGGGCTTCTTGGTGGCGAGTGAAGACGAGGCTATCATTTGGAGAGGTCCAAAAAAGGCATCCATGATTAAGCAATTGGTATCTGATGTATTGTGGGGTATCCTCGATTATTTGATCGTTGACACTCCGCCTGGCACCTCTGATGAACACATATCCATAGTTGAGAACTTGAAGGAGTGTAAAATTCTCGGCTCCATCCTGGTCACTACGCCACAGAACATTTCCTTGAATGACGTGCGAAGAGAAATAACTTTTTGCAAAAAGCTAAATCTTCCCATCATTGGATTGATTGAGAATAAAAGCAAATTCGTGTGTCCACACTGCTCTCACTGCACCAACATTTTTTCCTCGAAAGGCGGTAAAATGTTGTGTGATTACGCCAGTATACCCTACTTAACTGCCCTACCTATCGACCCAAATTTGGCTTTATGTGAAGATCAAGGACAAAATTTCTTATTGAAGTATCCATCTTCTGACATTACTCAAAGTTTTGACGTCATTATAGAGCATATAAAAAAATTCCAAAAATAATTTTTTTGTTTTTTCAATACATATCAATCACTACGATTCACATAAAAAGTAAAATCTCTTTCATTCTGAAAAAATATATGGAGTAATCCATATTCCATTATAAAAATTCCTTTATTTTTTAATAAAATTTCAAATTACGACAGTAAATCCTTCATCTTTTGCATTGAAAGACACTCATACAACTCAAAAATATAAATGATTTTTTTTTATATTTCTGATCACTATAAATTTATGAATGAACATAATTTATATAATACATAACCTTTAAAAAAAGTTGAATGTCTCTACGTATTCATTATAATTTTTAAGTAAGTTCTTTTTCGGTTATGTAAGGAGGCAAAAGCGTTTTTTCATTCTTCAATTTTTTACGTTCTATAATAATTTTTTACTGTTGTATGTTTAATGTAAAAAATAACTTTAAATAAGCTAAAAAAATTCTTACCAAAATTGATATTTAAAATATTAACGTTTTATAATAATTTATATTTTTTTTATGAATATCAGAATTATAGCATACTTAAGGAAAAACAATATATGCCTCCTTCTTAATTAACCCATTAAGTACCATAGAAATCAGACGATATCTAAAAAAACGCAGATGATTTATATTCAAAGTCATTGAAAAAAACAGAAGAAGATTAAATTACTTATGTTCCCAAATGGGAGCACTGGGACTTAATGGGTTAAATACATAATAGTCAGTCTGAATTCATAAAAAGTAATGTCTTTCAAATGGAAATTTTTATGCCAAAACTTGATTAATTTTCCTTTATTGAATGTAATGTCCCCTTGATCAACTTAACAGCATTTAATCTGTCCTAATATATTATTAATTAGTATATCTAATTATGTTCCCTCTTTAACATTCTTTCTAATGATATCACCAATTTTTTGTTTAGCAATATCCCTGAATTAAAAGAGTATGTGAAATAAAAAATACAATTTGTCTCTGTGTTCAACATTACCAAGGTTTCTGAGAGATATCATCCTATAGAGTTATTAATTTATTTTCTTTACATTTTATATGCATTACAAAGATTTTAAAGGTATATCAAATAAATTAGTCAATTTACTAGGAGCTCATGAAAATCATCAAATCTTAAAATTTTTTTATGAGATTTTATTTAAAAAAAGAGTTATGTTGTACACAATCTTTAAAAAACAATGTCTTAGTGTCTATTCTATTCAACAGTGGCAGGAAAAAGGGAATTTATTTTCTTCAATTTTGGTTTTCTTTACTTTTTACCTCAGGAATAAGTTTGTTAAACAAAATGTTTCATAGGATAGTTAATTAAAAGTATAGCTACTATGAAAATGTGGTCTTTTAATTTAAAAATTGTTGTAAACCACGTTTTAATCAATAATAATGCTTAATTTTGTAATAAAGTAAGACCTAAGTTTACACAATTTTTTAATGAATATTTATCTAAAAATAGATAATTGCATATTTAAATTCAGTATTAAATTTGCAACATTTTGATGTATCACACGCAATGTTTCGACTTAATATGAGCTTAATGAATGAAGAAAAGCATATCTTTTATGTCGCTAATCGTTATTAAGGAAATGACACCGATTTTTTGAAAAATAACAAAAAATTGTAAATTTACATAAGAAAATGGCAGAAATATGTCTGAATATTACTGAAACTATACAACAGCTTTGAAACATACAGGGATATGCTAATCAGAAGTAAAACATAGCATACTGTTGATCGCTATGTGATTTAGAAATTATTTTGAAAAAAATATGATTTATTCAAGTATGATTTATATTATTCATTCAAGTAGTCATTTGATATATGTTATATTTTGTTTCCATTCAACTCGTCTTATTATATTTGTTCTTTTATTTACAGATATTTTTTCATGTTAGCTTTTACTCGCGATTCCTGCAAGCATTTCTGCTATGTCTGCGGAGTCTTTCTGAATGTCAAGTCAGTCAAGTACACCCTCGTTGAAGGGACCTCTTCTGTTCAGCTTACAAGGCGTACTTTGGAGTTCAAGTAGGAGACCAGGACAAGAGTTGGGCGCCACACGTGGTTTGCGAAAGCTGTCGGTTCACTCTGGAGTTGTGGTACAGAGGGGAAAAACGAACACGGCGTGCCAAGAATCTGGCTGGAACCAACAGATTACACAAACAACTGCTACTTTTGTATGGTGGTAGTGACGTGTCACCGCAGAGGAAAGAAGACGGATGTGTTCGACTACCCCATCTGCCATAATCTCTTCGTTCGGTGATGCATTGTGAGGAGCTTCCAGTTCCCAACCCACCTCCTGTGATCAGGAAAGATGCTTGCACAAGTTCTAGCAGCGAAACAGAAGATGCCCCAACGATATCTTTGCTCCAGATGATACACAGGCTATTACGCATTTCTTTAACCAAGTGGAGCTAAATGATCCTATCAGGGACCTTGGACTCACCAAATCAAAAGCAGAATTACTGACATTCAGGTTGAAACAGTGGAACTTGATGTGCACTGTTGGGTAACAAAATAGAGACAACGTCATGATATATTCTCTCAGTATTTCACACTGGATCAGAAAGTATGTTATTGTCACGACATCAACGGCTTGTTTGAAGAAAGTACGAAGAGCATGATTGGAAAGTGATTGGAGACTTTAAGATGATTGGCTTTTTGACAGGTTTGCAAGGCGGCTCTACAAAACTTACAAACAAAGTTTTTCTGCTACTGGGACATCCGAGCTATAGCGAGACATTATGAAACGAAGGACTGGCCATTAAGAACGGGCTTTGTCATTGGCGAGAAGAACGTCAGGTAGCAACCGCTGGTTGAGCAGGAGAAAATCTTGATGCCACCCCTCCACATATAGCTGGGGCTTATAAAGCAATTTGTCAAGGTATGAGTCCGCTGCCTTCAAGCATTTGGAAGCGGTATTTCCGAAGTTGTCGGGGGCCAAAATAAAGGCAGGGGTGTTCGTTGGGCCACAAATTAAAAAGCTAATGCAGGACACGGAGTTCTCTGAAAAGTTGTTGTCACCGGAGAAACGTGCCTGGCTCAACTTCATTGCGGTTGTTCAGGGCTTCTTGGGTAACAACAGGAAAGAAAACTACCTCGAACTTATCGACAATCTTCTCAAGTCCTACAAGGAGATGGGTTGCAGAATGTCCCTGAAATAAGTACTATAAGTCCCTGAACTTAGTTCATGGTCAGATCATGTAAATTACTTGTCTTCTAAAGTAAGTAGTGTACTTGGTTTGTTTAAAAGATTTTAAAATGATTTCAATATAAACATTAAATTAAATTTATATAATTCTTTGGTGTTACCTCATTTTTACTATAGCCTAGTAAATCGGGGTCATGCTAATATTTCTAAGCTTGAAATTTTACAAAAGAAAGTTTTAAGAACAGTATTTAATTTAAAGTACAGAGAGCACACCACACCATCGTTTGTTAATAATAATTTATTGAAATTAAAGGTTCAATAAAAATTTATATACAAATACAATCATAACATGCTTCCTATAATTTTCAATGATTGGATTTCCTCAATATATCAAATCCACATCACTCGCTACGGTTTCCAACTAAATTTGTAATTCCATATTTTAGGCTTTCAACTTCTAAAAGGTATTTAAAATATAGAGTAATATGCTTTTGGAATGAATTTTTATATAACTCGGAACTCATTTGTACTTCGTCTTATAATTTTAAATATAAAATAAAAGAATACTTTATAATTAAATATGAAAAGAATTGTAATATTGAGCATTGTTTCTTATGTTCAACCTAATAACACTAACTCCTATGTATAGTATATATATACCCTCATCTTGAGTATTCTGAATAATTTTCTCCATACTTACACATAAATATTTATCCAACCCTGTCTTCATATATCATTCGTAGCATTTGTATAATCTTTCCTTCTTTGTGATGTTTTTTTTCTTCCTTTTTTTACTACTTAGTTATTTATTCGCCATTCTTTTCTATGATGAATTATTTATTTTATGATTATTATATAAACTATTTTCAAATACATTTTTACATATATTGTAACTTTTCTATATTTGTTCTCGATAAAATCAATTCTATTAGGATACTCATACCAGCGGCTAGAAATGGCCTTTTGAGTATCCTCGCATTTTAACGTAAAATTTGCAACACATATTTTCTTCATAAATATTTTATAATGATGAAATGACATGAATATTATTATTGTTTTCTTTGTTATGCGAAATAAATTCTTCTTCTTAACACATTGTTCTTATTATTTGTTTTTAATGTAAGTATGATTTTTCCAAATTTAGTCTAGTACAAATTTTAATTGCTAGTTCATTCAATCGTTTATTTCGATTTTGCCCAACTTTGCAAATTTTAAAACACATAAACGCTTTTATTTTGGGTTATAGCGTAGCGGGAATTATATTTATCATCAAAAAATATTCAATAGTAAAAAAATAAAAGTTTATTAAAAGAATACTGGAAGTTGAGCAATAAGTATAAAATTAAAATGATTCTCTGAATAACAAACTTATATAAGGGAAATATTGGCAGCGAAAAACTTTAAAACGTAGGACGATGTCACTTAAGGAAAATTAAGAACGACAATTAGGACATTCATTGTTAGTTAGTTCATTTTTCATATAACACTTGTTACATTTGTAGCAATGTGTGTAGCTGTGATTCGTACATCTCTTACATACTTCGCAATGGTTTCTTGGATTTTTACTTTCATCCATTAAAGCTCCAAAACACCATGAATATCTAAATATTAAATATTAATATAATTCCTCAAAATGTTTTTTGAAACTATTTTAAAAAATCTTCTCATCTGGGTAGTAAGAAATAGTAAATTGTTTATCCAAAATTTCAGAAATACAAAACCTCTAAAACTGTCTATTAATTTTTAGTTAATAACTCAAGTTTAAAATTAACTTGTAGTTTCCTTATATATTTATAAAATGACTTATGCGTTTAGGAAATAGGCAAGCTGCTGCACCTGATTCCGTGCTCGCCTTCTCCCCATTTTACCATTGTCAAACAAATATATATATATATTTACTTTATGAGTGTGCTACCCTATTATATTATGGTGTATACTACCTTTATAATACACTTTGAGCTTAGAACCAGATAAGCACTTTTAATTATATAAACAGTTTTTGATATTGCAGAATATTTTGTCGTAATGTTTGGGACAAAACGACCCATTACGATACAACTTCTGCCTGAAAGACCTTAGAAAATGAGATAAACGGGTAAAACAATGCAAATTTTTGATCACTTAAACACATTAAATTTGCATTCTTTTATATTTTATCTCTTCTACACTGACAAATCAACCTAAGGATTCTCTCTATTGTCTGAAAGTATACAAAAATTTGGATTTTAAAAGATATGTCAGCTCGTATGTAGAAATAGAAGCACGCGTATTGAACTCGAACGCCAATTTTTTTTTCAAATTTAGAACTGTAACAACACGCAATTTTTTACATTTGTTTTGTTTATCGTATTTTCACAATCTTTTTAACCTCTATTTTTGATTTATTCAACACAAGTTTAAATTAGTACAAATTTTAATCTTGAAAAATTCATAGTATTTATTTTCTTTTTACAATATCAACGACTATATTTTTAATCTTTAAGTTGTAAAGTTGATCATTATCCATTACTCTGATGTGATTTTATGTAAGCGGTTTTGTTTATTTTGTTGCGTTCTTTGTTTTTGACTTCAAATTAATTTAGTATCTAGTATAAAAATTAAAATGGTGTAAAACGAGTTAATAAAAATTAAAAAAATTCGTTTGAGATGTAATGTTGTTACCAAAAAAGCATAACACTTTAAAAAATATTAACGAAAAAGAATTCTCGAAAAAGAAAGAAAAATAAGGGGTACGATTTTCGATGTACGAATAGATAATACAAATGATGAAAGTTACTAATTCATACAAAATTGTAGCTAAATTGTATTAAAAAATTGGAGACATTTCTGGGTATTTTTTATAAAAATAATTGGTGACGATGATAACTCTTCAGATTTGAATGCTGTTTACGTCCAAAAGATGAGAAGGCTTAGAATTGAGCTGTATTGATTTTAGCCGAATCAAAGTAATAGCTCAAGCAAGCTTGAAACTGTATGAGAAATTTGGAATCTATTTTTTATTTCAACGACTTTTCTGCATTCTTGGGAAAATTTTTGACAATAGATAAGTATTGACCAAGGGCCGGCAACCTCTGTTCTAGGTCTGGACCACAATGGCCTGAGATTCTGCCAGCCACCCTGCTTGATACAAACAAAGCAATTCCGGTCAAAACAAAAAACCCTGTTGCAACAATAATTTTTTATCGTCGCAAAGATTACACATCTTTCCCGCCAGAAATGGTGTCACTTTCCTTAGTGATTTTCATTCATAGAAAATAAAATACTCATCATTATGTGTTTCATTTATTAAAATCGAGAGACATGATTATTATTAATCTAGTAGAATTGTTTAGTGGGCAAGTTGTGGTGTGATATGAAATTTTGTTAGGCATAATTTTATTGATTTATTTATTTTTTGCTTTAATTAAATCTCAGCTTTCTGCCATCATGTCTTATTCCTAAATGTTAAAAAAAATGCACTTTGAGCGTTGCGCCTTCAACCCCCATTAGTAAAAATCTTTTTCATCGGTGCGTTTTGAACATGCCTGGTATCTCATATGTTTCAAGAATGTGGTGGTCATGAAGGAATACCACTTTGGCCGACACTGGGAGACAGAACAGCGATCATCAAATTTTGCTTCGATGTCTGGTGGATAGAGAAAGGCGCCTTGTTAGATAACTCTCAGGTAGCCTGCAGAAAACTTCGTTATTGGAAGCAGACTACTGAGGCAGAGAAGGTAAAGCGCGCAAGTTATGTGGTCCTTAGATCCCTGTTCTCAGAAAGAAGCTGCGGTGAACTCCATCTTCCTGGAACACCGTTCTGCCCTTGAGAGAGAGCAACAGCCTTTCTTCCTGCACTGTTTGTCGTGCATCGATGTCAGGCAACGTGTACGACTCAATGAAGACTTGCTGCTCAACTCTTGTTGCTTCTTCCTTTCTTTTGACTAGAGCAGCGAATGACACGGCTCAGTAGGTTGTTTTTATTCGTGATGTCTCTGCTGACATCCAAATGTCTGAGAAATTTTCCAACTTGTCCCACTGCGTGGCACCACCACTGGAAAATACATTTTTGACAGCGTGCTGTGTGCAGTTGAAACTCTCCTGACATGTTTGAGTGACAACTGACAGTGCCCCAACAATGACTGGGTGAAAATGCGCTCTTTAACTGCTAGTGCATTACCGTCAGGCCATCGGACACACTTAGCACATCCAAAAAATGCACTGCATTCATCCATCAAGAGTCCTTTGTGCGAAATCTATCAACCTTTTTGATGTCATGGCTGTTGTAGTTTCATCCTTTCTATCAGACTCAACCACCGTTAGTTCCAGGTACTAATGGAATAGGTGAACATGTAGATTACAAGACATGCTATTCTTTATGAGGTCCTTTGGCTTAGTCGTAGGGCAATGCTCTCCCATGTCTGCGACCTACAGCTGGAGATCGCCACCTTCCTTCGTCAAAAAAACCTTCCAAACATTGAACATTTCCCCAACACGAGATCGCTAGCGGAATTAAGCTTTTTACCGCCTCCTTGTGCTTCCCCCTGGACGACACACATTTCTCCTTGCAAATGGAGTTGGTGGATCTGACGCAACTTCGTCTTACCGTATCAATTTTTCCAAAATGCATAAGATGTTCAATCAATCGTTGCGATGTTTGGCTGTACCTACTGTGAGAGCAGCTATTTTCGAAAATGCTTCATAACACACGAAATTCTCACCTTCGCTCTCCATTTTCGAATCCCAATCTCAATGATATTCTTTTGCTGTCTACATCTTCAATCGAGACATTTCTCCATAGAAAAGAGCACCCGCCGTCTAACTGATTTTTATGTTTTTTATATAAAAATTCTTGCATAAAATACATTTAGTTAATATTTGGCATTGGTATTTTGTTTTTGATACTCATATTATTGTTATTCCAACGGTGCAACCAGTTTTTACATATCTCATACCGTTCCCAAACTACGGGGACACGAAAATAGCCAAAAAGTCAAAATTTTGGAATATGGAACAAAAAACTAGTGAATATGATAGGGAGTACTGTTATTAAGAACTATGTTAAGTTTGAGAAAGATTGACTTGTAGTTTTGTATGGGCAGTTAGTAAATTTTTAAAAGTTGAACTTACGGGGAATCGAAAATGGCCAAAAAGTCAAAATTTTGGAACGTGGAACAAAAAACTAGTAAATATGATAGGGAGTAAGAAACCTAAAAAAAGTTAATGCAAAAATAAAGAAAGATATGAATGCCATTTCCACTCGTGATAAAAAGAATTGGTACAATCAATACTGATGTTAACAAAGAGGCCGCTTCTTACGAAGATAAAAATCTATCAAAGTTTTTCCGCTTTTTGATTTCATGTTATTGCCTCTAACATGATGAGTAATGAGTGTTTTCTATTGTTAGCGGGTATTTGTTAAAGTTAATCACGGTTTGAAACAACTTATTTAGGCTAATCATTGGAGAATTATCCTGTGTAATACATCAAATTGCTGAAAATCTTTTACTGAATTTGAAAATGACAACTATTTTCCATTATATTTCTTTTCAAAAATTTAGTTAATCTATACTATAGCAATGTCATGAACATTGATTTATTATAGGCTAAAATCTTGCTTTTTACAATTTTAGATTCAATCTATATTTATCGAAATAACATTCATACCTGAAAGACTATATTATCTTTTAATTCTTTGACGTTTTCAAATAGATTTTTAAATTTTTTAAAGTTATTAACATTGAAACAAAGCAAAAAAAACTTCAAAATATATTTTTGTTAAAATGCTTTAAAATAATTACCTGTACTCAGCTGAACAATTTTGAACATTTGGACAAGTAACAACACCAGGTACGCAGAACTTTATCATAACAAATATTTCACAACAAGGTAGTCTAGTTGCAGTGAAGAGCCTAGACTTGAGGTTTGGTATGCTGTAAATGTTGTCCATCAAGCAGACATCTAATGATATATGTTGCACTGGCACTCCCATGGATTTGAGAATGTTTAAAGGATTGTGGCAATTTTCACACTGACAAGCATTTTTTGAAGAACACAATCTTCCCTTCTTAACGCAAACACATCTTAGAGTTTTGCAGCCACTAGCACATTTACAGTAGTCCTTCAAAAATCGGTACGCAACAGCTTCTAGCCTTTTCCTCTTGTGGGATATCTCTTCGTTTGCTGTTTCAAAAATAGAAACATTCAATATTCATATAATATTCAGATGCACCATCTTGAGGCTCTAAGCTAGAAGATGTCCCAAAAATATAAATAACTGAATTTAGAAAAATGTAATTTTGATTAGAATTTTATTAGCCCTAATCATAACTCAAAATTTCCCCGTAGATTCTCATACTCAGAAGCAATGATTGATAAGGCCATTGATTAATTAAAAAGAGGAGTAAAAGAATTAGATAACTCTCATCAACCCTATAAGCATTGCTAAATCTTATCTTAATTATCCACCATTGTGTAAGATTGAATACTTTTATGGCAAATTCTTTTTTAATTTTCTAGAAACAATTTGAAATGCGGAAATTCACTACAGTAAATGTAAAAATATACTTGTTTGAAATATATAATAGAACATTAATCAAGTTTTTGAATCCCAATTTTAAACTATACTTTACTGTTCGTTCACTCTATAAATATTATTTAGGAATTTTCAAATAGTTTCATAGATTTGTATCGGTGTCGTAGCTAGGTGGCGAGCACTAGAAATATTACTGACCACTTTGAGAAAAATATCATTTATATTGTTACGCACTTTAAATTTTTTTTTGCAACATTCGAACCCACTATCTGAAAATTTTCTCGCGCCCCTACCTCCAAATTAGTGGTTATGCCACTGATTTCTACACATATAATTTCCTATTTTGTTATTCATTTATATCCATTTACACTCCTAAGGGGGTACATTTATTTTAAGGAAAACTAGAAGTTATATTGTATTATTACAATCTATTAATGTCATACAAAAGTTTTGTATCGGAGATTACATTCAAAACATCGCGGAAACATAAATCAAGCACTTTAGACAGATTTTCTCATCTCTTTGTCTTTCTCACCAATGTGGGAAAAAAAAATTTTTCTTAGTGTTATTTTGGACTTTAAAATTTAAAGGGTATACAAAATTTTGTTAAAATTTATAGATATGAATATATTCGCGATTTATTAAAATAAGAAACTTTTAGTCATGAAATTGAATCAAAAAATTCTATTTGTTTTTTGGATAGCAAAATAATGGGAGTTAATGATTTTCAAACTATATTTTTGTGTTAAACTAAACGAAACATTCATATAGATATGTGGACCATGTCAGTAACATAAGTTACATAACATAACATAAGTTTATTAGCGAAAGAAAGAAAGGCAAAAAGCCTATAGTAAGTATTCGCTTCATACTTTTGTAAATCAACGCGTTCTTTCATGCTCAAACCTTCTATTTTTCCAAAACTCATCAAGTCTGTTCTTGAAGATGTTCAAAGATGGAGCATCAACAACAAAATCAGGCAAAGAATTCAAATCATTTATCATTCGTTGAGAAAAGTATTTTTTCAAAAATACCTTCTTGCAATGTCTTTTTTTAAATTTGGAAGAATGAAATCTTTGAACTCTTTCAGAAAATTCAGGTAAAACTTGAGAAGTTAAGTTAAACTTTTCTTTTACAATGTTGTAGGATGTCACCATATCATTCCTTCTAAACCTGTATAACATTGAAGGCAAATTCAGTTTTTTCAGTCTTTCTGTATAACTAAGATCTTTCATTCCTACTATCTTTTTTGTGATTGTTCTCTGGACTCTTTCAATATTTGCAGCATCACAGGAGTGAAAAGGAAATGCAACAACATTTCCATACTCTAAAATAGGTCTAATCAGTGTTTTATATAAAAGGGGTGCTATGTTGGCATCAAATAAAGCAAAACTTCTATGAACTCTATGAAAGGCTTGGAAAGCTTTAGTGACTCTTGTTGAAATATTTTCTCTTGGGTCGAGGTTAGAATTCACTATCACCCCTAAGTCTTTCTGTGAATCAACTTGTTTAAGTTTTTGGCCACCAATGAAAAACGAATGATTACTTTGTAATCCAATTTGTAAATGAGTACATTTATTCAAGTTCAGTTTCATTTCCCATCTATTACACCAATGAAAAACGTCAATCAAATCTTTCTGCCAAGAAAGAAAACCATTCTTTTTACCAAAACTTTTGGTTCCTACTAGCTTAATTAAGCAATGTTTCACTATCGATCAACAAAGTGAAGTTATAAATATCAATAATACTTTGAAGGTCAATAATTTTCCTTCTCATGCTTACACGCTTTAACACTTTCAAATAAAATTTCCAAAGAATTTCTAGTCAAATTTTTCTGATTTTTTCACTTTGCTAAATTCTACACCGCAAATATAACACCTGATTGCAATCAAAGATTATTTCAAAAATTAAAAAAAGTATTCACCAAATATGGTAATTGTACTGTTCTCCAACCTTCCTATACATTAAAATCCGAATTCTCCAATGGTAGATATGGGCAAAAAGATGTATTTAGTAATAAAAATACCATATATATAAAATAGATTGTAAGAATTGCAATGCTTTCCATAATGGTAGTGTACAAACCCTTTAAGAATATATAATCACAAATACAATACCGACAACAGGAATTCTGTTTCTCCACATCCTTCTCAAATTATTATTAATCAGACAACCCTTCACATTCTTTTTATTTTGATGATGTTAAGGTATTGAAAAAACCCAGAAATCCCAAACTCATTCTATTACTAAAATCATATTTTTTTAAATAAATATAAAAATGGATTCTATTCAGAATTTCCCAAGCTGATAGAATATATTACTTTAGTGAATTGTATATATTTTTTTATTATTTGTTTCCATTGTCTCAATGTTTTATCTGCTCAGTCATTTTTTACACGTTCATATTGCATTTCAACCTTTTTTATACACGATATTTTCACGTCAATAATAGTGATACATATACGCTTGTATCCCTTTAGGGAGTTCATTACTGTTTATATTGTGCTTCACTTATTTTTTATTAATTATATTTTCCAGTTAAACACACATGAGTGAGACCAAATATTTTGATTTCATTATTATGCAAATCTTAGTTTATCATAATTTATTTTTTAATATTGTTTTTGATCGATGGTTAAAAAATTGTAGGTATTATTAACTTTTTAATTATTATAAAAAAATGGCACAATTGTAAGATTACTAATTTTTTTTAAAATAATTATTAAAACACAAGTAGCTGAAATACTCAAGAAAAATAGAAATAAATGTGACAGCAATGTTAATGATAATGAGCTTAATCCCTATTCTAGTTTGTGCTATTAAAAAAGAGCACTTGGCGACCTAAATTGCATAGATGCCTCTCAAATTAGTTCATGAATAGGAACTATTTTAAAGGGTTAATGATATTGATTCAAGACCGCAAAGATGGCTCTTACATCGATCGGCAGGCAACTATTAGAGAACTGTTTGAAGAATTTAATAAAGATTGTAGTAAATGGTTGATTCCAGAAGTATCACTAACGTATCCAAATAAAGTAGTGCATAAGTATTAAACACAAAAACCCGTCTAAATGTAGTCTACTTTTGAAATCAATATGTTGTGAAATATCCGTTTGTATTGTTGCTTATGCTTGTAAGCCGATTTTATGTTACCATTTATAGTGCTATTGTTTTCTATGATTTCTCTATTAAGCCTAACTTTATCTCTTAAGCTTAGAAATATTACTATTGGCACGATATATATATATATATTTAAACTAAATTCGTTAATTGGTTGTATGAAATAGACATAACTGTAGTTGCTACAATTAACTAAAATCCTGATCTCCAATGAAAAGGAAGAATATTGTTCTACGTAACAATCTTTCATATAAATTTTGTTATAAGAGGGAAAACAATTCCGCAGTCACGATGGCAATACAAAATCAAAAGGTAAAAGAAATGTCCTTTTGTTAACTTCTCGTGCGTTTATCAGAGGACAACTAACACTTGAGAAAAAAAGAATACCTAAAACTTCAAACTTTATGATCATACAAAAGGAGCAAATATAGTTAACCAGAAAATGAAATTATTTTCAACACTTAGGAAAGGCAACAAATGGACCGGTCTAGCTTTCTCTTTTAACGCATTAATGCCACAATAATTTTTGCAATAATAATAACTTTTAATCCTAGAAATAATGACAGTTTAAAAAATGGTTTACAACATTGGATTGAGAACTCATTTTTTTTAATAACATGAAATAAACCTCAGAATGTTTCTTTACAAGAAGTTGGAACAAAAAAAACGTTTTAGTTGTGACGATATAAAAGGTAAAAATTACAAAGAAAGAAATGATAAATTAAACAAAGTAACCAAAAAATGTAAGCAGTAAAAGAATTTTGTTTCTAAAAAGCATCTTCTTATTTTTGTTAAAAAATAAATGAGGAAACTAAAGAAACATAAAAAGAAGAGAAATAGCTTAGCAAACAAAATAAAAGTTAATCAATATTTAAAAATTACGGTAGTTATGACTTTGTGCAAACTTTTTCTTTTGGTTGGAAATAGTTTTAATGACTTTCAGCTCAAATAAGACTTGGAAATTTAAAAAAAAAAAGATGGCTTAAAAGACCACCCCTAGTGATTATTATGAAAAAAAATTAAAATAATTTTTTTAATGAAAATTAAAAAAAAACAAAATTGTAATAATTGACATTTAAATTAACACTCACGAAAAGAGGAAGGGTATCTTGAAACGTCTTGTCAGGATTTTACAATTTTTGGAGGTTAATGGAATTTACAAATTATACATTTTAATTAGTATTGATTTATACCAAAATCTTGTAGCGTCAAAGTTGAGAGGAGAGACTGAAACTTATATATACAAGCAAATGTCGAGGCAGGCAAAGTTAGAAAATTTGAGGCAATTATGCCAATGCGATAAAAGTGAAGGTACGGTCAAGTGGTTTCATCGAAAAGGTACATACTTATTTTCGCTTCTATCGAACTTTGAGTAAAGAATGTTTGATGCTAGATTCGAACCCAAGACCTTGTTGTATCGAAGCCAAATATCTAGATAACCTTATTCACGCCTGACAAAAATGGGATAATACAGAAAACAAAAGGACTAACATTTTAAGAGTGAGTATTATTCTTGTAATTTGGAAAGAATAAACTTTACTTTCGCGATTTTGTTTCCTTTCATTATTATCAAGAATTAAATGACACTTCGATACACAAGTAGAAATTAACGGTTGATGTACATCTCTGAAAAAGTTAATTTACTTCGAGTTGAGCTTAAATTCTAACATGTAAGACAATGTATTAGTGCAGACACCTATTAGTGCTGTAAAACACCATGCACCTTCACTAAAAAATTAATTGTAAAAAATTGGCTGAATTATATCCCTCCAAATTTCGTGACTTTTTCTAAAATCGCTAGCTGCATCTTTTGATGCCCTTTTCATGGTAGTTGAATGACCCTCTCATATCAAAAACTGTCAATCAAAATCAAAAATGAAAATTTTCCAACAAAATTTTGACATTATCTGTAGTTTAGGGTCTAAATTATATACTACCTTGAAAATTTATAATTATATAGAGTTTTGAACGCATAACACTTTATATATTTAATTTTTTTTAGATTTAGATTAATTTTTTTTAATTTTTTATAATTTTTAAGATTTGAAAAATTAAGATAATTTTCTGATTTTCTTATTAGAAAAAGAAAAAAATTAGAAAAGGATTTAAAATATCTGTCAGTGTCAATTAAATTTGCGGTTTACTTCTAAAAACTGTCTCCAAAAATATTCTCTCTAATTTTACATGAAAGGTATGTTTTTATACGAAATCAACCATGCTAGTTTTATTTCTGAAATCAGTTTTTGCATTTAGTGGTTTTTAGTGTCAATCAAATTTGCGGTTTACGTGTGAAAACGATCTTCACAAATATTCTTTAATTTTAGATGAAATATAAATTTTATACCAAATAAACCATGCTAGTTTCATTTCTGGACTCAGTTTTTGCTTTTAAGGTTTGAAAATATCTGCAAGCGACAATAAAATATGTGGTTTAAGTCTGAAAACTGTTTTTAAAAATATCTCAAATTTTACATGAAATATATATTTTTATACCAAATCAGTCATGCTAGTTTCATTTGGGACTTAATTTTTGTTAGAGATTTTAAAATATCTGGCAGTCTCAATCAAATTTGCTGTTTACGTCTGAACACTATCTCTAAAAATATTCTCCTTAATTTTACATGAAATATATGTTTTTATACCTAATCAACCATTCTAGTTTTATTTCTAAAATTAGTTTTTGCATTTAGAGGTTTTAAAATGTCTGGAAGTGTCAATCAAATCTTCGATTTACGTCTAATGACTATATTTTTGAAATGAGTTATATAGTAAAAATATATTCTTTTTGCATACTTTCTTCAATCATCTTGAGTATGACATATTTATTAAAAAAAAACAAAATGTATTATAAAATCTTTTGAAGATTAGTATGAGAGAAGGAAGCAACCTGAAATCTAATTCAAAAGAGAATCTGTGATCAAAAGAAATAATTAAAAAAAATGTATCTTGACTAAATTGAAGATCTACCATGTTCTAATGAACTAGGAAATGGTGTAATGATGTAATATTGGGTGTTTCAAAAATGATTTTGATCGTGAAAAAGAAGTTCCTCTTTTACAAATGAAAAATCCTTAAATCTATTGTTATCATCTATAGGATTACAATTATCATTTAACTAAGATGGGTAGGAAATCTGAAAATATAGAATAGGTTTTAGAGTTACCAAAAATGGCACAGATACCAATATGTGAGAATTTAGTCACAAGCAAGATATTTTTAATTTAAATTGAATTTGTCCATCTTTTTCCTTTTGCGTGAAAGAGAGAATCTTTTAGATGAAGAACATAGACAACTTTTTGTAATTGAACAATTAACAATACGAATGATTCATCAGAAAAAAATCTTTGAACTGGGATTGGTTGACAAATATTCAGGCTGAATATCTCTTCATATCTATATGAAATATCTATATGAAATATCTTTATATGATATAAGATACAGAATACTGATAAAAAAGCATAAGATCATCAAGAAGATTATTTAATCAGAATGCCTAGAGAGAGGAAAAAATCAGTTCAAAATAAATCCTTAAAAAACTTCTTTCCAACACACATTGAAGAAAATAAATTTCGAATTAAAAAGGAGCTACCAAGAAAGAATCATCATAGAATGAAAAGTAAAATTACATACTGTAAAGTATAGAAGAAATGACGTAGAGACTACGAGCCGATAACGAATTTGTAGCCAAAACGATGGAGGTCCTATCGAGATACCTAATTTAATGACAAATGAAATATTTTAAGTGAATTAAACATCTAAAGTTGGTTTATTAAATAAATTAAGAAAATAATTACCAGAGAAAAACTGAAAGTAGAATTTATTTTGAAGTTTATATATTTGAAATTGATTTAAAGGTTTAACAGATTTTTTTGACAGGTTTTATTGATTTCATAAAAAATGAACATCACCATTAAATTCTACTTACTTCAAAATGGGTATATATATGTATAAAAAACTTTTTATAAGTATAAAAATTTTAATTTTAATATGGGCTGTTTTATTTAAATTATTTTTTGTCAGGTTTGACTGATTTTCATAAAAAAGGAATATCACCAGTAAACACCGCGTACTTGAAAATTGGTATACATGTGTAAAAAACTTTATGTAATTATTTGGATCAATGTTTCTTTTTGAGATTAATCAATTTTTTGACAGGTTTGATTGATTCCATAAAAAATGAATACACCACTGAACAGCATGCTTAAAAATGGATATATATGTGTAAAAAACTTTATATAATTAGATAAAAAGCTTTTTTTAAGATGAGCTGTCATATATAAATCAATTTTTTGACAGATTTGATTGATTTTCATAAAAAATGAAAAATCACCACTGAATTCAGCATAAGTGAAATATATAAGTAACATTAAAAATATTTATAAAAACATATTAATATCTGAGAAAAATAGGGGGGGGGGGGACACTCTACGCCCCCAGCACTTGAGCAGATAAATTTAGCACAGCACTAATAGAGTTAAATTTGGGACCAGGAAAAAACTTTGAAACGATCTAATTTCGACTTTGAGATAACGACATTTAATGCATTACGTTTATCTATATAGTAATATTAGTTAAACAATGTCAACAAATTATAATGATAGTCAGAATATTAAAACAAAATATTTATTATGTCTAATTTTTATGAATGGGTCTACCAAAAAAAAAGAAGAGAAAAGGGGTCCATGGGCAAAAAATTTGAGAAGCACTGCTATAAATAGAGAAAAATTTTCTCAAAATAATATTTTTAGTTCTTTTATATTGTCAAATTTCATTGGCATTGGCTATATCCTCACTTGTGATAATTATAGCAACTCTAACCGCTTGAAAGTTCTTTTATATTTGTACAAATTCTTTATCTTATATAGTGTTCAAAACTCATTTGCCAAGATCACAACTTTTATGGTAATGATTATAATTGTTTTTTTAATTATCTTAAAAATCAATAGACTTTTTCTTGCTTACAAAATAGCTCTAACTACGTAAAGTATTTTATTTGGGATAATTCATATATTCTAATACGTTGCTATAAAAAATTGAATTGCTGAAATTTATAAATGGCAGAATCTATGAACCATTAAAAAACAAGGAGAAATAATACATTAAAATTTTTCATGTGTAGAAATAAGTTATTTTCTAATTTTTCCTTACTATATATCGTTTCTCGAACTTTTATGTATAATGAAAATAGAATAAAGCATACCTTGGTTTGAATTAAGAACTTTATTTTCATCATAAACAAATGGTGTATTCAAAATTTTTTTGAACTGGTAATCAAATGACCATAGAAAATTCTGTATCCTTTCAACATTTTGTTTCTTCAATAAAACTTTATGATAAGGATGGATGAAGATTTGTCCGTTGCTAACATCTTGTAAAACTTTTTTACTTCTCTTTTCAGCGATGTGCTTTTTTTGGTTAATATTGATTTTGTTATTACTTGCACACTTGATTGTACTTTTGATTAACATGATCGGAGCCTTACTAACTTCTATAATCAAGTTAGACTCTGAAAAAAAAATTGAAGAAATAGTATCAAACATGACTTCAATGTTTATTAAAAACTCCGTAAAATAATCGATAAATTCGTAAATGATTTTTTTCTGTAAGTAGACTATTTTTATTCGATTACTTAGTCTGTCCATTATTTTATGCTTTCTTACTGTGAAATTTCCTATCTCGATTTCTTCGAAATCAAAGTAACGAGGTTTAAAATCTTTTTTCTCATCTAAACGAGAGTTTGTGCTTTCCATACAACTTGTCGAGTCACAACTTATCTAAAAAACAAAATTCAAGTTTTAATCCACAGAAATTAAACAAAATTTAAACAAATGATAAAACCTGTTTAGTTATCATTATTTTACTAAACACTATATTTTTAAGATTTGTGGGTATATTCATAGACAAGAAAAATAGAACGAACTCATGATAGATTAAAACTTAAAAACATTCGAAATGATTTTTACTTCAATATTAGAAGAATCTTTTTCTCTTGCTGTTGTAAGCATTTCTTTTACTGTCAATCTTCTTCCTTTGGCCATTAAATAGGATTTAGAAAGTTTCTTACAGTTTTCTTTTGATTCTGGCATCTAAATAAGTGTATCAAAGATAAATACAAAATAAGAATGTATTTATGAATTAATGACTACCATTAAAATTATAGGAATAGAATCAAAAATAACATCAACTCTTAATGGAATGGATTAACATTGAGACTATATATATTATATTGGTTGGTTATATAGTAAAATCATAAATTTTTATATATTTTGGCATATTATACTTTCTTCTATCGATATCAATATCTCGTATTGATTTTCAGTATGAAACATTCAATGGAAAAAAGGAAAAAACAAATTATAAATTTTTTTTGAAGATGAGTATGAGAGAAACGTGGAACACATTGAAATCAGAACGCATGATCAAAAGAAAAATGTAATAAAAAATATCCTACTAAAAGCTTTAAGGCATCTCTTTTATATGTTAAGCGTAGTAATCCTTTCAGGGGAAGAAAAAAGTATGTATCTTCTCTACAACGAAGATCTACCGTTTCCAATGAATAAGGAGGTGATGTAATCATCTAATAGTGAGTCTTTCAAAAAGATCTTGACCGTGCACAATTGCCCCCCCCCCTTGCGAATGAAAAATCATTGAACCATCCATTATTATTTTATTGGCTAAGATTAGAATAACCCATTTACTAACATGGATAAGAAATTTGAAATCTTTCAAGCGATTAGAGTTACCCTAATTATGACAAGTGAGGATATAGCCAATGTCGATGAAATTTCACAATGCAAATCAAATTTTAACATCTTTTTCCTCAGGCGTTTTTAAACGATGGGGTTGAATTACGTTTTGTAATTGGAGGATCATGATTTATTTGATGAGGAATACGAATTTTGAAGAAGCATTGGTAACAAATATCCAGAGTGATATATGATCATATCACCTCAAAATACAACACATGATACTTATAAAAAAAGCTTAAGATCACTAAAAAGTTTCTTTTAAAATTCGGATAAATTCTCTGCTAAATAAATCTCTGAAAAACGTTTTTTCGAACACAGATTGCAGAAAAAAAATTTCTGATGTAAGTATACCTACCAAGGAAAGAGTAAAATTAGACATTGCATAAAGTATAGGAGAATGACGTACAAACGACCAGCCGATGATCTATTTGTAGGCAAAAAATGGACGCTTTATTGCTATATCTCGTTCAAAGCTGTCTCTTTTGTTAGTATATGGAGGGATGGATAAACAAAGGAAGAATACAACTAAGTGCAAAAAGTTCACGGTTTAGCTAGATAGCAGTAGGCAATTTTTTTTACCATTTTAAAACAATTTTTATAAAAATTTTACCGTTGAATTAATTCACAAGCCTGCAAAATTTAAATTTTTGCGAATTGTTTTAATAATTTTATCTGTTCTTATATAATTATAATATTCTGAATCCGAAAATAATAATAATTTTTCGCTAACACGTAAGATTTTCCATAATTTTAACAAATCTACATAACACTGAAACACAAAAAAAAATTTGAAATATCAGAAAATTTCTAAATTCTTTATTAATGAAAAAAAACAAGAACAAAATAAAGTTAAAAATAAAAAATAACAGTTTTTAAACAATATAAAGTAAACTAATTTTTTATCTTTTTGTAATGAAAGCTACGCCGATGACATTGACGCTTGTGGTCATTCCATTTTGTTACATGTGCTAACATATTTCCATTCCATCTTCCTTGATTCCTTTTCTCCATCTCTTATATATCCTGATGAAATCTCTCACCTTGCTCCTCGCTTACGTCTCCTAAATTTTCAGAAAAACGATCAAGATATAGAAAATGAATTTTGAGGCTCATATTACATCCCATATTTTTGTAATTTTCAAGCATATCTTTCACAATTTTTTTATTATGATTTCGCAAAAAATTCTCAATGACTAATTATTGAAACTTTCCCAGGCTTTCTTCTGTACAACACTAAGGCAAATATCAAAATTTTGATCTTTCGTGAAATTTATGTCAGGTCCGACAAAACTTCTACTTTGATTTTTGCCTACGAGATGCCAGAAAACCTTTTAATCAAATAGGCTCAAAATTACTAATTTTCCCAATGTTTTTCTCCACCATTATTCTGACATTCACAATGAGACACAGACAGTCTCTTCAGCAAATCAAAATGCTCTCACACCAGCCTGTATAATTTGTTTCCCACAGATCAATTATGTTATCGTGTTTTTTTATTACACGTGTTTCACACTAGGAAATCCAACTTGTTTTTGAACATAAAAAATGCATTGGGTTATTGTTAGGGTTATACGACCCTAACATAAAAGTTAACAAAAAAACCTAAAGGCAAATCTAGCATTTACCATTATTCACAATATCAGAAGAGGATACTACTAATTTTTACTCGGCCATATATACCATAAGTGTAAGTGGAAACAGCACAAAAACTTTAAAAATTCACAAAAAATCCCTTTTAAGAACTTTTATCACGCTAATAAATAAAGCATATTTTTATCATCAATCAAGAATTTGCCGAAAGTGAAACCTAAGAGAAATTGTGCAAATGACAGATATAGTTCAGCACGAAGTAGACATAGGTAAAAGCAAATATTGTGAAGAGAAAAATGAAGTAAAATTTTTGATTGATCACTTTTATCAAAAGTTGTGCTTCTGCTACTTATAGCAAACAATTTGTTTAGTTTGAATACTGTTTACACATTGTTGATAAATTTGTTAATCATCTTGAAAAAAACAAACTGATATCGAGACATCAACTCTTCCAAAAAAGTCAACAATAACAAACTTAATTGAATTTTCTAATGAATTTTCTTTAGAAATGAATAATAATAAAATAGTAAATGTTATATATTTAGACTTTCAGAAAACTTTCGACACTGTTCCCCATGAAAGACTGATATTAACCGGTTATCGATCACAGTTAACATATGTCGACTTTAAAAAAATATGAATCGTCTGCTCTTATAAATGCTTTTTAATATAAATCTTCTGCTTTACATTAGATATCGTCTGCTTATTCTGGCCGATAACGGGTTAAAACTGAAATCTTTCGGTATAAATAGCCATCTCATAGAATGGTTGAGAGATTATATTTTTAACAGAAAATTTGTTGTTCGATTGAATGAAATCAGTTCAGAAACCTCTGAAATTATAAGTGGAATCCCACAAGGTTCAGTATTAGGACCTATATTCTTTTCTATATTCATGAATGATATGTGATAATTTGAAATCAAATGTAAAAATTTATGTTGATGATATTAAATTATTCAAGGGTTCTAGTAGTGAGGGCAAAAAAAATTACAAGAAGATTTATATAAAATATATAAATGGAGTAGAGAATTAACAAGTGCTGTCACCTTCAAGTTGGAAAAACAGATGATACTAATTTTTATATAGGTGGAACTAAACTTAATTAAGTTGAAAAACACAATGATTTATAGGATTAATTGTTGATTTAAAATTTTGTTTTTCTGATCATGTTTGTCATGTTGTAAAGAAAGCTTTCTCTATATTACACATATTAAACAATACTTTTGTGTTATCTGACATTGAAGTTTCTTTCCATCTGTTCAAATCTTTAGTCAGGCCTGTTTTAGAATATGGAAATGTGATTTTTGGAAATTCTTCAATTATGAACATCAGAAAAATAGAAAACGTTCAGAGAGTATTTACAAAACACTTGAAAGGAATGAAAAGTCTATATTACATTAGAAGATTGGAGAAAATAAATCTTCCTTCTTTGTATCAAAGAAGCTAAGGAATGAAATGATTACTATATTTAATATTGTGAAAGGAAACATAAATATTGACGAGAATGTTTTGCTTGGTTACTCAATGTCTAATTCTTCGAAACCTTCAGCTTGTTGAGTTTTCGCTAAAAAAATTTGAGAAGTATCCGAATTTTCTAAAAAAAAATCGTGAAATATATATACCAGATCCTACATATATATATATGATAGAAGATAACCATAGTAAGTAATTCGAAAAAGTGTGGTTTAAATATTGAAACTTCGAAGTGGGAGATGTTAAAAAAAATAAAGCTGCAGGATACTTGGGGTTTTTAAAACTTGCTTGGGACAATTAATTTTTTTGATATGGGTGTGAGGCGTGTGAAATACAACAAAGAACTGGACAGTGCAAATATTGACAAATACACTGAGGACTCTGATCTGTTTTTGTTAGGTAAAGAACAAACTGAACTAGGCACAATTAAAAGGCACAAGTCTGGGACATGAGTGGTCAAACATTTCATTAAAATTTATTTAATAATTAATTTTATTAATTAAAAAAATGATCAACGTAGGGTACATTTTTTGTACAAAATAAACAGTAAGTATTTCTCGAATTAAAAAATTTAGATTTGATCTTATTTAAAAATATACCATAGAATTTTTAGAAAAATCAATAACATATCTTATAAAAAACCATTTATTATTATTAGCAGTTGTAAAAAATATCTGAATGAATTTATTAGCCAAGTTGTTATAGTATAATTTTTTATAGGATTAAAAATCTTACCACCTTAGATGATTATTGTTATGATTTAGATTTTCAGGCGAATATTTGTGAAAATAGAGAAAGAAATTATAAAAAATTATAAATAAATGTTTATTTTTTACTAATTATACACTTTGTTACAATTAAAAATTAACTTCCAAAAAGCTGCAGTTGAAAAATCTACCAATTTTTTTTAGAAAAACCAAATTAACAAGTTTCAAACGCAAATCTATACCGTCTTTTTAATCTTCCGAAAGATGGTCAAAAATTTTAAGATATGTTTAGTTGTATTTTTGATAAGAGAAGTGTAGGTTTAATATAAACTTTAATGACTTCAATATATATAATTCATTTTCGATTTAACCTACTCCACTTTTAAATTTGAAAGCAGTCAGAATTAAGTTGTAGATCGGCCCCTAAAGATTTAATAAGATTTTATAGGGTTACTCAAACTATATTTAATGTTGGTAAAAATCGACACGCACCCATTTTTCAAAATTTAGAAAAAAAATCAGTTAAAGGGGTAGGGCTACAGAGGGTTATTAATGTCAGATACAGAGGGTTAGGGGCTAAGCAGTGGCGTAGCTATGAAAAGTGCCGCCCGGCCGGCTCATGAGTCTGACGAGCCCTTTAATTTTGAAAATAAACTAGGCCTTGCTAACAACCCGTAATATTCATTTTATCTATCCTATAAGTATTTAATTGTTAAAAAACAAATATTCAAAATTGAAAAGTAAAATTTTAATTTAAAAATGAAAAAAACATTTTACAAGTTAACGAATTATATATTTTCATTTCCAAATAAAAACATAAACTTTATCACAAGGTAACTTTTCTACCTTTTCTCGATCTCATCTGTCAGCTCCCTTTCTATACACAAGATAGCAAGATTTTTCAACTTCGAAGTACTTATAGAAGATTTTAAGTAGTTCTTGATCAGTTTCAGCTTGGAAAAACTTATTTCACAAATAGCATACTGACGGCAATTGTAAGAAAAATTCGTAACATTATCACTATATTCGGAACTGAATCTCCAAAGTTATATTTTTTGAATAAAGAGAAAAAGTTCAAAAAGACCTTCCATGCACGTATGTTTATCGGTTTTAATAGCGGCAACAGCAAGAAAATTCTGAAGTCTTTTCCTTTCAACAGGAAACACTTCTTTATCAATATCGTCATAATCTTCATTTAATTGACATTCATATTTTTACTATAAAGTTTTAACGGAGTAAGAAAAGCATATCTTTCAGCAATTTCATGAATTTGTTTAAATCTTGAGGCTATTTTTTGAATCATTCTATCTAGAGATTGAAACATTCCTCTTCTTTCAATATCGTGGGGAAACTCATCACCAAATTTTTCACCAAATATTTTCTTTCTCTTGTTGAGTCGACAACGTTCCATGATTATTCCTAAATCGTTGCAAATTTCTTTAGCATAACCAATTCCATTATTAACTAAAATATCCTTATTCTCAACAAAAAGGGTTTTCAGTGCCTCTAGTTTTAGATCGCATTGTTTTAAACTTAATCCCTTTTTCTGCAGATACAACTGTGCATCATTTATTCCTAAAAGAATAGGTTCCCATATACCAGGGTGTATATACCAGAGGCTATAAGGCCTTCTACACACCCTTGCAGAATTTGTAATCAAAAATTTTACTCAATACAATATGTTTATTATCCAATGTTTATATATATATTTAATACATCTGGTGAAATAAATTTTTTTCTTTCTTTCTTTCCCAAAAACCAAGAATGCACAAAACAGATAATGATTGTGGCGCAGAAATTGCCCTTTTTGCTGTATTTTCTTCTTCATCAGTAAACCTTTCTAAAGCAAATAAAATTTTGAAAATTCTTTTTTACCCAGACTTGTCCCTTCTTTTCTTGCACTTCATCGGGTTTCTATTAAGCGTTTCACACTTTTAACAGTTACTGAGGTCAAAATATCCCAACCATAAAGTTTGTGAAAAGAAAAATACAAATAAACGTTCTAAGCATCCAAAAAAAAGTAACAGCAATAGAAGCTGCGTGAAGATATGGATTCAGTGAGTGATGTAAACAATCAACAAATTCTGCTTTCTGGTTTATTCCTTTGATACGTCTTTGAACCCCAATATGTACACCAGCCACCACTGTAGCATTATCATACACCTGCCCTCTACAATTTTGAATACCAAAATTTTTTCAGCAGTTTTGCCTTTAGTTTGGATAAAATTTACAAATGATTAGACAACTAACACTTCTTCTTTATCAATCATTATATAGCGTAAAACTTGACTTCTTTGATTTTTATGTGAAATGTCAGGAGTGCTGTGAAATATCATAGAAAAGTACTTGGCTTTTTTAACTTGTTAAATGATTTTTTATTTCACAGATTTACCAAAACCTGTTAGAATAAAAAACAGATGATAAATATAATTTCATACTTTAACATACAAAACACAACATTTTAAAATAGTTACGACTAGGTATGCTTTTGTGTTTCAAATCAAACGAGAATAAACCTAGTTGAGTGAGGTAATGAAAATTGTTCGATGGAAATTAGTGTATATTACACTAAAATAAAACAAAAAAAGATAATTAAAACATCATTATGAATGGATTTAACATTTAAAAAAAGTAACTCCCGAAACCGACCGCCCATTTAGTTACGCCACTGGGGCTAAGACGATATAGCCCCCTCCACCTAAACCTCACCTCGACCTCCTTCTAAAGTTTAGCTATATAATTTAAGTTATATCAAAAGAGCATAAAAACTTTATTTACTATAAAATATTTTTAAGTGTTTTAGCCCCCACTCTAAACTCGGCAGAGATTCTCGAAGCGCACCTAGTTAAATATATAGAAAGTTCAGTGAAATAGTAACTTCACATTATTGAAAATTATTATAATAAAGATAAAAATACCGTGGCGAGTTTTCATCGAGAAACACGATTCCACATGCTAAACTATGAGTTAGGATGATTTGATGCTAAATTTGAACGCAAGATCTCATGGTCTCGAAACAAAGTATTTATAGAATGATTTTTAAGTTTTGGATTTATTTGATATAAGATGAAGAAAAGTAATGACGCAAAAAGAGGTCTTAATTGCCTGCCTTTCCTTTTGGAACATTGGTCGTAAATGGGTTAATTTACAGAAGTCGTGGTACAGTAGAATTACCAGAAGTTTTATCCAAGATGTGGTTTTATCTGGTGGTCAAAAATTTTGCTCGAAAATATTTTATCCAAATGAGAGAACATGAGAATAAAATATATTTATCTTTTCAAGTGTGGTTTGCCAGAAATCGTGTCAAAGAAGGCGAGTTGGGGCTATGCTTCAGACATAACACTCTATGTGATTATTATTATAATTTCAAAGATATATTTATCTATTAATAGATAAAAATGTGAATAGCTTAATGCCCTACTTTTATGACATGATTTTATAACATTTAAATGAGGGGTGGAAAGAAATTATAAAATTTTAATAGTGCTTTTTAAACAATTTGTGTGATACAAGTAACAAAAAAAGCTTCACTGAAAAAATGCAGTAGTTGCTACAATAAAAATGGGTAGCCAGTACTATGCATACTATTTATTAATAAAGTAAAATTAATGATAAAGTAAATTTACCACTTCTTCTACTAACCCAAAAAGTTTTCAGTACTTGAAACATCAATATTTTACTATTCTTTAGATAGTAATATTAGTACACACACCTTTTTAAGTAGTAATGGAACTTTATATTTAGTAATAATTAACTTTACTATTTTTTACTATTCAACTAGTAATATTACTACTTACTTTTTCTGCTATACATGTTTATTGAATAGTTAAAAATAAAATGAAATAAATACACTTGAAATAGACGAAACTTTAGTAACGGGAAGTTTGTAGTTAGAGAGCCAGTCGGAATTTTTATTTTTATTTGGATGTGCGTTGTCCATTGGAGTTGTTGAAGAAGTTGGGAGTGTAGAAACCGTTGAATTATCCAAAAATCTATTTTCTGATATATTCTCTTTAGATGTCAAAGATCTTCCAAGAGTCAAGTTCCTGAAATTGTTTTCTCTATTTACAAAACCATTTTTCTCCTCTTCTCTTTGATTCGGCAAAAATTGAAGTGATTCAAGCATACAATAGTCTTCATTTGTACACGGCTTAACTCGAATAAAACAAAGATTAGGATAGTGTTTTCATGCTATTGTCTCCTAAATATCGTATAAAGTAGTGAGAATTACCATGGCTAATTTTATTATTCACATAGATATAATATTACTCGTAACCGGACTTTTGCCTAAGGACACTTTGACAACTTAATTAAATTTTGAGTATATATCATTTGATCTGCTGATTGGAAAAAAATTAAAATTATTGTCAAAAATTAAAATTCATAAATTATTTTGAAATTAAAAGCATATTTTTTATGTTTTGTATGTTTAAATAACGTTCGAGAAATCCTATAAAAGATGATGCATTTGTATACCAAGATAATGCTAAATATTGGTATTCCAGAATTTTTCAGCCAACTTAAGACCCACCTTAACACTTCTCTTATCGCATAACATTCAATAATTAGATATAATTAATTAATTTATCTATACAATTTATAAGCTAACGCTATAAAAATCTTGTTGTTATAATCGCTAAGCCAGAGTACAGAGCGGTACAAAACAATTCCAATTCTTCTTAACATAAAATGAGAGATGGGAAAATGTAGCTTGTTCCTAAAATAAAAATTGTATTTCTATATATAGTACAGTGGTTCCCAACCTATTTTACACTGCAGCATCTTTGTTAAACTTTGGAAATTTGGTCGCACCCATATGATGTAAGAAACAGCTTCAAAGAATTTTATTTATAAGAAAATATCATTTCCACTCTAGGAGTCTTTATCAAAATTAAAAAATGTGAAGGACCACTAAAAACAGTGAATTTCATTGAAGATCATTACGACATTCTTAAAAAACCAGATGCTTCTAGAGCCGTGGTACTAAAAACAGTACAGAAGATAAAGGAAAGTGCTTCTTATACTGGATAAATTACAAGTACTATAATTCCAAATTGCACATCTAATTTTCCTTTAGAAGCTACTGGATCCCTACCCAAAAAAGAAAGCTTTAGCAGAATAATAAGAAAACAAAGAAGAAATAATAGATGAACTGACAGGAGGAAGATTTGTTTTAGACGAAGAAGATTTTTGTTTGTTGGCAACTAAAACTAATCTTAATTTATTGAAAAAAGCATGCCCTGGTGGTTATGGCTCCTATCAACCATCAACCTTATACTATTCATACACTTCTTGAAAAAAATCACACAATTCCACTCGTCTATTCTACCACAAAACATAAAAAAACAAACGATAAATATAATAAACTTAAAGAAATAAGGAATATGGAGCCTAATTGAATAACTCTAAATATTGAAAAACTGCAATGATAGGTAATGAGAAATTTTTTCTGAATTCTCATATATCAGGGTTTTATTTTCATTTTGGTCAATGCCTTTGGAGAAAGATTCAAGTTTGTGGATTGCAAAATTGGTATAATGGGCCAAAGAATCCTTTTTTGATAATAAAAAAAATCGTACAGCCTTAGCGTTTGTTCCAAAGAAAGATGTTGAAGAGGTTTTCAGAAATTAAATGAAAAAACGGAGCAAATTTTAGAAGAATTTCTTGTCTACTTTGAGACTGCTTGCTTGGATGCTTAGTTATAGAGGGCGTGAGTAGGGTTGGTTAGATGCTGGATTCGATAACTCAAGGTCTTGGGTTCGATTCCGCATTAAGCCAGCTTTCCTCATAGTTCGATACAAGCGGTGCAATTGTGCCTTCTCGATGAAAACACCCCGGGGTACCTCTACCTCTACCTCTATACATACATTATCAAATATAGTGGGGTCTTCAAAAGCCTTAGTTAAAAACAAATATATGCACGTTATAATATTAAAAATTAATTACGAGAGTTAAAGATAAAATATGTATAGATAAAGTGGATTACTATAGGCATTTAGTGAATTTTATTAATTAAAAATAGGAAAATTGAGGTTTTACTAATTAATAAATTAAAAATTTATATTATTGTTAAAATTGAAAAGATAGATCAAACTTAGAATTTATTTTCTCTACGAATAAATGAAAGTTACTAATTTATTCACTTTTGTTATATAATTCTAAAATAAAAAATTAAATATAGTGTAAAAAAATAATACATTAAAATGATCTTCATAGGAGGTGTAGTTATCATCCAAGATTAAGGATTGACTTTTATGATAAAGCTCTGAAGGCGAATGAAAATGATTTAGTGTCGGCATAAATCTTGACGACATAAATTCCTGATCTTGATTGGATGAAAAATTGCAATAATTTGGATTTTGATTTATATTGTTGTAAAAAGAATTTTGATATTCATCCATTAAACTACTTTTTTCATACAGTGAAGAATGGTTACTCGAAGCATCATTGGAAAAGGGAGTTATATTGTTAACTAAACAAATTAAACGATTATAGTCGCCAAACATCTATTGAAGATAAAAATAGTTCTATTGCATTATCCCCAAATAATACCAGTATGAAACCTCACATGATCGGTCAGTAAGATCAAAATTTAGAAAGTTGACCTGTAATTTTACTGATGTATAGAGTATTTTTTAACAATTATACAAATGGTTCGTATAAGGGAAATGAAACTAATGAGCAGAGTGAGTAAAATTCATTTAAGTCTATTTTTGTTTGTACTTAAAAAAGTTGCAGAAATAAAGTGAAAATCAGTTTATTATTCTGACAACATTTTTGTAGTTTTTGGTCAATAAAAGTAAATTTTAAAAAAAAATATCTTAAAAAAGTCTATTTTAATACTAAGAAAAATTAATAGTCTTTTTAACGATGTTTTTCAAAAAATATAAAACATTCATTATAAGCACAAACCCGATATAAGCACACATATCTGAAGTCCCATTTATTTTTAGGGTATCTTACATAGAAATTGATCGGTATAAGCACTGATCGTTATACGCACGTAGTGTTTAATGGAAAGTAAACAAGTTTCACAACCATTCTATTGGATTTTCATCGAATATGACTTTTTATAGTGACACATTATTTGACTTGCTCAAAAATACATAGCACATTTTTGATTTTTTGATTTACTATGCTCTCATATCTTATACATTTATACGCGTCTGTTTGAATTAATCAGCAAAATTTATTTAAACACATGTAAAAACATTCAATCATTCATATTGCTTCCAGCCAGTGGCGTAACCATGAGAATTGCCACTCAAGCGGGTCATAAATTTGACGCCCTTTTTATTTAAAAAAATTTGTTTAAAAACGCATAAAACTTTATTTATTTATAAATTAGTTTTGTATAAATGCTTTAATATGAAAATAAAAAAAAACTGAAAAATTTATTTAATTACATACAAATATTCATTTTCAACTTTTTATAGATGAACTTTTCTAGCTTTTTGTTAGCAAACCCTTCAATAACTTCGTCAAAAACTTTTTTAACATCTCAGATTTGTTGCGTATGCATGTTTTTTTGTGTTTGTCAAATGAAAATCTCTTACAACACAAACTGTTATAAAAATCTTACCATCATATTGATTGCAATATATGAGTGATTTCAAAATATGCCGCCCCTAAAAATGTGCCACCCGGGGCGTACCGCCCCCACCTAGTTACGCCACTGCTTCAAGCATTCACTAAAAAGCTATTGTGTGATTGATAATATCGCTTAGTAGATGTATTTTACATGATTGTTTATAGATATAGGATAAGCGTTATTATGCAATCATGATTGCATACATTTTTTGCAGTTATTTTCATTCAATATTGATTTTACTTTGCTTTAGCATAAGTTTGTTTTTTGTTACATCCGTTTTTTATTTCATTTGCTTTCTTGTAAACTAAGAATGTCCAATAAGCGTAAGAACTTTAGCTTTGAATTAAAACTTCAAGTTGCTAAGGAAGTTGATGATGGACAAAAAATTAGTGACATAGGTAAGAAGTATCAAATAAACCACACTTTAATGATGGATAAAAATAAAGAAGAACTTTCTAGAATTAAAATGGAAAATAAAGATTTCAAAAGAAAAAGAATAGGAGTGTTGCCTGAATTAGAAAATTCTCTATATGAATGGTTTTGTTCAATGAGAGAGAAAAATTTGCAAATTTCAGGTCCTCTTTTGATTGAAAAGGCTAAATTACTTCATAATGAATTAGCTCAAACTTCTGAAGCAAATCCCATGAAATTTTCAACTGGTTGGTTGCAAAGATTCCAGAAAAGATTCAATATTTTTACAAACGTCAACATGGAGAAAAAGAAAGTGCAGATGTAAGCAGAGCGGAAGAGTGGAAAAAGTTTTTTATTGATGAAATTTTAAAGAAGTATACTCTGAAAGTTGTATATTCAATGCAGATGAAACTGGCATATATTATAGAGCCACGCCAAATGGTACTCTTGATAGAAAAAATGAAGTTGTCAGTGGGAGTAAAAAAGCAATGAACAGACTTTAAAACAGACTCTCTCTTTATTATTAGGAGCAAACATGTCTGGCACCGAGAAATTACCCTTGCTTGTGATAGGTAAATTTCAAAGTCCAAGATGCTTTAAAAACAAAAAAATAATTTACCTGTTGAATTTACGCACAATAAAGCCTCTTGAATGACTAAAGATATTTTTGTGATTGGCTTTTAAATTTAGATAATAAAATGCAAAGAGAAAAACGAAAAATTGCTTTGATATTGATCGATGCCCTGCACATCCAAAAGATCTCAAAACCTCGAATATTGAAATTTATTTTTTACCTCCCACTACAACTTCAATTATACAGCCTATGGATCGCATTATATAAAGAACTTGATGAAAGACGTCATAGATCGCTTGAATTGTGGACAAGATAAAAACATGGAGAAGGCTGTTAAATCTGTCACGATACTTGGCGCACTTCACATGTTATAAAAGTCTTAGAACAGCGTTTCTACTGAGGTAATTAAAAATTGTTTTCAAAAGTGTTTTAGTTCAAATTTACAGGGCATGGCGTTGATTGAACACCCTGAAAGAACAGATAATGTAGTGGGAGGAAGTTTTTTAACTTCTGAATATATTGATTGCGATCAAGATTTGGAGTGCTTCGAAACAACGAAAGAACTACCGCTGAATGTGGTTTCTGATAATGAAAGTGGAAAAGAAGATGAGGAGCAACCTAAAGTATCTCCTATGGGAGCCTAACAAATGATGGATGAAATAAAAAAATTCTACAACGATATGGAGTTACAATTATTGATTTGAAAAAAGCTCTAAAGTCACTTTAAAACCACGTAATTGAGAGCAGAAAATTGCACCAGTCTTCAATTGATGAATATTATTTTAAGTAATAAATATACCTTTTTTTAATTTTTTAAAACTTAGCATTTTTTCTACTTATTGACTTAATTATGAATCAACTTTAATTTAATAGTTTTCGATATAAGTACCTATTCAGATGGTTCGGTGTACGTGCTTATATCGAATATTGACATAAAATAAGTCTGGCATATATCTGACGGTTTAGTTTTAATTTAGCATATTTTTTTCCCTCTTTAATTTTTGAAATTTGTCTACATACTAAATAATCAATTGAATACTGAATAATCAGTATTAGGGCCGATATTCTTTTCTATATTCCTGAATGATATAAGTGATAATTTGAAATCAAATGTAAAAATTTATGCTGATATTAAATTATTCAAGGGTTCTAGTAGTGAGGGCAAAAAAAAGTTACAAGAAAATTTATATAAAATATATAAATGGAGTAGAGAATGGGATTTGCAACTCAATATTAACAAGTGTTGTCACCTTCAAGTTGGAAAAACAGATGATACTAATTTTTATATAGGTGGAACTAAACTTAATCACGTTGAAAAACACAATGATTTAGGATTAATTATTGATTCAAAATTTTGTTTTTCTGATCATGTTAGTTTTTTGAATTATTGCTAATCTTTTTGTATGGACCATAATATAAAAGCAAAGGATGTTGCCTATTTTTTTGTCTAGAGTGGACAACATACCCCCCCCCTGCAGATACGGCATGCAGCCCTTGAACTCTTTTTTGCCATGGTCGCTCTATCCTAAAATTAAATTTTTTTTATTTAGAATTTTTGTAAACTTTTAAGCATCAGTTTAATACCATGAACGTGTTGTCACATTTTAAATCAACTGTAGGTCCTTTTATTCAAAAAGTGTTATAAATTATACAAATTAACTACCAAAAATTAAAAAAATTATTTTTTTGCCTGTAAGTACATAGAATGAGACAGGTATTTCTATTTTAGAAATAAACGAATTTTATTGCGACCAGTCAAATACTAGGTAGATTTCAATTCGGTCCACAGCTAAAAATTGGCAGAATAATGTTTCTCGTTTTTTCAATATGCTATAGGAGTTTTAATTTTCATTGGTTCTCGATTTGAAGAAACATTCAATGATTATTATAGAATTTCTTTCTGTTTTAACGAATGGTTTTGACCAAAGTAATATCTGTTCGCATAACTGCATAATATATCCAATTTTTTCATGATAATAACCCTGTCCCTAACGATAAAAACACGATATGTAAGTTTTTACAAGACTTTTTTCATGTTATCTTATACAAGCTGTTAGTGTCAATATTTGGGCCATTTTTGTCTAACTTCCAAACTGTCCTTTCATTTTCTTCAGTGAAATTGAATCAAATATCAAAATTTTAATTATGTATTTTAAAGTGTTTTACATCTTTGCTTTAGGATATTTTTCGTAAGATTACTAAATTATTTGGATAACTTAACCGAATCAGACTATTTATGGACGATTTTTAAGTTCAGAAGACTTTTTTCAGAAGAATTGAATACACCGAAGAAGATGAAAAAAAAAATAAAAGTTGAAGAGTAACTATAATAATATATCTATACCTTCATCACTATTATCACTTGAAATTAGATATTCTCCAGGAAAAATGTCATCTTCAGTCATTATATTTTTGCGATAATCAGAAACATCATCAGAAAAGTTATCTATTTTCATTGAATTACAAGGGATTTACCTTCATTTTATTCATAAAATAAATGTAAATATCAGAAATAAAATGAATTATGTCCATTTTTCCAAAAAGTAGGCGAATAAAGCGTACAATATTGCTTTTTAACAAAATAATATTTTGTAAATCTTCATTGTACACTTTCGTTGGCAAAATGAGATTTCGTCGACAAATATAAAATATAAACTGCAATTATAAGATTTGCGTCAGTATACCAACTAAACTCAAAAGCTTACAGAAGTTCGTTCTTGCAGTTTGTCACTTTTTTCAAGTTTAACCCGTTATCGGCCAGAATAAGCAGACGATATCTAATGTAAAGCAGAAGATTTGTATTAAAAAGCATTTATAAAAACAGACGATTCATATTTTTGTAAAGTCGACATATGTCGACTGTGGTTGATAACCGGTTAAACAAGTGCCCTTAAGTTTCTCTTATTACAGATGTACTAGAGTTTGCTTTTATTTTTACACTGCTTCCGAAATCAAGTGTGATGATTATTCCCATTCTCACAGGTTTATTATTATAATTATTCAAAAAATAGATTTAGTAATATATTATTATTCAAAAAAATATTTTATATTTTATCTATGATATAAAATATTGAAAGTTTTAGAAAATAAGTTTAAAGTCAAGAAAGATCAAAAAAAGTTTTTTTAATAGAAGAGATAAAAGTATATATTTTATTTTTTATAAGTATTCCATTATATTCTAGTATTTTAGGAGTCTTTTGAAGAACTGTCAGAAAAAACTTCAAACATAAACTCGCCATCCAAGCTCTTAATTTTTCTAGAAAGCAATCAAGTTTCAAAAATTAAAATAGTTGCCGATGGATTGATTTACACCTGTGATAATGATATCAAGATGGCAATAACCTGGCTACTACAGATTTAGGATCATATGAAGAACAACCACCCCAACAATGGGTTGGCTATTCTTCAGAAGAGAAATTTTTAGGGTGGCTATTCTTCAGTTGAGTTTTCTATTTATTTAAACTTTGAAATGTGTATTGTATAATTAAATTCGAGCGTATACTAAACAATGTATTTTTAATCGGATTACACTGATACTGATTTCCTGAAAACATATTATATATAATCACTAGTATATATTTAATCTTATAACCCTGTATAATCTTGAAACAATATCCTGTTTTGCAAGTCAGCTATATATAATATTATAGATATACTTATTGTTTATTTTTTTAATTCTTCTCACAAAATGAATTTTCAAGATTTTATTTTGCCTTTACTAAATCAAAATTCTTTTTATGTTATTACTTGGATGAAAACTCAAAAACTTTTGAAAACAAAGTGTTTTTGCTTAGAATGCAATTGTGAAATGAATTGGACAAAATCTTCAAAAGCTATAGATGGTTTTGTATGGAAATGTCAAAAGAAAGCGTGTCTTAAGTTCAAATATACAATTTCAATGCGTTTTTCATCTTTTTTTTATAAATCGAAAGTTTCTCTTCAAAAATGGATTCATATAATGTATTTATGGACTCAAAATATTGGAGTAACAAAAACATCTCAACAAACTGGAATGAGTGAAAAAACACTAATTGATTGTTTTTCATTTTTTATAGAAGTTTGCAAAATATATTTTGAGAATAATCCTATTAAACTTGGAGGACCTGATTGCACAATACAAATCGATGAGTCTGTTTTTTCTCACAAACCAAAATATCATCGTGGAAGGGCTGCTGAAAAACAAATTTGGTTTAGTTGATACTTCTTTTTCTCCTGCACTTGGATATATGGAAATCGTTCAAGATAGAAGTGCAAAGACATTACTTCCTGTAATTGAGAAAGTGGTTCGACCTGGATTCGTTATACATAGTGATGAATGGCGAGCATATGCTAATGTAGAAAGATTAGGTTTGCACATATGACAGTAAATCATACTTTAAATTTTGTAAATAAAGAAAATGGCGCCCACACTCAAAATATAGAATCATATTGGAATAAACAACAAGCAAATATAAAAAAAAGAACGGATGTAAAAGAAATTTTCTAGAGTCTTATCTTCAAGAATTTTTATGCCGAGAAAGATTTTCCAATAATGCTATTTTTAGTTTATGTGAGCACATATCTGAACAATTTCCTGTATAAAAGTAAATGTAAATTTTAATATTTTAGTTTTTACTAAATAAATTTTTTTAATTTTGCTTCAGTGGTATATTCTGTACAATATTATTGGAAAACTATTTGGGGTGGTGGTTCTTCAAAAGGGTCATGCGGGGTGGTTGTTCTTCACTTGCTACTAAAATATTGTCTTGGGGTGGTTATTCTCCATATGATCCCAGATTTATTTTGTGTTTGACTTACACTATCCAAAAAGTTTTCAACTTTTGAGTTTTCTGCAAAAAGAAATTTTGGAGGATTCGAGTCCGTTTTATAAGGGATCAAACCTTATAAAATTTGAAAAATGTTATAAAGAATTTTGATGTAAAAACCGATTTTTTCTCTATATATTGAAAGTAATTTGAATAAAGTTTTTAGACTCATTTCTTTATAACATTTTTAAGCTTAAATTTGTCCAAAAAGTTTAGTAGCAAATTATACGTATAAAGGGTAAACATAAATCATATTTAAAATGATTACGTCAGAAGCGTTTAAATCTATACCCCTCAAATTATATTTTAGTATAAACGCGTTTAAAAGTCGAGACAAATTTGTCGTTTTGAATTGTGTTTAGATCTTAAAAACATTACATACAGTATACGACTTTTGCCACTTAAAAATAAATTTTACATTATTTGTGAATCTGTTATAAACTTATAACTCAGAATTTTTTCCTAACTAAAGAATTGAGTATCTAACTGACTAGATGAATAACTTAAAAATAACTAACAAGCAAACAATTATCTTTTTTATAAAATTTTAAATGTATATAAATAACTCTTCATAAATCTTTACTGAAAATATCAAAAAATGAATCATTTATCAAAATAATTTTTACAAGTTAAATTTTTTATTGAAAAAATAATTTGGTTATATAAAAAGTATTAGTTATATAAAAAAAGACCAACTTAAAATGAAAAAGAACGAACTTAAAATGAAAAAGAACGAACTTAAAATGAAAAAAGACAAGTTTAAAGTGAAAAAGGACGAACTTAAAGTTAAAAAAGACGAACTTAAAATGAAAAAGGACGAACTTAAAATGAAAAAAGACAAGTTTAAAGTGAAAAAGGACGAACTTAAAATAAAAAAAGACAAGTTTAAAGTGAAAAAGGACGAACTTAAAGCGTAAAAAGACGAACTTAAAGCGTAAAAAGACGAACTTAAAATGAAAAAAACAAGTTTAAAGTGAAAAAGGACGAACTTAAAGGGTAAAAAGACGAACTTAAAATGAAAAAGGACGAACTTAAAATGAAAAAAGACAAGTTTAAAGTGAAAAAGCACGAACTTAAAGTCAAAAAAGACGAACTTAAAATGAAAAAAGACAAGTTTGAAGTGAAAAAGCACGAACTTAAAATGTAAAAGGACGAACTTAAAGTGTAAAAATTCAAATAATATAAGATAAATTTTGAGCAGCCAAGTGTCCCTTAGCTAAGTGTCTCATTAAGATCGAAAACATAATTTTCATAAAAATTTAAAATTGCATTTTTTGGCAAACTATATATGAAATTAGTTGTTGTTAATGGAAAATTTGATATTAGACCCATATCTACTGTAATTCAAGTTCCCAATAGATAAAAAACTTTTCAAAAAAATTAAAAATATTCAACAACCTCAAAAAATTTCCTTGAGTTTCAAAATATGTTTATCCAAATATAAAATATTTAACTTTTATATAGTTGTTGCGACAAGACGAGATTTCATTGACACATCGAGATTAAGCAATATTTTGTCAAGAGGCACAAAACAAGTTTATTTCGAATAATAATTTAATACACATAACATATTGAAAATAAAAAGCGATAAGACTTTCAAAAATCAGTAAATCATAGAATATATTGAATTTTATTTCTATGTAAAATATGAATATGACAGATGTTAAAAATACCTTTTCTAAGGGAAGTTTAAAACAATTTTATTGTACCCATTTAATTTCAGTTATAACAAGAACACACTTTTTGAATTTATTTATCCAGAAATACCAATTGAGTATTAAAATTATTTAAAAGTAAACACTTAATAATTTCCCTTCTTAACTTAACCTTCTTAATCCATTTTGGTTCACGAAAAGCAAACGATTTTGACTAATCCCTATTGAATTCCATTGGAAATTCGAGTTCGTCTACGTTTCTCTACACTCTACAGGAACAATAACCCAAAATGTGTTAAGGATTCTTCACTTCTAACTTTATGTTACTCAAATTTATCAAAATATTTCGTCACTCTAATTTTATATTTTGGAATATATATAGCTTCTATTTGCGAACAAGATTATTCGGATAGGCTTTTACCATATTTACCATTATAATTGTAGAGCACAACCTCGCGTGTTAGAACAAATGGAAAATAACAAATTTCGTATCAGGTTCGGGAACGATGATAGAAGACTGTCGGTCAAGACACACGACAAGACGGAGTGCTATTGCATTCACTTTTAACGGCGGAGCATTGTATATACATTTCAGAGTTAATTTTTTGAAAACTTACTTCTATCTTGATGATAAGAGTTGGGTTCTTCATAGCTGTAGTTGTTATAATCTAAAACTTGATCATCTTCATAATTGCAGAATTTCGCGATTTCTGTATTCTCATCTTCAAAAACCTGATCATTCCAATTGTTCCATTGCCATTCCATATTAATTTATTCGAAGAGCTTAAAAACAAAAGTGCAAACTAATCCTCCATAAACATCATAATCCAAAATCTTTTTAAGAGCTTGCAGATGAATTTAAGATCATATGCATACTACTGCATTAGTTATGAATTTTTTTGAATTTAAAGCCTTAGTTGCAACTGAATAACTTTATTCTAAAATCTTTTGTTTGAATAAATTATGAAAAAAAAATACAAAGCATAAATTAACCCGTTAACGATCAGAATAATCAGACGATAACTAATGTAAAGCAGAAGATTTGTATTAAAGAGCATTGATAAACGCAGACGATTTTATTTTTGTAAATAACATATGTCGACTGTGGTCGATAAACGGTTAAACATAAAAAATGATTTTAAATTTGTGAATTTTAAAAATTAATTTTGCAGCTCTCCTTACCGTTATTTTTGAACGAGGGAAATCAAACATCGACCATCCACTATGTAATAAGGGATGACGCTTTTCATATGAAGTTTTAGTTCTTCTCTCTATTTTCAAATTGAGGAGAATTAAATCAGTAGAAATATTGCTCGTATATTCCGATTGGGATTATGAAGACACGGAAGCTTTTTGTATTTTTAGAGACGCTTTTTTTCACTTTAAAAAATTTATAGGTTTCACAGAGTTCAAAAGAAACTCTAACTCATTTCTCCACCAAGGGGTTTCTGTTCCAGAATAGGCTTTTGCTAGCAGTGTCAAAACAACTTCAGTAAATTCAAAAAACTGGGTGACTGTTTTTTACTTAAAAAATGCAATATACAACGCATTGAACAGATCAGTTGGGGAGATTGATATTTTTAGGGGATCAATTTTTTAAAGACTTTAACTATCAAAAATTTTGGATCAGCATATTTATTTTTATACAAGTAATATAAAAATAATTGCTAAAATTACTTCAAAAAAGTATTGTTATGATGAAGGCATTAATGCTAAAATAGTGTAGAAAATATCCACTTAGAACACTTTTCCACTCTAAACTTATAAGAGGAAGATGAAGAAAAAATAATTAGATTAGCAAAAGAATATCATCAAGTATCAAATCATCTATAAAAATTATTTTAATTACAAAATTAACTCAGATACTTTTTTTAATTACAGTAATTTTTTCAGCAAATTTAAAGAAAAAAAATTGTTTTAATTAAATCAATTATATAGCAACTAATTACAGCATATAACCGAATTCTTAACACAGTAATAAAAAACTTATATCAAAAAAGATATATAAAAATTTTGTCAATTAAAACCATCTTCTATATTAACTGACCTTGACTTCATGCATTTAATTCCTCTCTTCAACTAACCTTGAAGCTGCTACCTTCTTGCAATTCTTCTTAATTAATAGATAACTTAAAGAAACATTTAATGTTAGACCTGAAGAGCACTATTACATTACTTTAGTAGTATATAAGCACCTTTCCTTTTTACTATATCATTATTTCATTTATCGCAATGGCGTTTGAAGCTTAATGTTCTCTCTCGTCTCTTTTTTCATTTTTGAATCTTTCCATGAAAACAAAATTATTAGCAATTGAAGAAGTTGAAATCTAAATCAACCCCGAACTTTTTTTTTTTTTTTTTTTATATAATATTTTTTTTTTTAAATAAAAATATTTTTAAAATAAAAAAATTAAAAAAAAAAAATATTTTTTTTTTTTTAAAATTTTTTATTTTTTTTTTTTTTAAAAATTTTTTATTATTTTTTAAAGGATATTTTTTTTTTTTTTTATATTTTAATAAAGTAAAAAAAATTTTTTAAAAATTTAAATTTTTTGTTTTGTTAAAAAAATAAAAAATTAATATTAATTTTTTCACCCGGGGAACCAAAAAACGAACCACCCCCCCTAAAAATAAAACCTTATATTTCAAACATAGGTGGAGTATACAAGTGTTAATATTTTAATTAAATTATTTGGTATATGAAAATAGGGATACGAAAAATTGTCAAATTTGAAAACTTACTAAACTATATGTAATAAATTGTCTTTTATAAAAATAAAAAATTACTCATAACTCAAAAATAAGTTGTTATATTGCATTGAGTTAAATTTAAAGAATTATTAACGTTTTAAGGCACAATGGGACAACAGTGTCTAAAAATCGTCTGTTTAATTTATATAAACTCATTGAGAAAGAAAGCAGACGATAGAAAACCCATGCCTAAAAGGGTTAAATTCAAAATTAATACAAAAAATATAGGGTCTTGTTAGTAAATATTTGTTTAGTTTTTCTACTAAGGGAAAATATTTATTATATGCGCATGATTGAACAAATTTAGTTTTTGAAATATATGGTTATAATAAATTGTCTTTTTGATTACCAACTTAACACAAGAAATGTATATATTAAAATATATAAATAAGCGAAAAAACAATGATACTTCTTGAAAAGCTAATTTCTAGTAGAGAGATAGAGAATACGTGAGATGACAGACAAGTCTAATGGAGCATCAGGCAGAGTTGAAGGAAAAAGGAGAAAATTGAGATTTTTTATCTCTTGAAGCCGTCCAGAATCCTATATATATACACGGAGATATATTTGTTCAATGCTTCTAGCATTCAAATTAGGGCAAAGATAAATTTGAATATTGAGAAAAATATCAAGGTATTTCTTCTTGTAAATGGTTGAAATGAGAGCAGACGACAATGATGGAAAAGCAGACTACGTTTGACTTTTCTCCTCAAAAACGCTGTTGCTTTTTCGTGGTTTTTAAAAAGAACGTTTAACATCATCAATATTAGAAAATTAATTAGCTTTAAAATATTAAATTTAAGAATTATAACAAGGTTTATTTTTTTTATAATAACACAAGTTTTTCGATTTGATTTACACCGATTATTATTAGTGATCAAAAAAATTTCAAAATATTGCTTTTAAATATTTGCAATTGATTTGAACACATTTAGCACCACTTCGATTTTTAGAGTATATATACAAAACGGAAATTGTTCATTACTTTTTTTACTTAAATATATTTATGCATGTGTTAAGGAAAAAATTAAATGTAAATATTAGTCTCCTTAACAAATATATTTATTTCCACATCAAGCCCAAAAGTAAATCTAAAATGATATTAGTTTAGAATCAATTAAACTTACACCACCAAATTAATAAAAAATATGCTAACTTGATTTGTCAAAAATCATAAAAGTGTATGCATGCAAGCTGTCTAAGGCTTATAATTTATATGAAACTTATTTTTCTTTTATAAAAAACCAAATTGTGTTATTGTTGCTGGTCCTCATATACAATTGTATTGCGCAATCTCATTATATGCAATCTCATTATATTCTAAACGAAATGAATCCCTTTCCTTTCATAAGTGCTCATCGGGTATCAGCGATGAGTATTGCTTGCTCCATGAGTAGGCTTAGACTTATGGCTAAAAAATAAACTTTTTTTAAAGTTGGTTTTGAGAAAATAACTGAACATTTTTAAATATCTAATAACACCCTCTATATAAAAATTATATCGGTGTATCTGACTAGTGGATAAATTGAAATTTAGCAAAATATTAGAATACTGTTAAAAAAATATTGGTTAATTATTTTGTAACTTTTTTGTTTATTTTAGTGGAAATAAAAAATATTAGTAATCTGCATATTCAAGTTTTAGATTTATTTTCTGCATCGCGTTGTTACTATACAGGAGAAACGATTTCAAAAAATTTAACAAAAAACACGTATATATATCTTCGTTAATTTAAGGAAACTTTCGATATGGTCTGATAAAATATCAATATAAATAAATTATGTGTGAGGCTAATTATAAGGTAGCTGGGTTATGGCGGGGGGAGGGCTTAAAGGCTTTTTTTTTCGAGATCTAAAGCAAATTAATAAAATAAAAAGTTGACAAAAGAAAGGAAAAGTTTGAAAGTGCGATTACGTAAGATTTTGTTTGGGGGACATGCCGATTTCTAGAATACATGAGGTTACATTGCATCAAAAAGGTCAGTTATAAATATTATTAAGATCCTAGGTTCGAATCCAGAATTAATCTTAATCATAATTCGTTTTCAGTGTGACAAATCTGTCCTTTTCACTGAAAACACGCCACCGACCTAAAATTATACACAAAGAGTAAGGTAACCAATTCTATGCAAAGAGATAGGAAGCCAGCTATAAATGACGTAGAGTAAAAATCTAAGATAGAATTAGTCCAATTTTAAGAATAAACGAAAATAAATTTGAATTTTAGGTTTTATTTGATTAAATTATAAAACAATTTATTAATTCAAAAGACATAAATTAATTATTAATAAAGCCAAAGAATATGCATAAAGTATATGTATAAATATATGTATTTATAAGTTAAGATAACAAATAACAAAAGAGACAAATTAAGGAGCATGTTATAACAAAAACATGATATAATAACGAGTAAAGATATTTATATTCGTATTAGTATAATAAGAAATATGCATATATAAAAGAAAAGACATTACAAACAAGGTGTGTATACACGTAATCATGTACACAAAACATATACTTTATGTGTATATATATAAACTATTCACGTATTTTACATGGAAAACAATGATTTATTTAAAAACTGTGAAAAACTTTGCAGACACTCACAATAAAAAGATAAAAACAGATTATAATGATTACAATGTCTATATGATATCACTGCGTACAAAATGAGTATATTTGTGAAGGTAAGTTAAATATAGTGCGTTTGATGTTGGTTGATGATTATATTAAACACGGTATAAAAAGTGAATAAAATAGTGATTTGAAATTGTAACGCAAGAAAATGAAACACTCGTGCTTCTTCAATTGTGTAATGAAATTCAGCGTACTTTCTTTTTATAAGAGTGGCATTCATATAAAAAACTTAAAATTGGTTCGACATTGAAATCAAATTTATTAGCTTCTTTGAAACATCTGGTCTTGTGGATCGTATTGTGACTCTTGCCATCTGATCAAAACAAAAGTAACAAAACATACAGTTAGTCTTTTAAAATGCAAACATTTACTCGCAAAATAATGAAACAGATTACTCGTGGAGTTAACTAACTAACCTGATTACCAGGCTTGACAAGTCAGAGGAAAAAAAATCTCAAGTAGTTACAAAAATCCACCTACAACTCTAAATACTTAAAATAACTGAATCCAACTTTAAATACCTAGTAATTTGAAATATTCAAACCCAACATCCGTTAAGCTTCGACTAAAGTAGCGCCACTCAATATGCTTATAAAAATTAAATTTATGTTTTTAATTTTTTGAAACTGCCTCTAATCTCTTAAAAATGGCAGACTTCGCACATCTAGTACACACATTTACTCAGATATAAAGAATAATAAAAATATTTATAATGAATACTACTTTTCACGTTCAAATCAAAATACAGTTATTCAAATTAAATAACAAAAAAAAGTGGAATGCAAATTATATTAGCAGAATTTCATTTAAACCATTTCGTGAACAGAAAAATCAGACGATATTTATTAAAAAGCAGAAGATTCATATACAAAACTATTTCAAAAAGCAGACTAAGGTAAAATTGTTTATGTATCATATATGATACACTAGTGACAAAGGGGTAGAAATAAAACTTGAATTAGGGTTTAAATAAGTGTCAAAGTTATTTAGATCATATCCAGCGACAAAAAAGGTATAACAACACAAAATTATAAAATATTCATATGATTATAAAAAATTGGATGAAAAGCTTTGGTCTTTATAAAAAGTTTAGGAAAATTATTCTTTAAGAAATGTTGTATTATTTTTATGAAAAAAGGTCGCTAAAAAAAATATTTTTACAAAAAATAAAGAATAAATTTACTATTGAAATAAGGATTTCAGAAAGAGAGAACAAACTTTTAATAGATTATTACTTTTTACTGATAGAATTTTTTAATTGAGATTAAAATTATTTTAAAAATGAATTTCTTTTTTTTAATTCGAAATTTAATATTTTTTTAAATTGAAATTCAATAGTTTTAATTAGAACGTAAAAATGTGTAGTTCTTGGGCATGGGTAGTTAATATATTAAGCATTTAAAAAATACAATGATATCGAAAACATACTTTATATCTGTAATATAATTGTGCTCATTTATAAATTTGTTTTTTTAAATTAAGGCAGATTTTATATTGTGATAAAATATATAGAGCAAAATGTCAACCCTTAATTCGTCTAAAACTGTCAAGATAACATATGTTAGTGAGTAGAAATTCATTATATCATGATTTTCTAGAGAGAGAAGACAGAGATGCAGTGGTCTAGATGTATAAATTTTGGAATATAAAAACAAAAAATTTAAAAAAGCAGACCTATAAAAAGAATTCTAATTCACATACGCAACAAACGCATAAGCGGTCTACTTTTTCTTAGTTAAGTAGTTAAAATAGGTATCTAAAATATTTATGTCAAATCAAAAATATTTAGCTTGGATAAAAATGACTGTACTTATGAGATACATAAATTAGTTATACTAAATTAATTCTAATTAACATATTTTGAAAAGGAATCTAAATAGGATATATAAAAAATATAAAAAGTAGGAGTTTCAAATGGGCGTTAACTTCGAGACTCTGTTCAGAAAGAGAATGTTATTTATATTCATGATACTGTTGATTTCATAAAATAATATGCCGGTAGGCTTATCAATTAGCTAAAAACTTTTAAATAATATTACAGAAAAAGAAGGAATAACCTTTGAAAAAATGACCCTTATAAAAAAGTATAAGTAACATTTAGCGTTAAGTAAATTCTTCAGTAGTTTGGAACAGAAGAAATTTTGGAAAGGTTTTTGCATACAAGGTGGATGAATGTCCCCCGATATAATGAAATCTTCTTTTTTTAATGAAAAAACAATAAAATATACTCTTTCTAAACTTTATTTTATTTCAAATATACCTGTATTTTCAATAATACATAATCTGTGTCACTAAGATCTTGGAAAATTTGATGTGCTTTGGGCTTAGATTTCAATGCTACTCTATATTCAAAGATGTAGGTTTGTCTCTAATTATGTCCAAAAATATTTAAAGGCTTTCATTTAGAGAATATAGATGTTTTCACGATTCTATTTTACCTTTTTCTAAATAGAAACGTTGTCAAGTCAGCACTCTACCCCTGATTTTGAATATTTAATTTTTTTTCCTCAATTTGCATAATAGTTGTCAAGTCATCAACCAATTTCTTAATAGGCATTAATGTGTAAAATTTTAGAAATCTATTATCGGGGTTAAGACTAGAGTAGAATTAGCACTAGTGTTCGGTTTAGTGTTGGCGCAATCGTGCATACATATTACATATTATTTACATTTTTTGACATTCTTGACACAAACTTTCTTATTTATTTGTATGTGAAATACTTAAACCTTAAAAATAGAGGTATAGCGCAAAGCAGTCTTTACATGGCGATCACGTACAGTAATACTTAACTTTAATATAGGAAGCAATTCAGAAGACTTATGACGTTGTCTTTTGTGCTCCACTCTTTTATCAACAAAAGTGTCTATCAGTTTCTTTAGTTTACTTGCACATGGAGAAATGCAAGTTTCTGTGTGAAAAATGCGAGTAAATAGAAAAAGATATGTATGCTAACAAACAATATATTTATTGATGTATACACACGCTTTTCCATTGTAGAGACAAAAGTTCTTTATGCTTCCGTCATCAGTGACGCATGGGCTATCAAAGAGACTAAATGTTCGCATAATTAAACCATGAAGTTCTTTGACTAAAAGTTCAAAATATTTTTTGGTATTGAAACATTAGATCTGTTTAAAGACAAGAACGTATTTTTTATTATTAAATTAACGTCATAAATAGGATAGCGCTCGTAATCGTCATAGAGGGTGTAAAAAAGCAATAAAAATCCGAGAACTTCAGCGATAAATAGAACAACTGTCAATTACAATCTTTAGTAATCCAAACATGGCGCCCTTCTGAAAATTTAAATAATCTAAATGGGCTCGCTTATCTGCATGCAGATATCTTCTACACAAGCGCCTACAAACAGATAGCTTTTGGTGTATAAAGAGGATGAGTGAAAATTAGAACATTACTTATTTTATTACTTAAATCAAATATTTTGTGGAACAAGTCTTGTAAGTATTTATTATTTACTTGTTTAGACTTTAGATACTCCATATCAAATGTCGGCAAGTTATTTTAAAAATACTACATAACTATAAAATGTTTACTTAAAAGGTAAAATGAAATAATACAATTTTCACTCATCCAGTTTAATAAAAAGATACCCAGAATACATTAAAAAAAATGAGCGTAAATTTGGAGCAAATACTTCAAAAGGTGTTGACTTATTCTTTGCATAATATCTCATCGAATTATAGTCAAGCATTTGTCTAACCGAAAATTAAATGTTAAGTTCATAAATAATCTTCATAATCAACTTGAGTTCATTAAAACTTCAACCATATTTGTATTTGGTTGACATAAAATTTGTGAAAGTAGAAAAGTTCTTATAAGCTTAACATAGCTTTGATAAACAAGCTCACTGTCTAATCGGAATTATTTGATAGACATATTTTTATTGTTTTTAATAGTTAACCTCCGATCTTTTTGTTGTATTGAGAAAAAACTTTTTCAAAACTTTAGAAGAGAAAAAAATCATTACAGTCCGCTGAGTAAATGTTAAATAGGATTTGAAACTAGAAGTAGAGACACGGTTCAAAAATGCATTAAAAATGTTATTAAGATGTAAGAATAAAATCTTACATTTTTTTCCTTATTAGGTTCTAAACGAAGTAGACATCCGACTGCTTGCTGAGAAACGCGTAAAATTGCAGCACAAACAAAATTTTCTTGATTTTTGTCAACATTTTCCATTTTTCCAAAACCAAACCTTGAAAGCTAAAACAATTAAATTTGATGACTTTACGAGATTTTACGTGTAAAAAAAGCGTTACTTTATCCAGATAAACTTCTCTACTATAAATTTGTTGACAATCGTAAATAATTTGACATTCTTGGCCTGGAGCAGATAAACCTTTCCATCTTTAAAAAAAAAAATATCTTAACCTACAAGACATGCAAGGAGATACGCTAAATTACTCCCCATCAAGATTGGGAAATAAGTGAAGCTTTAAAAAATATATATTTCACAAGACTGTTATAATAGGAATCTAGAACAGATATCCTTTTTTATTTTGAATCATAGCAAAAAGATTTGAATGCGGATCAAATTATAAGAAGATTAAATATGTTTTACTTAGCAGGGGATAAATGTTTTGTTCTATAATATTGTAATAGATAGTATGGAGACTTAGAAAAAGTTGATTTAAAATTTTGTTTTAATAATGCCTTTATAAAACTTCTGTTAGATTGAAGTAAAAGCTTATGGACAAAATGGTCATATTGCCAGGAATAAGTGGGAGGAAAACTTAACTCCATAATTAAATTTTTCAGATTATTAACCCGTTATGGGCCACAATAATAATCAGACGATATCTAATGTAAAGCAGAAGATTTGTATTAAAAAGCATTGATAAACGCAGGCGATTTTATTTTTGTAAAGTCGACATATGTCGACTGTGGTCGATAACCGGTTAAAAGGGTAGTCTATATATACAGGTTTGTTAATTAAATAAATATGGATATATTAGTTAATAACTTATCTTGTATGTTACCCGCGTTCAATATGAAATTTTGATCAATATCATGTGTTGACTACCTCTAACCTGGAAAACACTAATTCGGACCTTCCTTATATGGCAATTCAACTGAGATTCTTGAAGGTTTAGTAAAATAAAAGTTGCATAAATGAAAAGAACTAATGAGTCTCTATATTTTGCAAGAAAAAATAATTCGAGAAAAAAAGCACCTTAAACAACTAAGTTTAAAAGAAATGTTCAAAAATCGTCTACACCCAGTAGATACAGTACATCAGAAAATTAACTTAGAAATTCTAATGTACTATAATTTTTGTTGTACTTTTAGTATTAAACTGACATCTGATATTTAATTTTATTTCGACCCAAGTTTATACCGAGAGAAATTGAGTAAGCAAAGTGTTATTTTTTCATTAAAATAATAATCACTAATTTGGAAAGGCCGAATCCCAGGCATTCCAAATGTAAATATATTCAAACATTTTCCCTAGAATTACAGAAACACATATACTATTTTTAACACACTACAAAAAAACAAATTATCTTACTTAGTGAAAAAAGCATTAGCGTCAAGAGAATTGTCAGGTAACGGGTCCATGAATTTGTTTAAAAAGATAGGCAGTTGGATAGGAGAAATGTTAGTGTTGTCATAAGAGAAGGAAAGACACAAAGATTCTTTAGAGTCGAAGGATTCCAGGCATTCAACTTCAATGTCTACGCATTCTTGCTTACCATTCATAATGCTCATTGCTAATTGGTTCATCACTCTTAGAGATAAGGGTAAAAAGAGGAGACAAATATATTGTCAAGGAATAGTTATTATGTCTTTAGAAAAGTAGAAAGATAACCAGTGATCGGGGGTGGGGGAGCTCATATTTTATATTGTTTATATGGAAAAGACTTAAAAAGGTAACAAAAAATGAAAATTAAGAAAGGCAAGGGATGTCATTCCCTTAGGCTGTGGGTAAATTGATCAATGAACATAATGCATATTTATGAAAATACGATTGCTCTAAATTTCATCTTGAAGCAACTCAACTACCAATTAAAATCGGTAACCTAATAATATAAAAAATAAGTAATTATTCAAATAACTTACTTATTTAATTATTATCAAACTAACTGTCTAATTAACACAGCCAACTACAAACTGAAGAAATGTTCCATAGCCTACTAGTTATCAAACCATAGACTACGTTCCACTATTTTTAAAAATCTCCCTATAATAATTTTCTGAATACTCAACTGTATATGAGGGCTATTATTGGATTGCAGTGTGACGCCATATTGAAAATTTGAAGGATTTATATTAGTAAAAAAATAAAACAAAAGAAAGTAATGAAAATAAAAAGGATATCTTTTGGAGAATTTGGGAAAAGGATTTTGCATTGCATAAGATCATGTGCCGATTTATTGCCAAAGAAGAGAGAGAGGGTGAGTTTGTTGCTGGCTGCAATTCTTTTTATTTTGAAGCCAATCTGAATGTCCATGTCTTCTTGAAGAATACCTTCATGTTCAAACATAAATCTAAGAGGCTCCATGGATCCTGCTAGGTGCTTTAAGTGTGGTAACAGTGATGATGAAGATGATGTTATGAGTGAGGGCGGAGAAGAAAATACTCCGAAATTTACACTATTCGGGAGAGAAGACAAAAGAGGAGGTGGTGTTGGATTGAGAGATTCAATATTTATTCCATTATATTTGTCGTCTAAATGGCATGAGGTAGGAATATTAAAACGTATTAATAAATAGGAATAATACATCACTTAGCAAAGAGTAAAACACATAAATGCAAGAATTTAGATCAAGGGTCGCTTATCAAAAGAAGCAATAATTTGCTTCCATCTTCGAAAATCAGTTTGGAACTGCAAAAAATCTTATAAACTTCCTATCTTTTTTATACATTTTTTCTGCTCCGACAAAGAATGAAAACTATTAGAAATCCGATACACCGCTATGTGTATAAAAAGCAGTGCAATATGAAGGTTTTTTATTTTCCTTAAACTAAGATAAAAATAAGCCCACTTTATTATAAATAAAATATTTGTGTAGTTTACAGGGTAAATTAGTAAAGATAAAATTAGGAAGGTTTGTGATACCGTCATTTTAGTGTGTTTTATCGTTATTAATTCGTTGTTTTTAAAATTTATTTGGTGAATTTTTCGCTAGTTTTTATTTTTTTCTATCAAAAAAATAAAATAACGATCTTTTCATGATTTTTTTACTTGAAAACAAAAACGCTTTCTCCTTTGTCCAAATATATTTTTGATTAAAATGTAAAATAAAAAACGACACGATAATGCATGAAATCAGATATCAAATAATAAGATCTCATCGTTTATACTTGTTAATAAGCATTAGTAAAAGGAGATGAAATTAAAAGTATATCATAAAATAATCGTTTATTCATTTTATTGTGCTTTTTAGCAACGCAGAGAAGAGCATCAACCGCGACTCCACACCCCTAGATGTAGGGCAGGCATCACCAAACTACGACCCGTTGGCAGATCCGGCCAATCAGGTTAGTTTATCCCGGTCGGCAAACAAAATTTAATTTGCATAAATAGGTCTTACAAAATATGTATTTTTGAAATATATTGTATTCATTTTCCCTTTTTATGCATCCTCAGTGTATCAACTCTGTCACATCTATGGGAAAAACATGGAAATAACTTCATCCAAAGAATTAAAACATCCACAAATTTTAGAATAAACAAACGGAGATGTTAACATTTTAAAATAAAAATGCACAAAAAACACGTGTTATAAAATGTATCACCTTTGATTGTCAAATACAATAATGAGAATACTGATTGTTTTGCTTACTTATTTTTCAATTATTAGATTTATATGTTGTTCTCATTCTTCAATTATATCTTTTGTTCTCTTAGATTTATATCTTTTGCTAACTCTTATATTATCTGAAAGTCCGAATTAACACCACAAATAAAATCAAGGAATTGTGAGTTACTCGAGAAATCAATTAATTCAGTCACTGCCAATAAAAAAGACAGCAATTTTTTTAGCTTTTAATGTATTTGCTCTAGGATGTTTTGTCCAATTTTTACACTTAGTGAGGGAAACATATAACTGGTATTAAAAACAGTTACATGGGAAAATTAAAAGGACATTTATCACAATAATTTTTACTATAGTTTTAATTTGTATTACATTTACACAGATATTTAGTTTATATTTTGATTATTATTCGTATTTATTTTTGTTTTGAATGATGATATTTTTAAATAAAACTAAGTTTGCTTTATGTAATTTTAAGCAAGTATTAATAGGAATTTGATAATGCAATGTTTTTTTAACTTTTCGGTAATTGAGCCGGCTACAAAAAACCTCTAATGTAGGGTAAAGAAGTGATTTAAAAAGGTAAAAAGCTATACTTTGTAAACTACTGTTAGTGATTGGAATGTTAATTCCATTTGTAGAAGTGACCACATTATTCACTCCAAATATATCACTCAAAAGATCAGAGTTTGAGCTAACAACAGCCTTTTCTTCCGAATGATCCATTTTCGAAGACCCTGCAACACTTGTAGGTGAGGAAAAATTTAGATTCAGAAGATCTTGGCTCTCAGATTGTTTAGCTTGTTGGGATGGAAGTTTAGGGGAGTTGGCGATGTGCTTGTTTTCAGATTCTAAAATAAAAAGATCCATAAAGTAAAGTATTTCTATGTAGAAAAGACACAGATTATATATATATATATATAGAGTAACGTACCTAGAAATTTTTTCTTTGTAACTTTGTCTCTTTCTATTTTTTGCCGGCATTGCTGATTTTATCATTCTTTATGTTTATTATTTTAGTTCATCATACGAGTAATTTTTATTATAAATTTGGTTTCTTATTACTGGTAGAAGGCCGATCCTAACAAAATAAAACGATTTGATCGGCACTGACAATGCTATCAATAATATCTTTATATTCTTAGAACAAACAAAGTGTCCAAAGATAAATACATTATATCATTTTTTAATCTGTGAATTTAAATTTTTTGATGGTGTGTCCCATAAGTTAGATGGTAGGACCCGGTCCATGTGGCCCATAGATGGATATGTGGCTGTATATATATCAGAGGTGGATTTACCCATTCGGTGACAGGGGTGTTGTCCTAATAAATTTTCAGGTCTCTTTTATAAAAACAATATAAAATATAAGCCCCAAAGCCTTCAGTGCCCACCCCCTAATTTTTTAACCGAATCCATGACTTATTTTTTTACCGAAATCTTCATTTTACTGAATATATATATATCATAACATGTACGATTGAACGTGGGTAGAAACCTATATACTAAGGTAGTTTCTATTCTATATACAATTGATTAGAGAGACACGGTTCAACTTTCTGTTCATATTTTTTTAGATGTAAGATTTGTTATACCTCATTCAGGGAGATCGTGTTCCAAAAATTAAGAATGATGGGCAGGACGAGGTTCAACATTCTGTTAACATTTTCCTAGATGTAGGATTTGATATACCTAATTGGGAAAGACAATGTTACAAAAGTTATTACCCATATTTTTGCAATTTGCATGATTTTAAATAATATATTTGTCATTTAATGAAATAATCAAAATAAAATTCCGTATTCAAAGAATCGAAAAATATTCTTTAAAAAATCAAAAATATTTATTCTTTTTAAATATATCGTTGGCTCCCGTTACTTTTAGAATAGAAAAATAAACATCGTCTCTCTAATCATTTTTATCAAATTCTGCATATAGGAAACTTTTAGCGCGTGTGCCATGGATTGCACATCCCTCGTCTAACCTGTCAAAAGCGCCACTTCATCTGAATAAGAACGCTATTTTTTGTAAGTATTAACTAAATATCGTATATCTCTAATTCAATTTTGATCCTATAAAGGTGACACCTGCCTAACACAGCCAAACGCCATGCAATTTTAATGACTTTTACTCTTTTTGAAAATATAATTTCTACTGATAAGACAGTTTGTTTTTCGATACATTTCTTTTAGCTCTTTATTATTGTTTCTATTCATAAGTAGTTTTCATTTAAAATAATATCAACGCTTTTTATCAATTAAATTGTGGCTTGAATTTTAGAAACATATTTTATATTTGGGGTCGTGAGTAAGGTTTGTACTTGGCTTTGATACCACAAGGTCTGGGGTTCGATCCAGCACCAAGCCTTCTTTGTTGTCATAAGCCGTGCAAGTGAGCATGAAAAATTTCCAAGTACTTATTTAATTACAAGCATATTCTTACGAATTGACTTGTTTTGTAGGAATTGAAAAAAAAGATGCATTTGAAAGTGATGTTTCCGTCTCAATACTAACACTTTTCAAGGAGTTGTTTAATTACGGTTATAAATAACCTGATCAATACACAAAGAGTTACCTACCGCTAAACCTTTAATGCAGTGGTTCTCAACCCTTGTACACGCACGAAACCTTTTGAATTTATAATCCTCCTCTCTCTTTCTAAAATATTTGCTTCAAAATTTGAAAATTTTTCTCAAAAATTAAATAATGATAGCATGATACCACAAATATTGGTATTCCTTACTTATCAGTGTTCAGTCAAGATCACTGGAGACACATATACGTTTACATAGAATACTTTTATAGTGGAGTTATACAGATTCAATAACAAATAAAAATGATGTTTGATTTTTATGCTTAAAAAATATTGATACTTTTATCTCATCTGATGTTGTTGGCCCCAACTTTTTGTTACACTTTTGCAACAGCATCGATAAAAGTGTAAATTAAGCAAATCCCCATAAAAGGCAGCGCTAGGTATTGCTGGCTTCTACATATGGCTCATCGTTTTCAGATCCTAGTTGTTTCTACACTTTGCATAAGTTTACCATTGGTATGTGTTGGACCATAAATCTATGGGTTCTAATGTTGTGTGTATGCTGCGACAGTTGAGAAGATGATGCGTGTTGTGAATATGATGGTTGCAGAGTCGACAAAGTGGAATTGTTTTGGGATTAATTTTTTGGAGATATTTGCAAAGTAAGGCTGTTTTGTTGGTTATAAGTTGTGCACATGTGTGTCTTGCTTTAATTGATAGTGTTTGCTCTGATGCATCGGTTTGTGGAGGCGAAATATTTATAACCTCATTAGGTTTAAATGTAGAGAGCTGATTTCAAGTATACTTGCATGTTGTCTCCAGCTTATTTAATATTTGGGCTAGTTGATCTCATGGTCAACACATCAACTAGCCCAAATCTCTTTTGATCTGAGCAAATAAGTTTTAAAATAATTTGAATAGATATCGAACATATTTTAGATGAAAAGGTTAAGAATTTTTGTTGTATCCTTAAGGGATCTAACTCCTCAAATGATCCACCTAAACTCCGTCCACCGACTGTCTAGCTTAAACATGTTAGACCAGGGGTTCCCAACCTGGGGTTCGCGAACCCTTGGGGGTTCGTTTCACTTTTTTCAAGGGGTACTTTATAAAGGTATCTGAAAAGTTTTTAAAATTTTTAACTGATATATTAAAATTTCGAGCTCTCCATGGAACGATATTGGAACCTCATTTCCTAAAAAAAGTTTACTTAAAATAAAAATGACTGTTCTGGCTTAAATTAATATTCATTACTTTAATCCATTAAAATGAATAATTGTTAAATAAAGGTGATCTTTTACCAAAAAATCCGAGTGATGTCATGAAATTGATTATGTATGAAACAGTATGATTTGATTAAGTGTAAAGTTCAACAAGATATTGGAAAAAAACTTCTCAGTGGACAAAAATGTAGCTTATCCTTGGATGAATATACTTCAGTTAATAGAAGTCGATATTTAAATCTAAACGTTCATTTCAACGATGGCGAATTTATATGTTTGGGTATGCTGCATATGATTGGAAGCTATACATCTGATGTTTTTTTCATGTTTTGACGGAAAAGTTGGATGAGTTTGGTATCGATGTCAAAAAGGATGTGGTAGCATGTGTAACAGATGGTGCAAGTGTCATGATAAAACTAGGGAATCTTCTGGATTGTGAGTACCATCAGTGTTATGCGCAAGATTGAATGACCGAAATCAAAAACATTGTTTGTTCTCTTTAGCCTCTCAAAATAGGTTTAGAAAAACTTTGTAATAGAAAAGCCACCTTGCTCACTGCTGAAGCAGTATGAAATAGATGATGTCGAAGACATTTGTCTTTAGAAGAGAGGCTGGAGAGTTGGAAGCAAGAGCTTATGAAGTTTGAAGCAAATGGGGTGAAATCAACTACCATAATAAAATTGGAAAGAGCTTTAAAAACAGTGCCACCGACATCCGTTGAGGATGAAAGTTTCGTCGGCTACACTTTCTTTCACAAAAATCAGAACACGACTATCATTGGAGAGTATTATGTTTATTTTTTTTGAAAAAGTATTAGAGTAATAAAGATTTATTTTTTTCTAATAAAATTGTTTTATTTTCCACTTTTAAGTTTGAGAACAAAAAATAAATAAAGGAAAAAAATTTCCCGGGAGAGGTTCAATGATTTAATTACAGAAACCCTATCTACGACCAGTCCGGATTAAGTTTACTAGACGAAATTAATCCTAATTAAATTCGTTCTTCATTTAGACTAATTTTGATGTTTTCTCAAGTTATTTCAACCATTTCAGGACCAGTGTGACATATGAACCAAGAAATGAAAATCGCATATTATAAAATTCTATTGAAAAAAAGAAAACGATTACTCTTAAAAATTTGATCCTAAAAAGATCAAAAGTACTATCAATTTGGCAAAAAAAGAATTGATATTCATATCCGAATGAAAAGTATACCATCCCAAAATAAACCTACACTTCTTAGAGTGTATTTTTTATCAAAGTATTTATTTATTTTTTTTTTATAATTTTGTGAATTGTTTTTTTTTAAAAGACGACTTAGTAGATACATCCAAAAATGTATTATTTTATAGGCGAAGAGAATCTCTTCTCCAAAAAAAGATATAAAGATTAAATACCAAGTTTCTGTCTATTTAAAGAAGCATCAGTAAAAAGCATTTTTATGCGTTGATTCATTAATTTAAAATGAATAATATGATTTATTTATATTCAATAATATCCTAAATATTAATATTATATTTGAAAACGATCAGGTGTGGTAAGTATTCACTTTTAGTATTGAAGAAATCTGCCTCAGTTCAGTTCTATTTTGAAAGTAGATTTCATAAGAGGCGTTCCAAAACATTTTTAGAAAATAAACAACTTATTAGAACAAAATTTTAAAATTAAAATTCATGGTATATTTATTATGAAAAATCTTGTGTCCCTAATCCATATCATTTATATAATTGATAGCAGCAATTTAACTAGTTTTTACTTCACCATTATAACTAGTGGCGATAAAATTTATAGTTATTTCAATGAAAAAGCCCACAATTAATTATTAGGGAGTAAAACCTGCATTTAATGGAACATTTAAAAGTGGTCTTTGTGAACGGGTGATCTCAATGAAGGTTGAATAGGCCTAATCAGAATTTAATTTCGTTCATGTTTATGTTTGATTGTTCATTATCATCCATTTTGCCTTCTAGGCCTGGTTATTGTTCCCAAAGAGTCGGGGTCAACCAGTTTCCTGCAACAACTACGCCATTTCATTCTTTCTTTAGAAAGATGTTTGATTGTTCAATAAAATAAAATCAAGAGATGAAAACTTTAATCGGATATACTTAATGTGCGAAAGAATTCCAAGATTTCATGGTGAAATTTAGCTATTGGCGTACAAAAGCTTGCTAGTTTTCATTTCATTGTCGAATTTTAGAATTGATAGAGGGCTAGTAGACCCGCGGCCTGCGTGTATTTGAAACCAATTTTTAACAAGTTGTACAGTTGCTCTGAAATTCCTTGACTTTTCTTAAAATTTAGAAATTTTCACTATTTTTTTCAAGTTTTCTTCAAAAATTTGCAGAAGTCAACAATTTTGATTTAAGAGTACCGGCCTTTAAACGAAGAATATTGTGTTATTATGCTTATAGAGGCCCTAAAGACTCAAAAAATTGGCACATATTTGAAAATTATTTGACAATAACTATTTTGTTGACAATGTACAAAATTACAGTAAATCTTGCCTTTTGTTTCAAGAAAATAAGATATAATGATTTTGTCCTCAATAAAGAATTCCTTCAAACATGAGTTATAAATTTATATTATATATAAATTATTTTAGATTAACCTTATGTCAAATATCAAAACATTACCCCAAATATTTACAAAGATATAAGGTATTGTTTTAACGCGGATCTACTAGCCCCTAGACGCGTTACGAATAGAATGAGAAAAACTCCTTTACCCTTTTGTGTTTTATTTTAATCATATAAGAATAATCAATTTAAATAAAATTTCCAGGTATCTATATCTAATCCAAACCATTTTTTTGAATAAATCAGGATGGGAGAAATTTACCAATAAGTATGAATTTTATCAAATCTTAAATCATTTAATTAAAAAAATTATTATAATGCAAACATTTGTTTGGTGGAACAGAGTTTTGTTTGTAAATTTTTTATAGCATTACTTTTTTTATTAGCTTCTCCATTATTGGATGCACACGGTTCCGAAAGAGTAGGTGGAGTAGTTGGTGAATTGGCGGCAAGAGATCCTTCATTATTTGGAATCTTCTTCGTCTTTAATTTTGCAAGAATGGAATTCTCACGATCTTCTGGATACGGAGGCATTTCTTCCAAAACCACAGCCAACACATCAGAGGAAGAAACAGAGGTCAATTTCAGGTATTCGATTGAGCGTTGTTGTAATTCTACATCAGCACTCTGACTATTTGCAGGGAGAGAAAGAACCTATGTAGAATACAAAAGGGAATCATAGTTTATCGAATAGTAAAAAGTGATGATTATATAAAGAAAAAGTCATGAATAAAAGTTAAAAGAGCAAAATAAGTAGACAAGAGTGAACCTTTCATTAAAATAGGTTCCTTAAGAAAAAATTTCGACCACTCTTCTCTTCTTCAGATCAAATCTACCCGTAGTGATTTTATATGATGATTTTATAAGAACCTTACTGCGTGTATACAGGCATTTCTTGTTAAAGTTAATATAATGATAAAAAACTTATTAATAGAGAAAGCTGACAATTTCGAGAGACCACAATTTTTTTCTAATAAAAAAAACTTGCGATTTTTGTTTTATTCCTGTTCAAACTTTGAACCTCAGCAAAACCTTAATTCGCATTTAGAAACATAACACATGCGCACAAATGATACATATTTATACAAAATATGGGATTATGAGAAGTCGATTTTGGGCGCCCTTTTTAGTGCTTTTGCCCGAGGACCAATAATTATTATAATCATTAAGCTAGTCCTGACCATGTTTTACCAAGGGACGTTAAACACTAATCAGTGAAAACATTTATTTAAATAATGATAAATGCCTTGAAAATGTCTTAACATCAAGCACTTACCTTTTGAATTTCAGATTTGATTTCGGGAAACAAGTTAATAAACTTAACATATGTTGAAAGCAAAAGAGCTCGCGTTGACAAAGAACACAGGTGATATTTGGAATGCAGTAAGTTGAATTGAATGATGGGAGCCGATTTATGATCGCCAGCAATCAAATTACCAAATTCGCCAAGAATGTACCCTCCAACTTTAAGCATATTCTCGTGGCATGCAGGAGCTTGCAAAGCTTCAAACACCATTTTAGCCGCATAAGCCTTGTAAGAAGTATATCATTAAAAACGTGAAATTAAAATAACTTTTTTGTTTAGCCAAATCAAGTAAAAACTAAAATTAATGCAAAAAGTAAACAGAGAAAGAGTAAACAACGTTTTAAAAACAAATTAATTTTCGCTGACAATCGGCTTTTTCAAACGTAACTCGGAGAAACAAAAGAGGTTAGTGTCGTAGGTTGTAGTAAAATTGGTTTACAACCTACGACACAAACCTAGCGTTATGTTTGAAAAAGCCGATTGTCGGAGAAAATTCATTTGTTTTTAAAACATTATGTCCAATAAATAGTTTACTCTTTTTCAAATTCATTTGTTCTTAAAAACTGAAAGATTGAGAAAGTTAGTCAAAAAAAAGAATAAACTAAAAAGCGTATAAGCGAAAGAGTATAGTCAAAATTACAGTATACTAACGAACAGAAGAGTAAAATATTTATGTTGTGGGTGATTTTTAAATTGTTTGCGAAAATATCACTATATATTATTTTGGAATACTTTCTGATTGTTTTAGTGTGGTTGATATTACGTGTTTTGGAAAAGACAAATAAATTTTTACCATTTTTGGATTACATCTAAAATTAGGAAGAATTTTAAGGATGTATATATAAGTATGTATATTATAGTAAATAAGTAAGTATAAATATGTATATTAAGTATGTATATATATACATATTAAATTATGTGGAAGTAAGAACGATAATCAAAGCTGATTTTTTCTTAGAGAAAATATTTGTAGTCGATTAAATATGGGTCCTCTATACAGAACTTTGAAATTCAATAGGTTGAGAAGTGTTCGCTGATCTTCTCCCTTTTCCAAAATGAACAATTTTTGATATCTATGGGAATTCTCTTTTCCTTTCCAACTAGAACTCGCTACAATACAGTGAATTAAAATCAAACCTCAAAAAAATATAATATAAGGATTTATACACATTTTAAAAATTTTGCAGAGAAATGTTATAGTTATTAACTTGATCGTATCCCAAGAATCAAAAAACACAAGCAAAAGATGTGTGCAAAAAAAAAGAAATCTAGTATAAAAAAAACCAACTCAAAAAGTATTGCTCCTAAAAGTAAATACAGTTGAGCATCATTAGTTGCGCAAACAGAAGGGAATACTCAATAACTTCAGTTAGAATAGTTTCAAATTTTGTAGAACAAATATGAGCAGAGAGTTCAAAAAAGCAATCAGCATTTTCTGGTATGGAGATTTTGGTTTTTGAGCTTTACACCACAAGAAAGACTTCTATTAATGAATGAAGCTATGACTAAAAAAATTAGATCTGGTATGTTTTTTTGAAAATAAATCCTTTTCTATATTTAATAAAAAATTAATAAAAAGAATTAAAAGGCTTAATATTCAGGATAGAGGAAAAACCAAAAAAAAATTGAAAAAAAATTGAAAGCTCAAATATGATCCAAAATAAAAACGGTAAAGGTGTACCGCGGGGTGTTTTCATTGAGAAAGCACAATTGCCCCGCTTGTATCGAACCCAAGACCTTGAGTTATCTAACCAATCTTACTAACGCCCCCAAAATATAGTATGATGAACATTGAAGATATAAAGAATATCGATTGGAGTAACAACTCAACTCAAAATTAGATTTTTAGATACATACTAACTTAGTAATGAAGTACAAATGATACATTCAACAGATAAATGGGGAGCCAGAAGAATGTTGAAAGTTTATAAAAGTAAGAAAGTGGTGAAAAAGGTGAAAAACAACTGTTCAAAAATCTTAAGCTCAAATTCAGCATCGAACTTCTTTTTCCATAGTTAAATACAAGCACAGCAAGTTGTACTTTCACAATTAAAAGAATGCGCGATATTTTATACAGTGATATGTAGAAAGAGTTAATGGATATATGGAGAAATGAATGTAGAAATTGATATACCTGAACATCCTCATGATTAACAACAATTTGAATGACTCTGAACCAAACCTCCTGACTCACGTAATCCCCAGCAACTCGAATTAACTTTAAGATCGTGTTCACGTACCATGTGTAATCGATGGCATATTTTTCTGCGAGTATAGCTATCTTCAAAACCACTTCCTCACGAATAGCGTAATCCGCCTTTTCAAGGTAAGCCAGCATCTCACTAACGATCAACTCCACATTTGATCTAATTAATGAAAGGGTTTATCATTGCAAATATTTCCATTAGTTAAAGGAATAGCCAATGTTTTAAGAAATTCTAAGTGCCCGAGAGAAAGTATTTATATAATATTTATATGATATTATGGTATATAAATCAACAAAATATATCACTAAAAACAACGCGCCATTTAAACATATGACAGTATTGGCATATATTTACATCATGTAAACATGTGATAAATAGTAAGCTTTTATATTCAAGGGGGGCTCGGAGCCAGAGGCGGAGAAGCCAAAGAATTTGCATACATGGAACCGGAGCAGGAAACATTAAAAATATTGCTCCTATGCCATGCTCCGGCCAATATTTTGATACATATATGCTATATGAAGTGTGGCCAAAAGGGGTCATTTTATAAATATTAATATCGTAGTAACCACTTTTCTGTTTATAACATAGAATACACTTTGAAATCTCTTCTTCAAATGCAGAAAACAAAAATAACTTATAGATTTCTAGCAATTTTATTTAGAATCTTAGGTAGAAAAATCCTATTTAAAAATACTAGTATGCAATTATGAAAAGCGCATCTACAAAAAAAGTTACCGATTGTGCCTTTGGGTGAAATTTCACCCAAAATATATGCAAAATTTTTATTGTTTTAGGTGCTTTTGTATAATTTTTTATTGGATATATTAAAAATAATATTTATATATAATAAAACCATATTTTTAAAAATCAAATAGCTTTTATTTTTTTGCTTGATGAAGAAATCTTTGATTTTATGTCTAGTTGTGAGAAAGATATAATTAATTCAGATATATTTACATCTGAAAGTTTTTTTACAAAGGATAATTCTTTACTGTAGACTTCATCTACACCTGAAGTAAAAAGCAAGTATCGTTCTGAAAATATTATAAAAGATCGTGTAGGTATAACCAGATTTGCTGCTTCTCGTATACTAAGTATTTTAGATGCTATTCATTTCACAAATATTGAAGGTTCAGGATGATTAGGATGATGTTCATAGAACTACTATTGATGCAGTTTGTGGAATTCTCATTTTAGCTGGAATTCTTTGCTCCCATGGTGAGTCTCTAGAAAGTTTATGGAGTGGAAAAATTGGTAGGCGGATTTTTAGAGCTACGATGTCTAAAAAATTCTTCCCCAAAATTGCAAGAGGTTTGCGGTTTGATGACAAGATAAGAGTGAAAGAAATCAAAAGATCAATTAGCTCCAATCTGTGGGACTCTAGGGTTGAAAATTTACATCATTTGTATTTGCCTGGAGAAACCCTAACAATTGATGAATGATTATTATTAGTTTTCAGAGGACGTTGTCTTATGAAGCGATATTTACCGTCAGAGCCTGCAAAGTATGGCATAAAAATCTGGAATTTATGAGACAGCAAAAGTAATTATGCTTGGAATCTTCAAGTGTATACTGATAAAAATAAAACTCTCAGCCTGAAAAAACAAAGCCAAAGAGTTGTTTTAGACTTTATAAAAAATCTGAAAAGCTTGACTGTTGTGTGCGATAATTTTTTTTCCAACTTATGAGTTTACAGTCAATTTACTCAAGCTCAAAAGGACACATGTTGGGACAGTTATTTCAGACAAAAAAAATTCCTACCAAATATGGATAAAAAAAGCTTAGATGTTCACAAGTTTTACTTCACTGATGAATTAACTTTGATTCATAACATCTCAAAGAAATATAAATTGCTTCTATTTTGAGAACACTTCATCGTGACAAAAATGTTTCTTGTAATGAAAAAAAGTTGCCTAAAATAATTTCTTTCTATAATACAAATAAATCGGGTGTAGATTCATTGGACCAAATGATTGTAACTTATGGTGTTTAACGGAAAACAAATCGCTGCCTTTTTGCCTTGTTTTGCAACACTATTGATATTTCTTGTGGCAATGCTTTTGTGTTATGGACAGAAGTGAATCTCAATTTGAACAATAAGTTATTTAGAAGGCGCCTGTTTCTAACACCTTCCGGACTTTCTACACTTCACGATGCTCAAGGAACAAACAATGAAGTGTACAATTCTCCAGGTCCATCAAAATTTCAAAAAGAGCTCGATATGGACATTGTCTTTGAAAAGATAGGAAAGCGTACTCCAGATGTCAAAAGTGTCACATTTATTTATGTGGTGAACACAAAAAGGCTATATTTTATTGTGAAAAAATGTTTAAAATGATCTTTTTAATAAATTTTTGATACAGTGTTCAAATTCAAAAATGATAATGGGTGATATTTCACATAAGGATATTTTGAGCTAGTTTTTTTAAGAAGGGTTAAGAAAAAGGTAAACGTGTTTGATATTTAAACAGGGGCAAGAACCCGCTGTTGAGGTTCAGTTTTGGTTCAAAAAAGCATGAATCGATCGATTAGAGAAAGTGCTGCTACAAGTGGGAGTCAGCGTGTCAAAAGAAGCAAAGCAGTGCGTGATAAAACTTGGTTTAAATGGAATCAGTTTTGTCTTTGTGGATTTCTGACACAAGAAGAAAGCTGCTCTCTTTTTGAAATTACTCTATGTCAGGATTTGCGAAACTTTTTCAGACGCAAATCATTTTGGTTCAGAAATCTTTCGAATAACTCCACGTTCTGATGCACATATAAGGTCGTAATGTAATTAATTTTTCTTTATTTTCATATTGATTTCTAATTATATTTTATATGCTATGGACGCCTCAGCTTGTAGGCCCAAAGAACGTCAAACCTTTATTAAAAAGAATATTTCGACTCTAGGAGTCCCTTTCAACTTAGTCTAGTAGAAAGGGTAGGGAACGGATTTGTGGTGAAGAAATAAAAAAATATAAAGAATGAAATCCATTCCTTACATCTTGACCACAAGAGCTATTCCCTCCGTTTTCTGCTTCACTTAAGTTGAAAAAGACTCATAGAGTCGAATTTGCAATGCATAATATGACAGCCCTTCAGCCTCGCCCTTCTGTAAAATAAATAGTTTAATTTTATTGGTTATTCCTTTAAACTAAAAAGATTTCCTACCCCTATTATAAGAAATATAGAGACGTAATCTTTAGTGCAAGCAATATTATTTGAATAAAATCACCATTTTTATATATTGCCAATATACTAAAAAATACTTTAACCATTGTACAATAAAAACTAGGATGGAATAATACAATTCTTTTCTGGTTATGGAACTTAAATAAATGATAGTTGTGTAGGAAGGATATATTAATCGATCAAGTGTAAGCTTATAATAAAACAAATAGTAGGTAGTTATATAAATCTATTTTTCCAAATATATATTATATAGGAAGTATAGCTAGAATCAATTTTTTATAAGTTAATAAAAAAGTTGAAGAAGCCGGAGTATTAGCCAGACAATATTATAAATTGTTAATCTAAACAGAGCAACTATCAAATTTAATGAAACAAATTTTAGAATAATATATCGATTTTAAAGTCATTTAAACAAGCCAGGCATAAATATTTAAATTTAAATTTCCAAAAATAAATTTAAAATTTTTAAGTGTGCAAGTTAACATAGTTCGAGAGAATGCGAACAAGTCATAGATTTAACACATCTAGGGTATCTCCTACGATTTTATATTTTTTTCCTCCACTCCAACCTAATTTTATGATCTCCTATTTTTAAACCTCTGTTCTTCAATTCGTTGTCAACTATTTTTTTCTCAGAGCCAGTTTTAAGCCTATGTGACCCATTTTATAAAAGTAGATACCCCACCGTATTGAAGCTTCTATGAGCTAATTATAGAAAATAAAATTAAAACTATTGATATATTTTGCAAAAAAGAGCCAAAAAAATCTTTTTCTGAAAACCCCGTGTACAATAAGTAAAATGTGGCTAAGATCCTTTCTTTTAATTAAAAATATAAATTCCATATGGTCTATCAAACTTTTAGTATATCATATATAAGCATTTATACATTTATTTTTTTATTTATCATCAAAACCAATTTACCATGAATAATAATATTATTGGGTAAAATATTTCTATCACACCTCAAAGATTTTAAAGGATGTTGCTCAAAATTGGAGTTGTAGCTAGGAATACAATTTTTTAAGTGATTAAAAGTAAATCTGAAAGCTTTTTTCAATAATTATTTTATACAACTTGAACATAGTAGGAATTTGGTACTGTTTTATGCTATAAAAAGGTAAAATTATAAATCATAAATAAATTTCCTAGTGTTATATCTGAATTTTGGAAACTTTGAAGCATCTTTTTGTATTTAACCCATTAAGTCCCAATGTTCCCATTTGGGGACATAAGTAATTTCACCTTCGTCTGCTTTTTTCAATGACTTTGAATATAAATCGTCTGCGTTTTTTTAAATATCGTCTGATTTCTATGGTACTTAATGGGTTAAAGTATATTAATTAAATTCTATTTATCAGATTTTTATAAATTGAACTTCTTTATGGATAATAAATAAAATTAACAAACCTATCACATATGGAATAAAGTAAGTCAACGGCTCTTTGACGAACACTAACGTCCTTTTCTGTTTTCAATGCTTCTATAACGGTATATTGATGAACCTTAGTGACTTCTGAAAATTCACAAGTAGCAAGAAGGCAGAGAGATTCAAGTGCTAAGTAGCGGTGGTTAGTTTCACGGTGTTCGAGAAATTGAGCTAAAATGGTGGAAGCTCGAAGCAAGAGGGAAGAATCGTCCATATGAATGATCAAATTAATCGCTTCAAAAAGAACACTGTTTTTGGCGTTGGAATGTTGTACCTAGAATAGAATATTTTAAATAAGGAAGAATAAAGGATTTGATTAACTCGATTAAGCATGCACCCTTACTGAACAAATGTGAAAAAGTAGAGCTAAAAAAGAAAAAAATTCTCGTAAATTGCAATTACATTTAACGAAAATATATACTTTTTTCATTTAGTTATTGAAGGATCAACATTTAGAAAAATAAATTTGAATAAAATTAATAAGGCATCTGAAGGAAGGTAGGTTAAAAAAAATTAGATTTTCGCAATAAAAATACATATTTGAATTAAGATTCACAATATAAAATACACAAATTGTAAAAACTAAAAATAGCATAATATATTTGAAAATACTGTTTAACATCCAATCACTTAGAGCTAAACTTCCATAAATAGAATGTTTTTTATTTACTTTAAAATCAAAAAATAATCTCTCATGGGTGATGAATGTGTTTAAGAAGTTTGGTATAGTCCAGAAACCTCTAACTTCTTTAAAATTAATGACTATCTATAACTTGATTCTTAAGCGTCCCCAACTAAATCCGCATAATGCGATAAGCGTTTATATCTATGTGTTATAAAATGTAAGCAAATAAATAGTCATTATTTATAAGTGATATCTGAAAAATTGTTCAGCTCCAAATAATACAAGCCAAATTTTACATAATCTTAATCGTAAGCCATCATCTGATACAAACGGAATTATTTCTTTTTTATTAAAAGTTATTCCCTTTTTGCAGAATTTAAAAATGATTTTTCTGTTGATTTTAACTTTGGTTTAAAAATAATAAACAAACGAGAATTTTTATCGACATTAAATTGTCGAATTCTTTTGTATGAAAATGATAACGAAATTAACTAGATTTTTTAGTTAACCCGATATGTGTAATCCTTTCTTTCTATATTTTGATATTTTTTTCTATACCATTATTAAAGATTTGACTGATATAACTAACCAATATTAGTATCTTTATTTTGAATTGTAAAAAATGTTCTCTAATTTTTTTTATATAAAGTAGGAAGGAAAGCGTGTTTCAAATATTTTAGAACCAGCTTAGATCATCCTAATTAGCTATATCCATCCAGTAGCTAAAGTTGTTCATATATTTAGAAAATGAGAAATGCGATTCTGAGAGGCCTAAACGTTTAAATAAAAATATAATAAACTAAAATGTATTGTTACCATGCCACCCAAGAGGTAATGGGATAACATGTTTGAATTGCCCAGATATGCTAAAAAAAAGAGATAGGTACACTATGAATATGCAGTAAAGAAAAATTTCTGAGTATATGAAAAGCATTGGAAGAATTTAATCATAATGAAAAAAAAGTTCTCCATCTATGAGTCAGTTTTTCTACGAAAAATAAAAGACCATAGCAGGATACATTTGTTCGCGATGTCATGGTCTTTCTTGTTTTCGATTACCAGTAACAACTTAATTTGCATTCTTACTTTAGTTTTTTACACAATCTTTCATTCTTTTATTTTTGGTTTGTTCTTAATTTTGAGTACGATATTTTATTCCAGAATTAAATCTCTTGTTCTAAAATCGTTGTTTTTTCATTTTAAAAAGCATGTCATCGTATAAAAAAGATAATTGGATGATTATTACCGATTTAGTTTCAAGTATACAGGCGGTAAAGCCGCAACCCAAACATCTTAATGTTTTTTATGCTGTGTTGTATTTTCAAATGCAAATATGAAACCTTCAAAATCCAACCAATATTTTCTTAAAAATATGACGATTTTCAAGCGGGATATAATTTGGAATCACTCAAATCAAAAAACATGTAATTAATGACACAAGGTCGGCCCTGTTAAAATTTCTCCGTAACTTGATGAAAGAACTCATGTCTCAGCTTGCAGCCTTTTGAGTGCTCTTGCTCGTTATGTTAAAGGTGAAGAAATCGTTGAACAATTTTTATTTTATAAACCTTTGAACACTACCAAAAAAGTCCTAGATATGGTTAGTTTTAGAATAATTTTCTAAAGGGCAGGTTTCTTGGGGCTACATATGAAAATCATTGTATCAATATGGACAAGTGGAAATTCGTTATACATTAGCGACGAAAACATTACCAAAAAACCTTAAAGATGTTTTATCTTTATACGCCAAAATTATTACCTTCATTAAACCGATCTTTAATCATGGTTTATTCCAAGCTTTTTATGATTCTTGTGTATAACAAAGAAATCAGATGGCTATCTAGTTGACATGTATTATAGCTCTTGTTTGAACTTCGTGAAGAAGCTAAAACTTTTTTGAAGTTTTAAAACTAAACAATTTTAACTCTTTGATTCTGATGAGTTTGTAGAAATGCTAACATACATCTCCGATCATTTTAATTATACAATGAGTAAGTAAAACAAATATCATTCATAAAAAGCTTGCTTCATTTCAATTTAAAACTCCTCTTTGGATACGCAATATAAAAAATACACATAACAAAGTCAACGTCATGGATGAAAATTATTTCAATAAAAAACCACTTCAACAAGAACTATAGCAACAGAGGCACACTTAAACCAAGTCATCAACGCGTTTGATGGTAATTTCCAAAATTTACCTCAATCTCTGGATAAGAATATCGAAGAACATTTTCGATAAAGAGATTTGATTCCTCGATAAAAAACCTTTCATATTTCAAATAGATGATATTCCTGATGATGATCAGTTGAATGAAGAGATCATAGATTTACCACACAATGGACTTGCTAAACTTTATTTCGGGCTGTTTACAATTTTGTGTAAATAAAAAATAATAAATAACGGCATAAATTTATGTAATTATAAAATAGATATATATAGAATCTTTTGAAAAGTATAATCGCGCAAGAATAAGGATTGATATCGAAAAATTTGCACCAAAATTTCACATTTGTAAATAATTTTAAGGATCCAACCCCCCTATTCCATCACTCATGGACTCAACGATTTACAAAAGTAGGAATATCTCATTATTAAGCTTGAAATCACTAGTCTTTTGAATGTTAAGATGGGAACTTATTGGGTTAAGATAGGAAGTAGAAGAAATAAAAACAAATAGAAGAACTTTTTTTGATTTTGGTGCTTCTTCGGCTCTGTTCAAAATGATCTCTAGGCAATCTGTGAGTCGCGATCTTGAAGAGGAATCATCTGGAGGTGGGTAATATTGTAGTAGTTTCAGCAATTTAACGCAAAGCCACGGAGCAGGAACAAAGTAATATGTGTAGTCTTGCAAATCTGTATATGATGATGTCACGATTCGACTCAAACGAGATATTGCAAGACTAACGCAACCTGAAAAAATTAGCAAAAATTATAGTTCATTAGTACTAATGAATTTAAATTAATGACCTTTGAAATCTTCAGGACTTTTTCTAACCAATGCTTCAATTAAACTGCAAGCAGAAGTGACGACCCCCATATGCTGGTCATTCAACAAATGTACAACGCGTAGTGACCAATCACCAATTGGTACCAAATCTGAATTGGATCTATATAGTCGTAAAAGACAAAGAGAGGCCGATTGTTTGACCGAATCATTGCTTTCACCTTAAAAATAAACTAGGTGAAGTATAAATTGTGACTAAACTAAGCCTTAGATCAATTTTCAGAAAATATTTTGAAAAAATTCGTGAAATACCATGAATACCCTTAGATCCTGAAGATAAAAGAAACATTCAGGAATCTAAAAAAGATCGAAGATGAAATTTAAATAAAATAATCTCATACTCACAAGATTTTATTATAGTCCAACGCATTATTAATAAAATCTATTACAAGATGTTCGTTATTAGTTTACTCTGGATTTTACTTTATATAATAATGCAGTCTAAAAACAACATAAAATTTGAAAAATAAAATATGGGTCAGTTGGATGAAGGAAAACCTAATTAGACTAAAACATTTCGTACAATGCTTAGTCTGGTATTAAAGGAATCTTAAATATTTAAAAAATAAGCAAAATATGTTTATTTTTCAGTACATATAGAAAAATAGATTGAGAGTGAGACTATATTGACTTATAAATTTTACCAAACACGATCATACATCAAATGATGATTAAAAAATATAAAGAGGAAGGTATGGAAAAGGGCTATCCAAAACATATTATATAAAATTATTTCCTTTGATGCGTGTTGTCTAATATTTTTATCACGCTATTTGATTAAATATGAAAACTTAAAAGTATAATATCTCACAACATAAAATTGAAAATAGGAACAAACTTAAAAAAGATTCTTTAATTCCATTTTAACAAGAAGGATCAAAATTTGACACAAGGAAACATAATGTACATTAGATGGCATTTTAATAGCCAAAATATACTTCACATATTGGAAAGTCTATAAATATTTGACATTAAGATAGAAATTTTCCTTTAAAGTGGAATATGAGTGTAAATGTGGGTACTTAAGGGAAATGGGTAATGGTAGGTATTAGAAACCTGATGTAAGGAATTTAGGAATGTCGTTGCCAAAAGCTTCCGCCATGTCTCTACTTCCAATATTAGCTATGCATTGTAAGGCGAGACACGCATGAACATGATTCCTACTTCCCAAGTCACTTTTGATCGATTTGATGATCAGTGAAGAAAGGAAGTCAGAAGAAGAATTCATTAAGACGGAGATGAACAAGTAGCCAATTTGCTTTTCTGTATACCTTAACAGTATTAATATTGTAATAAGTAAAATATTAATGTAGAGTATAACACGGTTTTGGTACAGCGGCACAGAAGTGAAAAGGGCGAGACAAGTACATTCGGTCAGAGATACGGAGTAGGATGGGAAAAATCCAACTCTGACTCCGACTCCTAGTGCTCACAAAAATTCGACTCTGAATCCGTCTCAAGTACTTAAAAAATCAGAATTGGACTCCAAATACGCAAAGGGTTAATAAATTTAGCGTCAACTCTTCACTTCACACTTTGGCTAAAGAAGAGTCACTCAATATGCCTTAAAAAAATAAAACTATTTTTTTCATTAATTAAAATATTTAAGAGAACTCGATTTCGACTCCAATTCCGATTATTACATTTTATTAAAAAATAGAAAAATTGAGAATGACTCAAAGTAGTAACGTTCACAATCGTTTTAGAAAAGCATTATCATTTTAGCATAATCATTGTGGAATTAATATTTGAAGCATTTAAATTTTGTAAAAGAAATCATAGTGGATAGTATAAAATGGAAAAAACTTTGTTAGAATGTTAGAACACTCCAAAAACACTTGTGAATTCATGCAATTGCTAAGGAAAACAGTGATTATACGAATTCTCAGAAATTTTCAGGGATTTCATGAAAACATTGTTTCCACAATCTTACTAGTGATTTTTATAAATTTATGATTTTCATATATTTAATCAAGTAGAACAGTGATATCATAAATTCCCTAAATCTTTTAAGGATTTCATGAAATCTCTGGTGTCATAGTTTTACTGCAACATATATAATTTGGGATGCAATTCAAATGGCTGACATATATTCATTTCTTCTAAAAAAAATATAAACGAATAGTAGGCATATTTTTCTGAATAAAATTACATATATGAACATTTGGGACATACGTTTTAAGATATAAGCTAGAAATTGCAAAATAAAATTTTACGACCCAAAATGAAGAGTGTAATACAAAACATATTTTGGCCTTAATTACTACTTTGACAAATACGTAAAATGTTAACAGAGCCAATGAGAATGGGTCTAGAAAGGGAAGCAGGTCAATTCGTCCTTTCAACAATTGGGCCTCAAAATAATTTGATATTATTATTGCCTTGAGGCTGGAGGCCTAATTGTCTCGAGGTCAAATTGTTTGAAGCGGAATTGTTCCTGAACCCCAGCAGATACGTTATTCCGAAGACCAAGAGTTAGGGAAGGCCCATAATTGATAAACCACGTGAGTGCTTGGTAGTGTACTCAACTCGAACATGGTAACGTAGTGTGATGCATTAATATGAATTTGTGACGGTTGATCTTGAATATTTGCATATTTTATTGAGATATTCATAATTAAAATTAAAATGGTAAATGTAAATGAAAAAATAGTATTATATTTTGCTACATTACTTGAATAACGACATACTTTAACGTAATGTTTTATGTGATCAATAAATGAACACTTGTTGAAGCCCCAATTTTTTTAATTAAAAAAATTGTAAGTCTTAGAAGCTCCAAACAAGTTTCGTAATGCCTTAAAATAATTTAATTTTCCCACTACCAATTTTGTTAGCATCGTTTTTTAGTTGCAATTGGTATGCTTAATTAGGGCGTTCTAGCCTATGAATGCCGACAACACATCGTGTATGGGATAAATTCGATAGCGAATTGATTGTGACACTTTGTTTAATCGTAAGTAATAATGCTTATATATTATACAGAATCAAGCATTGAAATGTAAAAAAAACAGAATGATATGAAAATCAATGAAAACAACAACCACAAAAGATATTTTAAAGTTAAGTATTGATTTTTAGAGTGTAAAAAACAAACAACATCATACTAATATATTATTTATCTTTTTAGAGAAATGAGGGATATAGCATTCAATTTAAAGGAAGAAAACTTAAACTAACCATAAATAAAACTATATATTTAATAAAAATTCATTTCACGGTATCTCCATAAAATATTTTCTAGATTTAACTTAAGTTGTATTTTTGTGATGGTGAATAAAACCAATTTTAAACGAACGTTTTTTCTTCTAACATCAAAGAAAATAGGAAATTAGTCTAAAAACGTGAAAAAATTTATTGAAGAAAAATAATAAATTTTATTAATTTTTTTATATCGGATGTGTAAAATTAACTCCAGTTCTTTCCAAATTTTTGAAAACAAAAATTAAAAAGTTAAAATTACATTCGATAAATACCATAATAATCGGTTTTATTTTTGAAATTTTACAAAAAAACGAAAATTGAATTATTTCTGAGATTTTACAAACTTAAACGCATGTAAAGAAGTGATTTATCATTTCCCAAAAATTATAACGATTCCAATTCTAGCGTTAATTACTGAAATTAAACATTCAATTTGCTGTTTGTATTATGTGTTGTAAAATCTAGACAAAATAGCCGTATTTGAAAATGGTCTTTCCAAAAAAAAAAAGTGTCTGCCTAAAAAACGTAAAACATTCGGACTCCAGGAAAAACAAACGTAGAAAAGAATTGATTATTATTATTCATAAATATGCTGGCTTTTATTTTGTTTTGTTTTTACTTAATACATTTTTCATCGTTTTTTGTTCAAATGTTCATTCCTTACCCACACAGTTCATTCCGCGTATGTATACATGTGCATGAGACTACTATATGTTTGAAATATATAAAATTGTAATTTATTCATACAAAAATTCAAAAAAATCTTTTATCACAACTATCGCGACAGGCATGTCTGAACTTCTAGGACTACGCTTTGAAATCTGGGCATAGATGTAGAAAAGGTATTAAGTAATTATATTTTGGTGCAGATGCTTTCAATATTTCCTTTCATTGTAACCAATGCAAAAAAACTGGCTTCGAACAAATAGGTGGAGGAAAGGGAAGTCAATTTAATGTCTTAAACTAAGACCATTGGTTCCTAAACTTTTCTAGTCTGGCACCACCTTGGTTTACAGATGTATCCATCTTCTCGGAAAACATAGAGATGAAAATACAAAACTAAGCACAATATTATTTCACAAATAAAACAAAATTTATTCAACAGTTTTAGTTCTCAGCAAATACGGAAGCATAAATCAACATTTCATTTATTGTTAATGGAAGGATTGCTTGATGTTATAAAATCTTATCGAGTCATTTTATCTTTGAAGTAGGCACTTTTCGTCAAAATAACTAAGGTAGAAATTTTCATGCTTCTATATGTTAGTGTGTTGCGTTAAAATATATGTTTAGAATATATTCATCAATAGAAAAAAAAGAGAGAAAGATGGTTTTAATTAACACACACCATTTTGTACTCTTATATAAAGTAAAAGAATGAAATATTTGAAATAGAATATTCATATGGCTACTCGTGCAAATCAAAAACGGATTCATTGGCTTGTCGACCATAATATGCCAATGATTATATCTCCTTCCTAAAAAATATGTATACACCTTTTTATAACACGGAAATGAAATGCAAAAAAAGATATAAATTCAATAGGATAAAGATATAAATTATGAATTAGCATTGTTCCAAACTTTATTATTCACTACCCCAAATATTTAATAGGAAAATTAGGTTGATTACTAGATAATTTTTTTACTAAATTCACATAAACAGATTAAACACAAAGGAAAGTAAATAAATGAAACTTGTCATTTTTAAGCAACGATAAAAATTCAATACTTGTAAGAAATAACTGAAAGTTCTTGAAGTATTGGAATATTTCTATATAAATCAGATATAGAAAAATCGACAAAATATAAAATATTACAATGGAAAATAAATAACTATACTCCTTTGTATGTAATTTGTAGACGCGAGCATAGTGTTCGAATATTAATATAGAATGTCAGATTTTTTTTATCAAAAGTGAGTAGATCAAGTTATCACAGTTAGATGACGGTACGTGAAATCGGATTTGTCGTATTATTATATTAAAGTATAAATAATACGTAATAATACAAAGGTGGACACCGTTAGCGAAAAAACAAACTTCGCTAATCCTTTTAAGACGAGAAATTTTACTTCAAAGCATTGTCTCTAAGAATATTATTTTAAGCAAAGATATTTTACACAAGTATAATTACAACTTTACAACTATTCTTGGGAGTATTGACGTCAAATAATCATCCTTAGTTAGGTTGGTGTATAAAGCGTTTGAGAAACCTTGTCAAAATAAAGGGTTATCCCAACTTTTGAGAGAACAACCAAAGGAAATTTAAAAAAACGCTATATCACAGGAAGAGAAGAATTAAAGACACTAGGGAACAATAAATTTCCTTCAAAACAATTCAATAAATAGTAATTATTATGTAATAAATAATATTACTAAAAATAGTATTTAAAATTACTATGAAATTTTAAAAAATTAACGGAGCAAAGTTTTTAAGACAAACAGAACAAAACAGTTAGAATATGTGGGGGTGCACCGAAACTTAGCCTTAGAGGACGACCACATAGGCATATAAGGGCCCCTATATTGTCTAAAACTCTTTCTAGAATAGGTACAACTCAGTTTCATTTACAAATACCACGTCAGAGCCTAATAGGGAAGGGTTGGTAAAATGCATTTACCCGTCAACCTCTTCGTTGAGATAATAATTTCATGGTCATAGTAGCTGTAGTTATGAATAAGATTATCACATGCAATTTACAGATATTGATTAATAAAATTTAACTCTACATCATGCAAAATTAATAGAAATTCAATAAATTTAAAAAATTTTTCAATCATTAGGGAGATGAGATTTTATCAACAAGTTGTTGCTCCTAGTTTTCTGAAAGAATTTCAACAGGTTTTACTTCTTTTAAGGGGGTGCAATCCAACTACAAGCATCCAAAACAGGGACACTGTGTCAAATTTGCAAGTGTAATCCCCTTTGTTCATCCGGGTTAGAAGGTGATGCAACAAACTTTGTTTGTAGTAGCTTTTTAAAGTTTTGATGATGCCATGATCAATTCATCATAATCGATCTATTTGGTTACTTTTCTGCACAAGATTTTATTCCTTGTTGGGTTTGACTGAAACCATAATGTGTTCTTAATTGAACGGAATAGAAGCAAGTCAATTCGGACTCTCTATAGTTAATAATTAGAGGCTGAATTGTCGTAAGCCTGAATCGTCCTTAAACAGAACGGAATACCAAACCTAAATTATTAGCATCAATAGAAATAGATAATAAATTAAAGTTTTAGGAGAATAAGAAAAAAAAATGACTTAACGCAGAAAAAAATGAGAAAATATACAGTGTGTATACTGTAATTGGCACTCTGGAAAAGTTATAAGTGTTGCTATAGAAACAGTCAGTAAAATGTAATGTGTTTATTCAAAGATTTTATTTTAACTCTTCTGTCTTCTCTTGAATTCTATTAGCTAGTGTGACAAATGAGCCCTGGGACCAAATAAAGTGGTCTCAATCCTTAATAGTACTGGCCGCTTTAGAGGAAGTAAAACTATGTTAAAAGATAAGAAAAATATTGGGACTAATAAAATAGTCGGAATAGCGAGCTGCCCGTATTAGGAAGTTCGTGACTTCGAGTGAGTCTACTGTACTTCTTCATTTTAATACGTTTTTCCTTGAATAGCACTTTATGAAGTAAAAAAATTGTAAAAGCGGCAGAACTCTGGCGTCATATATTCCAAAGCATGTGTTATACAGTCAGCATTTACAAGATATTCCATGTTTCATCTACTTGATATACTTTATTTTTAGAGATTTACCGTTTCTCGACGAAAGTAAAAAAATTTATACGATCATTTGAAATGTATGATAAAAGGACTAGCGAAAATCTAACAGAAATCGAATGAATATTTACACAGTATAGAGAGGTAGGTGGCATGCATGCTAAAAAAAGAAATATCATGTATAGTTTATAAGACTCATTATCTTTTGAGTGAACGTAAATATTAATACTTTCTTAACTTTACTGATAAATATTTTTTCACTCTGTTGTTTATGATTTTTGCATAAATTTTTGACATAATAAAAAATGAATGAGTTATTGGAGTTCGGGAGACACCACTGATAATAGAAAAACAAGTCTGGTAAGAAATACTTTGGTAGTGCTTGTTTAGGGGTGGACACTCCGACTACAAATAAAAACTTAATACATTTAACGCCAAATCTTCGCTTTCGACATCGACAAAAGAAGGCTCACTCCAAATGCTTACAAATTTTTTTAAAATTATTTGTTCGCTTAATCTTCTATTGAAATGAGAAAATTCATTAAAACAAATACAAATTTTAACGCTGAATGCATTCAACTTATATAAGCAATAGAAAGAACAAATGAAGAATGGGAAGACAAGGGATTGAAATAATAGATTTAATTGAAAGCAAAAAGAATTTTCACTGAGAAAGAAGACAATTATTATGAAGAATGGAACATGTACGGATAATATGTATATATATGTGTGTATTGATTGAAGAATGTAATATCTCTGATATTAGAAATCAATGGAATGTGGAATTGAGGCAATACATTTTATGTTTGTATATATCAAGAATATGTGAGGATCGAACAATTTTGCAGTAACTAAAAATACGAAATATATTTCCCATGTGCAAATGTCCAATACATGCAAAATATTTAATAAACTGGTTACACGCACTATCCTTTCTCATTAATTAAATCAATGGTGTTTGTTAAGTTTTAAATATTAAAATATAAATAACTATAAAATAATGTGCATAGTTTAGTAACGTGCATTTTTGAAAAATGAATAAAAAATCATTTTAAAATTGAGTGCTAATTCTTAAATCAATTCAAGAAAACACTATTAAATTTCGTTTAAAAGTATCTTATATAAAAAAAAGTTTAAAATTACTCAACTTACTTTGGTAGTGAAAGGTATTAGATTTCAGTTTCGTTATTTAGCAAGTGGGTTGGTAAGATTGTTATTTAGTCAACATTATTGAGACAAATATTTTATAAACAAAAAATTCCGTTTTTATTTGAATAATACTAGATTAATATTTTTACAAAATTACTACTATTGCCAAACTGTTTACAAAACCTACCTGCTTATTCTTAAATTGAACAAAACTTGGATCGAATATTTAAAATGTAACTGAACCACTAGAATCAACTGAACCACTAGAATCTATAAAAGAATATACAATTTAAAAAATAATCGATTTATCGGTATCAGGAGATAACAGCAAGTCAATTAATCGGCTTAAGTTATTGGTAAATTTGCTGAAAAGATAAATATAAATAAGTAAAATTTAACAAAGTATAATAATATTTCAAAACAAAATGTTGAGTTGGTTTATATTTCTGTTTAAAAAAAAAAACTTTTATCTAACAAACGTTTGGAATTCATGCAGTATAACAAAAATAATCCGCTCAAAGTACTTGAAAATTTAAAGTATTTAAAACTCATTTCTTACTTCCCGCTTCGACTAAAGAAGGACCAGAAAAATTTTTTTAGTACTTAAAAATTCCAACTCCGACTTCTAAATTTTTTTAAGATACCAACTCTGACTCGAAGGCCTATCTCTTTAAAATCTTCCACTTGGCAACCCCTACTCTACAAACCTGTTTGTTTTTGAAATTAAGCTAGTGGTCCATGCTCTAAAAGTAGTCGAGAATACCCCCTTCCTCCAATCTTCCATTGCTAATTTTTCAGCATATCAATGTATGGTTCAATCAGAATTTGTTATTTTGTAAAAAAAATAGTTGTATTTTAGATCCGTAACATGATATGAGTAACTGTTCATTGTGTAATAAGAGTGATACCTTAAAGTAATACTCTAAGAATACATCCACAATGATTTTGCATATAGAAAATTCAGAAAAGGTTTATTTTAGAAAAAATGTATAAAATCGCACAAGGGTATATTATCTTCTAGATCCGCCCCTGTTACCACTCCAGTATCAATATTTTTTAGGTGACTCTGACTCCAGGAAGGCGCATCGGAGCGACCTTCTCTAATTTAATTCCAAATGCCAAGGAGGCGAAGCTAACACTTTAACAACTACAAAACCTTTAGCATAAAAAATTGTATTTATACTAACAAAACTGAAGGGAGTTGGTAGGAAAACAGCTTAGGTGACAGACGTTACTCACACCGAGAATATTACAGTTCAGACGTTATTCACACGGAATCACATTGGTCCACAAAAAGCAGTTAGAGTACATAGAGAACGTCATTACTCCTTATTTCGACAATATCATAAAAGTCGACCTTCCATTACGTCTTAAGGGACTTGTTCTAATAGTCGTTTATATTAAAAGTCGTGATTGTTTTTTGGAATAAGTTTGGTTTGATTTTATGCATATTCAAGCTTGATTATATTGTTAGACTTGAAAAAGGTATTTAAGATCAAACTTGGCTCCTCACTGATACGCGAGTATTAAATCAAAAAATACTTGTTGGAAGAGAGTAGGTTAACAGCTTCCATATGCCCAAAGTCGATGTCGTGGCCGAGTAAAAAGATGAAGAGTAGCTTGCAAACGTACTTCTTTTTCTGATAGCCATCGAGAATTTTATCGCCTTTGAATTTGGATCTTATGTTGGCGAGCTCTTTATTGATTCTTTTGGTTTCTTCCTCCTTGCTTTTACAGTTTCGCATGTCAGATATAAAGATGACAAGGCCTCGCATGCTATCAGGGGTACTTTTGACCCCTGGCATCTTGGGTAGTTGAATTTTTTGAGTCGAAATTTTGAAAGATATTTAGGATAACAGGGTGAAAACTAAATAGAATATATGCAAAATTTTAGCTATATCGGTATCGAGAGCAACGCCTCCTGGGTTAAAAAATAGCCATTTTGCAGTAAAAATGATTATATATGAGTATAATACTATGTAACATTTAAATTTAATGGACATAGAGAGTTTCTGTTAGAAAAGATAAGATAGACTTTTAAAAAAGAAAAAATGAACCTACATTTTACAGTAGAAGAATAATTGTGAAAACTTTTATAATCATATATCTCCTATACCAGTGGTAGTCAACCTTTTTACTCCAAGGGACTCCTTTAATCATTTGCATTTGAACATTTTTTTATCAAAATTTACACTCAAAATAATCATAATATAATATCGTCTTTTAAAATCTCATTTTGAAAAAGAAAATTCATACAAAGATTCAATATGTACAGTAAAAATTAACTCATCGACGATTCATTATAATAGATCTCAACAGCTTTGCTTAGAAGCCTCACTTGGATATTCTATAATTTTCGATTCGAATATAGCACTAAATCTTCTTAGATAATGGTTCGACACACAGGGCTTAAAGCATACCTGTTCAATGAAAAAAGAGATCCAAGCAACATTTATCTTTACATATATAGCTAAAAAACCAATATTGAAACTAGTGATATGACGATTAACTAAGAAATAAGACAGATCGCGATGTGATTCCAATCTAAAGAGTGTAAGTTAGGAAGTTCAGATCATCAACTTAGGGGAAATATGGAAGAAAAATTAAAAGAAATTTTTCTATTTAATTTTAGACAAGCTACAAAACATGAAAAAACACTTCTACTGGGTGAAGAAGACAAACGAGTGGATACCTATATAAAAGCCGTTCAAGAATCTGGTGTAGTAAACACACAAATTCTTATTTCTAGAGTCATGAGTATTATGATTTACTTTAATAAGTCAACTAAAAGAACATGGCGGACCTGTTGAACATACGAAGTTCTGGGCCAACACCCTTTTAAAACACATGACTTTCGTTAAACCAAAGTGCACAAAAGCAGCCAAAAAAGTACCTACTAATTTTGGAGAAGTAAAAATGTATAAATTAAAATTAATGTGATAACTCACAATATCTCTGATTCAATAATTATTAATTTCTACCAAACAGGCATATATATTATACCAGTTAGTCAATAAACATTAGAACTCAAGTGTTCCCACCAAGTACAAATCACCGGCCTAGATGACAAATGGAAAATTACTGAAGTAATTGGAGTATCATTAACCGGTCAGCTTCTACTTCCCCCACTAATCTACAAAAGAAAGACACAATATAATCCAAAATAAGATTTCCAAATAACTGGCACGTTAATCTTCAATTCTATTTTTCCATACATGAATAAGACAATCGTTGTTAGTCTTGTAGCTCAAAGCACAGGATTTATTGTAGAGAAAATTACAGCTTGATATTTTAACTAGTCATATATCCACGTAAAATTAGTATTCCGCGAATAACGGAAAAATGAACAATTTAAGTTCTCTTTCGACATAAAACAAAAACACCAATGTTTCAAAAAGTTTAGATAAACAGGTTTGAAATATGGTTATCAAATTTAATATTGAAACTTTTTTTACCTTTTTAAAACTAAACCGTTTTAACAGGTATAGATAATATAAAAGGGATTATTTAAAGTATTTATTTATCTTATATAACAAGATAAGAAAAATAATTCATTTTACTTACAATCAAGCTTATTAAAATACTTTATTATGTGCGTAAATTTTAAAATGAAATAATTATTCTTAAAATATTTTTTTATTTTTGACGTTTATCATATCTAAAAATAGAAAAGTTAAAAATTACGTAGAAGACCCAGGCGACGCCTTGAATGTATTAAAAAGTGAAGCAACAAATATTCAAAAAATAAAAATAATATCAATTTATGTGGAAAAAAATCTATTTAGAATTTCTCGAATTTTTAGATAAGTTTAATGAGCACTGTTAAAATTGAGATATTGTGAAGGCAAGAAATCAACTATGTGAAATAAATGTTTACAAAATGGAGTGTGTGAGAAGACGTTGATCCGCATCCGTCTATAAGTAGGAAAATTTAAGTGAAATCCGAAAAACTTCACAGATTTTAACAATCAAATGAGATTAACAACAGTGTATATTGAAATAACCATTCAATATATATATAATGATACCTGATTTTTATTTAAAAGTATATATACGGTAAACTGGATTTAGAGACATTTCAAGGGGAAAAGAAAATATGGTCACATGTGATAGGTGGTTATTTTAATTCAGGTCAGATATCGCAAAGCCAAGAATGAAAAAAACTTCTGCTAGAGACTGAGTTCCTCCCTTTTTTTAACATTTTAAACTGTTATTTGAATAAATATCACATGTAAAGGCCGTCAAGTCTGATGATAAACAGTGAATCAATGTTAACTAGGGTGATCGCTATGGTTATATAGCGAATTTCGCTCATTTACGCATGACTCAATATATCGTTCTCGCGAAAAGTTTTTAATTCATGGAAGCAAGAGAGGTATCGAGAGACACCAATCACAAAAAACTTCCTCTGAGATCATCTCCGAACTTTCTGATTACTTCATCTCAAATGTCACCATTACAGCTGAACAGATGATCACTTTTCAAGAATTTCAATTTATTGAAAATAATAAAGCAAACATAATTCAATATCAGCAAAAAAAATATAATTAACAAAAAATAAATGTTATATTGACCCACTTAAATAAAATAGAATCACTTATAAATTACCCACCCTTTCCAAACACCTTTATAACCCGATCTACTCAAATCACATATTCACACTTTATAACACAACCAATTAAACAAACTCTCAAACCACATTTCACTTTCACGAACCCTACTACACACTTCCAAAAACCGAAAAAAAGACTAGACTCTAATCTTTCAATAATGATACAGCTACTTCCCCTAACGAAATCCAACATAAAAAAATTGCTTTCAAAAAAATATTTATTAAGAAAATGGAAACCTTTAACAATCCAAAAATTATTAAAAACCATTGGAACTCTAATTCAGGTTTATTGTACTTCCAATTTGAAAACACTTCTAAAAAAACAGCCTTTACTAAACTAAAGAAGAACGGTATAACTCCAGAAAACCTTTCTCTTTCTATTCCACGTCTATCTAATTCTTTCTGGATTAACAAAACATATATCTGTGGCCCCATAACCCCTGCCAAACAACTAGGTAAGCATGGCCTTTATTCCTATGCTGTTCTTTAAAAACTATGACTAACTCACTTTTTAAACACCTATTTAAAAATCCAAAAATAATTTTAGAACACACTATACTCACCAATAAAATTTTTAAGCCATATCTTTTACAATGCAGCAATATTCTAAAATTAAATCATTCCTCTGCAAAGTGCAAAGAATAACGCCCTCAATGCGTCCATTATTGTATTTAAGGCAAACATCACTGATTGTATTTTTCTAAAGACATCTCCGGACTCTCATGCGCAATTTGTCATCAAAACATACTTCAACATACGAAACTTACCCTTTCCCTTTCCAATATCTCAAAAACCTTCCCGACAATCATATTTAAATTATAAATAAATATTTATGATAAACGTTTAACATATTAATTTCAACCATTCTTGCCTAAGATGGGCTAACCTACAAAACTCACTATTTCGTCAGTGTATGATGAATTTTCCCTTAAAGAAACTTACACAAATAATTTAACACTCCATTCATTCCCAACTCATTATGCAAGCTTTCATACTCAACTTCTATCTCAGTCCTCAACATGTACTCTCATAAAACCTTCACTTAGATTCTCTCACATACACTAATACTGTTCCCAAAATATTGTTTTCACTATTATTTATTCGCAAATTCTTTTCTTCATTTTGTAAACTTTACTTTCCTTACTCAAACCCTAAATTTATTTCTAATGAATTTATCCACTCCCTAAATCTTGCAATTTGCATAGATATCAAACATTTCTAAATTACATTATCTAATCATTTTTACAGCCTTTAATTTCCGATCCAACATCTGAGATCATAAAGGAAACATTCGCGGGATACAAATACAGTAGTTCCCTCTTAATACACGACCACTGGGAAGATGAACAACCCCCCATCAATTATCTGATCCGTGTATTGTCACAATTAAGATATAAGTATACAAGTATCTATAAACATATTTAACGAAGTTTAGGGTGTAATTCCATTAATAATCAGACAAATATTAGACTATTTTGATAGAGATCAACTTGACTTAAGAAATCATGGTACATTTTCGAGTTTTTTTTATTTTATACTTTGTAATAATCGATAAACACAAACACATACGACAGAAATATTTATTTATTTATTTATTTAATATGATAATACAAATAATAGTTCATATACAACAAATATCACAAAAATCTGCTAAAGTCATATTAACATCAGTCATATGTATAGAAATACAGAAATACGGATTCTGATTAGAAAGCGGAACAGTACTGTTTCTTGAAGAAGTCTTCAATTATCTTCTGCCTTGTGGCCTAATTCTTTATCTTCTTAGCCTTACGAAGAACGAGATTTTAAGTAAGAATGCAGGGGTTTATATACATAAGATAGCTGACATGTTTGTCATGAGTGTATGAGTTGCATGTGAATAAATTATTGATTTCAAGTAAAAATGCAGGGGTTTATATAGATAAGAGAGGTGACATGTTTGTCATGAGTGTGTGAGTTGCATGAGGCAAGAAGGGGAAGTTGCCTTGACCAGCGGATTGACGGATTTCGTGTACTAATGGTGCGTGTATTAGAGGAGACTACTATCATGTCTTTCCTATCAGACCCTAACTTTCTAAAAATTATAAACAATAAAATATTCTCATCGCACATTGATCTCAATATAACATCAAAATTCACACAAACACTTATTTGCAACTGATGTATTTCAGACACACCATGAGCCTCTGATGATTACTACATTAAATTTTAACTAGATTTCACCATTATATCTAAGTAAATTCTTTCCATATTTTCTCCCACACACAACCACTTGTTTACGGGTATTGCTAAAATATGGGCAGCAATCGTCAGCAATGGGTAGCAATAGTCAGAAATTGGCAGCACAAAAAATAACAAAAAAAACACACGGATACAAAGTTTTTTTAAGTTATATCATATATACAAGGTAGTTTATCCATAAAAAATCAAGTTTAAATTTAATTAATAAATATTTATCTTTGTTTGATAATTTTTTTTGTTTTTCTTAAACTTCTTTCTGCTCTATTTTTTATGTAATTTTCTAATTGGTTTACCGGTTAGTTTAAAAAGTTCTGCACTTTTATTCTTTAAATCACTTATCTGAATTGAGAGTTTTCAAAAATTTTACGTAATTTTTTTTAATTCTATTTATTTTTATTAATTCATGTTATTTTGACGTCTGTAACTTTAATTTCAAATCTATTAAAAAATTCTTTATCAATTTTTAAAAAATTTTGTTACTAATTATGAAATTTCTAACCTTTGGTTTTTTATATCAATGAATTTTTTTCAAAATAAAAAATATAACTTTGTAAATTTGGAAACATTTTACTTTTAATTTAGAATAAATTATAAAAACAAGAATATAACACACTGAATTTTTTGTTTTTTATTAAGTTTTCGTTTGTATATTTTTATATAAATTGTATTGTTTTTAATTATGTACCCATGTATAAACTTAGTGTTTTATGATTTAAAAAAATAGATAAATATTTCTAATTCAGTATTCTCTAATCATTCTTTTAATGCATGTCATATCTCTTGCGAGCGATTGAGTTTTTGTGTAGTCGTTCATCTGTAGATGCTTCATCACTAAGAATTATTTTCTCTTTGGAGGTCTTCGTAAGAGGTTTTTTATAAACGTTGTTATTGTCAAAAAAAAATTTTTTGTATTTTTTTAAAACAGTTTTATTAGAATTTATTTGGTTTATTTTTTTTAAGGTTTCCTTGATGAAGTGCGAACTTTGTAAGAAAGTAATCAATACTTGTTATATTTTATGTTCTAAATTTGAAAAGTTTTATCATTTTCCTGTCAAAGTATGAATGTCCTTGAAGCATATTTTTTTTATTAATACAAATTTTTTTGTACGATGTGTTTTCCTACTTATGATTACGATATACATTTTCAAATTCTTTTTTTTTTTTAAAAAAATCTTTAAAAAATATTTGAACTTTATTTCTTCATATATTTTTAAGTTCCATCTTGCTAACAATATAAATATTCTGAGCAAAAACAGTTTTGCCTTGTAGTTATATTCATTTGATTTTTGGGTGGGATTCCACCCAAAAGGAGTCATAGGTCGCCTAGCTTAGGTATAATGCAAAACATAATTGTGTATTTTTCAAGTTTCTCTAACATAAATTTTTGCTTTCGATTCATGATTCCATCACAGTATGTTGTGCATGTGCTTTATGTGTGTAATTATACATGTACATGTTTTCCATATGTTTTCATGTGCTCATCTTTTCTTTGGTGAGATATAATGAATAATGCAGCTGTCTCTTTTCTTTTTTCTAATGTCACAACTTCATTCATTCATTCTTATTTTTTTCTTACAGAGTCTTTAATTAATTTTTAAAACATGCCTCGCACACGCCAAAGAGAATACCAATTGTCCAACGATGAATTGCTTCAAATTTTAGACTTTGCAGACAGTGATGAAGAGGGTCTTTTTGACTTGGATGAAGAGGATGTAAACTTTCTAGAAGAATCAATTCCTCAGTCTGGTGAGAATCCCAAGACTATTCAAATTTTGGATCCTCTTGTTGAAGTTGATACACAACCGACTCCTGAATTGACAATTGAAAACAGAAAGTGGACAAGGAACTTTCCTACAATTTTACACTCTGGCGGATCGCAGCAAAATAGAGAATGGGGTAAAGTTAAACTTGAATATGAAAATATCCCAAACCCTTTTGAAGTCTTTCATGATGTGTGCAAACTTGATGAATTGATTGATAAGATATTAATTCCTCAAAGCAAATTATACATGTTTCAGAAAGGAATTCCCTTTGAAGTTGATAAAGAAGAAATGAAAGCATTCATTGGCATAAATATAATGATGTCTTATCATGTTTTGCCAGAACTACGCGATTATTTTTCTAATGATCCTGATTTGAGAGTACAACCAATTGCTGAAACGATGACTAGAGATAGAATGTACGCAATCAGAAGAGCTTTGCACTTTTCTGACAACAACAAAGCGCTTGCTAGTCTGCAAAATCCTTCTTATGACAGAGCATGGAAAATAAGACCTCTAATAGATCATTTCAATGCTGCTTTTCAAAATGCGATGGAACCAACTTTTGAGCAAGCTATTGATGAACGAATGGTTGAATTCAAAGGGCAGAGTTTGATGAAACAATACATGAAAGATAAACCTATTCAAAGAGGTTTCAAGCATTGGTGCAGAAATGATGCAAGAAGTGGTTATTTATTTGAATTTGACATCTATGTTGGTAGAAAATCTAGTGCAACCGAAGTTGGTTTATCTGAAAGCGTAGTCATGCAACTGACAAAATCATTGTCAAACTCAGGCTGTCATTTGTTTTTTGACAATTTCTATACATCACCTGCTTTAGTATACCGTCTTATGACAGAGCATAACATATTTTCATGCGGTACTGTAAGACAAAATAGAAAAGGACTCCCAAAAGATTTAAAGTTGGATAAAGAATTAAAAAAGGGTGAAATCGAAGCAAGATTCTATAATGGGATGTCCTTGGTGAAATGGCTAGATACAAAAGTTGTCATGATGTTATCAACTATTGACTCAGGAGCTGAAACAAACACGGTTTCTGTGAAGCGTAGGCAGAAGGGAAAACCAGGTAAAGTCAATATTCAAGTACCTGCAATGGTTCAACGTTATAACAAATTTATGCGAGGAACTGACCTTCTAGATCAACAAACCAGTGTTTATACATTTGATAGAAAAAGCCCTGGAAAATATTATTGCAGACCATTTTGGGATTACATCAATATGGGCATTGTAAATTTTTTCATTGTTTACCAGAATATTAAAGAAAAAAAATTTTCGATAAACAAGAAAACTCTATAAAAACGCAAAAAGAGTTTAGAAGAGAATTTTAGCTCTTTCCCTTATTGGAAATTTTTCATCCAGAAAAAAGCAAACTCCTTCTATACAAAAACCTTACAATTCAGAAAGACATAGAATCCAGTATGCTGAGAAACATGGACGATGCAAACAGTGTTATGACAAAGAAAAAAATGATCATAAAGGATTTATCAAGCGCTTAGATTGTGACGTTTATCTCTGTCTCAATAAAAATCGAAATTGCTGGGAAAAATATCATGAATAAAGAAATTTTTAAACTTACTTTTTGTGAAAAAAAATTTTTCACTATCAAAAATATCTTTTATTACATAAAAATAAAGCATTTTTTATTACCTTTTTATAATTTTATACTTTAAAATAAGTAGATGGAGTTATTTAAGCAAACTTTGTATAAAATTAATTAAGTTTTGATCTTTTAAAAAAAAAGCACAAATACTCTATCATACTTTCCTTACCAAATAAAGTTCAACTTTTCCCACCTGGTGGGTGGGATTCCACCCAAAATTTTTAAATATTTTTTTCCTTAAATAAAAAAGGAAATTGATAAAATTATTTATAAAATATGTTTAACTAATTCCTAACAATCTACTTATAATAATTTTCCTAAAAAAAATTAAGAGGTAATTTTTTAGGACTGAAAGACTTAATGGCTGCTGCAACTGTTATTGGTGTGCCTATAAGTTCTATTTATCCAAATGTGAATGGAGATTCGGATTATTGCATAAATATTTTAAACAAAATCTTTGAACCTAGAACTAAGTCTTGTACTAATATTTTTAAAATTTTTTGGACAAATACATCTCAAATGTTTAAATATTTTGTTTCTAATCATTTTGTGCCACTTGTATTGAATTATAAAGAAAATTCTGATTTAAATAACACTACGAGTTCTTGTTCTAGCAAAAAGCGTTCTGAAATAAAAACTTTGTCCGAAAAAGAAGAAACTAATGGAAAAAATAAGATTCAAGCTTTTATGGACCCAAAATAATCTGTAAACTTTTATTAATTTGTGTTAACCCCTTGGATTGTGTTAGAGTTTCACAGAAAAAAAACCGAAATAATTAACAAAAATCAAAATATATTGGGATCGTTTTTAACTAATAACCTGAAGATGAGAAAAAAAGTTAGTGTCAAAAAATAAAAAAGAATCTAGAAAAAAAATTTGAAATTTCACAGGATGGAGCCTACGTAACTCTAAGAAGAGATAATGTTGCAAAGAAGCCCGGACAAAAAAAATAAAAAGTATGATTTTTTTTATTTTAAATTAGCTCTACTTTTGTTTTTTTATTAGGCACAAGAAAAATGTTGCCTGAAACGTCTCCCAAAATCAAGATCAAAAATATCTTCAATTTTTTTTAATAAAAATTTTATTCTTACTTTGTTTAATAAATTATTTAAAAATAAATAATTCTCAGAAAAAGTTGTAAAACTTTTCTGATAGAACTAGCTTTTGACTTAAAAACCTTGAGTTCTTTGCTATTAACTCTATTAATTAAGGTGGAGGAAGAAGGGGGTTTTAGTTGAAATTTCACATATAATCACAAAAAAATTTGGGCTTTTATAATAAAATCAGTTTCTATTAAAATTGTTTTGAAATTTTATACTAACTTTTATATTTAGCAATCTTTTTTTTACTAATATGTTGTAACTCTTTCACACAAAATAATAACATTTTTATATCTATTTTACGAAATCATTTAAGCTTAAAATTTCATTTTCGAGTTTAGCTGTCTAAAATTTATCAAAGTTTGACAAATTTTATTGATTTTCATAAAAAAATAAATATATTCGAATTCACTATCAAAAGTTTAGTAGGAAAAATTTCAGTTATTGTAGAAATAGAAGGGGATGGAAATAGCACATCAGTAAAAGGAATTAAAGTATTAAGTTTGAAGCTCTCTTCTATCAATTCAAATTCTAATAGAAAGAATATTTATACTTCTAAATATATCTTAACTTACTATTAAGTGTTAGAAATTTTCAATAATTTAGAAAAATTATAATTTAAAAAAAATTAAAGAAAGTTTGTACTTTACTTTAAATAACTTTTGCTAATATAAAACAGATTCAAAAATAATACGTAAAATAAAATGCAGAAAAATCCGAATTGGTAATAAATCGCTGTAACATAAGCATCATGTGACTTACACTATGTTCATTTTAACTTATATTCTATTTAATTTTGACCGCAAGGTACACACATACAAACAAGCAACCTTGTACATTGTTTAATATAGGCATTTATAAATTCATCTACACACATATATATATAAACAATATTCCTTTTCCATTTTTACCTTTTTTCTGCATCAAATCTACTGCTTCGCGCTCTCAAAATGGGAAAAGACTTTTTGGATTGGAGCTTCTTCAATGTAAGTCTATCGATGAGCCAGAAGATGACCTGAAAAGCTAGATCCAAAAGTCCTATATTTCTGTATAAATAAAACTTACACCTTACGCTTACTTTATGCGTAATAAACACTATCTCAAACGTAGAAAGAAAATAAATGTTACAAATTAAAAAAAAAAGTTTTTTATTGTAATTATGAAAATAAATTTTTTTTTTATAATTCAATAAATTTGTAGTAAAATAAAAAAAGGAGTAAAAAGTGCGCAGAAATTGAAGCTGATAGGAAGAAGAGCAGCTTCACGAGTCAGGAATGAAAACAGCAAATAAATCTCAGAAAAATTTCAAGTAAATGCCAATATCTCTAAAAATCTTGAGCAAAAAATGAAAGTCAAAACTTTGGCTGACCTAAATAAACAAAGAAAAAGCAAAAATTATGCCGGGGAAAAAATTCTCAAAAAAATACATGTATATTGGTATAAATATATATAATTTTAAAAAATGAAATTTGCATACTTTTTTCAAATAGCAGGAGTATCCTCATTTTTAATAAACTCAACAGCTTGATTTTACTTTTATAATTCTCGAATAAAAAATCACTAAATGAAAATGTAGTTACAGCATAACATTTATAGAAAAAGGCTTATTTAAGTTGTATCTAATAGAGAAATAAAGTTGCATCTAATAGACGAATATAAAATGTTAAAAGTGGTGGTGTGGTATTTTCATCGATAAGGCACTAAGTACTGCTGACATCGAGCTATGAACTTTTGACAGAGTCTGGATTCGAAACCTCTTGGAAAAAAACTTGATCTTTCAGAAATTTTTTGAAATAATTGGGGTTAGTAAATTAAATGTGATGAATGAAGTGAAATGATGACAGATTAAAATCCCATAATAAATTTTAAAAACAAAATAATAAACTAGATGAATAAGAAAAAATAAGAATTTATACAATAAATTGAAGTTACCATATATTGATCGTGCGCTATCCAGCCAATTTTTAAAAATTTTGCTTGAATTGAGATAACTATAATATTAACCCATTTATAGTAAGCTGTAAAAATATACTTTTCTACTTTAAGTAAATTTGTGAAAAATATTGAATTTTTAGGGTAAAAATAGAATATATATTAATTTTATATTTTTAAAATGCTATAATTTTTTTATCAGAATTGGTTTTTGCTGGAAAATTTAACAAAAAAGAACTTGAAACCAATTTCCAACTTGATTTGCATAATTATAAATAATTAAAAGTATTTAATTAAATGGAATTTTAACATCTTGTTAAATAAAAAGATTGATGAAAAAAATTTAAATAAAATGATTAAAATTTGAAATTCTACTAACTTAATAAGTAGGAAGGCATGACAGCTTAGCTTGAGATGAGAAACTCGCTACAGAAAGCTTTAGATTTGATTTCTCATTAAACAAAATTCATATTAGTTTGACATAAGGGAAAATTCAGAGTTTCGCAAATAAAAAAAATTCATGTTCAGATTCCATCAGCTACATTGAAAAATTGCTATTAAACAATTTAATTAGAGTGTACGACTAAAATTTTTAAAACTAAAAAAATAATTAACCTTTACCTCTGAAATGAAGTTAACATAACAAAAAAATAATAAATTAATAAACTTTAAGAAGGAATTTTAAAAATAATTAAATATTTTAATTAATAGAAAATTTGCATTTTTTTTTTATGAAAAACAATGAAAAGAGAAAATACACATTATTTTTTTATGTATAAAAAGGCCTTGCAATAAAAAAGATGCAAAATATTATACACAATATTTTTTATGATTAAAAAATTACCTTAAATCCTTGAAAACTACCAATTTAAACAAGTCATTCAAAGAATAAATGTACAGCACTTTTTAAATAACCGGTAAAAATATTTGAAAATCTAAAAAATAGAGCAGAAGAAAGTTTAAGAAAAACAAAAAAATTTTTATACAAAGATAAATATTTATGAATTTTATTTAACCATGTATCAGTGTGTTTTTTTTGTTATTTTTAGTGCTGCCTATTGCTACCCATTGCTGCCCATATTTTAGCAATACCCCTTGTTTACTTCTCTTCAAACACTCCTTCTTCTTCTTTGCCAACACCTTATCCCCAAGATAGGGGTCGACCTCACTTGCTCCGGACAATGTGCAATTGCATGTAAAGCAGCATAGGTCGCTAATATATGGATGACTCATCAATCAACCTACGTATCTTCAAACACTAACCTCTTACATCTCGACATTTATACTAGGTTTGAAATCAAACACAGATATTGATTATGCTGTACTATCTCTTAATAAATGTCTTCTTAAACATTTCAGTCTAACTAATCCTTTTCCATGAAGAAAACAAGCCCATTTTTGGTTACCTTATTTAAATAACATTAAACGGGTTCCTGTAATTCGTGGGCACAAGTGGGCACAGATGGGCACTAGCTTATTTCAAGTAAAAAAATTCTATTCTAATAAAAACTTGTATTATGCTTTTTTCAATAATATATATCATTTTTTTCAATATTTAAGTTATTTAAAATTTTTGAAAATATTTTTTAAATTTTATTATTTGTTTCCTTTTTCTTTACAGTCCGAGCTCCGAGAGTATCTACACCCAATACGAAAAGTACCAACACCCCCTCGATTAAAAAACATCTAGAACCTAACCTTACTTTAAAAATCTCGCCACCCAACAATATCAAATCTCAGAAAGAAAAGGCTATTCAACGGCAACAAGTTATTAAAGGTCTTGAAACCAAAAGTAACTCCCTCTCTATCACTAAAACCAGATCTTCACATACAGGGATTTTCTACTTTCAATTTAAAAATTCACAACAAAAAGCGTCAGCTAAATCCTCTTTCTTAAAAAACGGCGTCAACGTTTGTGACATACCCACTCCAATACCCAAATTTATACTAAGAGGTATACCTAAAGACATTAATATTGATGATCTTACAGACACATTAGAAGAACAAAATGAAAACCTCAACAGTATGGGAAAATTAGTAAACCACATCCAACTAGCCAATGCAGGAACTTTCTCCTACACTGTACTAATTGTCCCAAACAATCCTGAACTATTTCAATATCTCCGTAATCAATCAGAAGTATTCCTAGGATAAGAAAGAAAGAAAGAAAGAAAGTTTATTCACAAATTGAAATATATACAGAGAAATTTTGTTTAAACACAAGTTTTTTTGTATTATCAATTTACAATGAGATGGGAAAAAAAGAATTAAAAAAAAAATGTATATCAACTTGCAAGGTTATCATAAGGCCTAGGTAATAATTTAATTTGTTAACCCTAAATCTTTTTAAACCCAGAACAAAACAATGTGAAAATTGCCTTAAATATGGTCACTTGAAACAAAAATGTAATGCCTCATCCCCTAACTGCGGCAACCGAAGACATTCACTAACATCTTGTACAATCTCAACCAAGACCACATGTATTAATTGCAAACTACCATATATCGAAACATCTAAAACATGCAGTTTTTATATCAATCACAGAAACTCAATTCTAGCGCAACACATTAAAACTATAGATAATTACACATGTTAAATTTCCTGCACATCAATTTAAATCACTCAAAAACGGCATGGGATAACCTTATTAGCATAATTCTTTCTCAACAACACGATGTAATATCCATTAACGAACCCTACACACGCATGCCTCACCTGCTTGACCAATACAAACTCATACACATACACCCTTTAGACGATTACTCCGCTTGCATCATAATAAAACATCCTTTCTCAATACACCATTATACCAATTTTCTAACTCTAACTATATCTTCACTCTTATCCACTCCACTACTACGCCACTAATCTTCTGTTCTCTTTACTCACAAACCTCTTCTTTACATCCCATTCCCGATCGTTTTGATAACGTATTGACCCAAATAAAAAACCACATTAACGAAAGTTTTTTCCTCATTATTTCTACAGACCTTAATGCACGCTCATATTTATGGGATATAAAAGAAAATCTTCGTGGTTTGCAAACCCTCAATTTTTCTTTCTGCCCATAACCTCACTATAGCTGATTCTAACACATCGCCAACTTTTCAACGAAAACACCTAGACAAAATATATCAATCCCACAATGACATTACAATTATCTCAAATGAAACCATTAAAATCATAAAAAATTGGAAGATTTGTGACACACCCTCAGCTTCAAACTACTCGTTTATATCTTTCCAAGCCAATCTTAATGTACACAAGAAGATCCAACACAACCACCCCATTGGCAAACACATTTTCTGGAAAGCTATCCTAAAAACCCTACAATCCAAACTATCCAATACCGAAATGAAAACCAATACAACATCAGAACTAGAGAAATCAGCCATATCCTTCAACAAAACAATTTCAACTTCTATTCTCACTTCTACTCCAAACAACCCATTTCCAAAACGCAAAAACGCCTATTTCTGGAACTCCCGCCTGAACAACCTAAAACACCAACTCAAACATTCATCAAAACTTATAAGAAAAATAAACACACATGATAACATTCAACATCACTTCCAACTGAAAAACTCATACAAAAGAGAAATCAATAAAGCTAAAAAACAAGCCTGGAAAAAATTCACCACTCAAACTCCGTCCAACCCCTGGAGCACTATTTATAAACCGACCATCTTTTCTCTTTTTCTAGTTCTGAGCAAAACGAAAACCTTAAACAATCTGTTTCCTTACTAAAACAAATCCATTTCAAACCGCAACAATACAAAGTTTCCTTTAATCCTAATAAATTCTACTTAATTCATTTCACACCTAAAATAATTAAACCTTTACCCTTGCAACTTAACACAATAAACAAATTAGATCGACAGAACCATGTAATATATCTTGGGCTCACTTTCCAACCCAACTTAAAATTCTCTACTCATTTCAAAAGCACATCACAAAAATTAGTAAAAACTCTTTTCTCTCTTAAAAACGCAATTTTTTACAAATGGGAACTTTCTCCAAAAATCACAAAGTTCATTTATAAGAGTCTCATTTTCCCTGCCCTCAAATATGGAATTCTTTCATGGGGCTCAGAGTTGAAACATCAGTCATCCCTTACCCATCTTAATAAAATTCATCGCCTGTGTCTCCTTTCTATCACTAATGCCTATCACACTACACCAACTACAAAACTTGAATTATTCACTAACACGCTACCCCTCCATCTCAATCTAAAGAAAACGCTTCTTAAAAATTGCCTAATAACTTTCTGCTCTAAACCCTCACCACATCCTTTCACCAACCTATACACAACCCAAACATCCTAATCACTGCAGTATTACAATTCCTTATTAATTCAGTTTGCTCCTAACAAAACATTATATCAAGTGCTACCATTAAACCACCCAATCGAGCTCATCCACCCTCATTCGTCTCCTCCTTATACCATTAACATCTGTCACCATAGATATCTTGCCCAAATCTCTATAGCTCACCAACGTACAACAAATACTCTCAGCTCGCTTTCAATTTTCACTGACGGTTCCAAATCACAACATCGCTCTTCAGCTGCAAGCGCATTTTTCCTACAAAACACAAAAAACACATTCCTTATCCAACACACAAATCTAGATCCAGAAATCACTGCACACGAAACAGAAATTCACGCAGTATTACTATCCTGCAACATACTCCTTAATAACCTAACTTTCTTTTCTACCTTCTTCAAATATATCACTTTTTTCACAGACTCGCAAAATTTAATAAATGACCTAAAACTTGAAAACAAAATCTCACACTCAACTTATAGTTTAGCAAGCAAACTTATTCACCTATCTAAAAATCGTCTGGTGCCCAGCTCATTCCAGCTGTTTCGAAAATTACCTTGTCAAAATCTACCTATAAAAATATCAAAATATTACGTTGCAAAATCAAAAATCTCCGATTCACAGATCCTACCCCTATTTTCTGTACCCATCTCCACATTTACAAACACAATAACTAACTCACTACTGCAGTGGCAACAATCTATTGACTCAACCATCACATCACTTCAGACATCAATGACATTATCACAACTCATTTTAAACAAACACTTTCACTCACTCCCACGGAATATCATTCACTGGCTCTCATCCCATTGCCCTTGTAATGCATACTTCTTCAAATTCAAACTTCACTCAAACCCTCTCTGTCGTTTTAGCCGTTCGTACATTGAAAAACCTATACATATTCTCCTTTATTGTCAAATTTTTCATTCTCACCGACACCAACTCCTTGAAAAAAGCCTCTACTTTTTTAAAGATATTCCATCCTCTATGCATGATCTTCTACAACACCCATTACTCATCAAACATCTCTCTTTTTTCATAACCACAATCAAACCAATACTCTCTGCAAACCAAACACTCAATCCTCCCCCAAATATCCAATAACAATAAGCCATTATCATCACTAACCCATAGATTCTACAAAACAGTCTAGTGTCTACATCCATGAAAATCTTCAAAATTTTCTTTTCTATTTCAGAAAAACCCACAAAGACTAAACTTACACTTTGAAGACTAAATTCCAGCAGACTTGCAAGCATATCAGCTCCAGCTGGAAAGTGCTCAGAAATCTCCATACCTACCTACAGTCCGAGCCTCAATTGTTGTTAAGGCGGCGGTCTCGTAATTATTTTGTCGATTTGAATTTAAATTTCAACCTGTAAGTTTCAGTTTAGTAATTAGTTCAGTGCTAAGTAAAAATTTTGGGGCGCTAATTTTTAAACTATCAGATTAATCTGCTTCAATGAGAAAAGAAAACATATGATGTATTTGTATTTGTCAAGCCATATCTATATAGATTACATTTTCATGAAAGAAATTATCATGAATTCTAGATCTTTGTCATATTTTTTTAGGGGAGCTAGAAAATTAGCTGGGGGGGGGGGGGGAGCTTGTGCCCCAAAATTTAATAGGTAGCACGGGCTCTGGTTTAGTTTGTCGTAAGGTTATACTCATACCTGTCAACCTTCCTGATAATACTGGGAGACTTCCAGTTTTGGTTGCTTTCTCCAGCTCTTAGGTTTTTATCTCCGATTTTTAAAAATTTTATAATTAGATTTAAAAAAATTGATATCAATTTCATATTATATATCATTATTGATGACAAGGGCAATAACATTATTTATTATCTACTAGATGATTTGTGGCATTATATTTTCAAAATAAAAGTTCCTGGAACATCAACAAACAGATTGAAAATCCTTCCTTGTGTAGCTGCCTTAATTATTGTACTTGCACATAGCAATGCAAGTCTTGAACGATTTATTCAGCATTGCACGAAAAATTAAAACATATGCCTTTTCTGTAGATTAATTCAGTTCTCCCTGTTTTAGGCAAAATCTCCCTGTCTTCCAACAAAAAATCAAAAATCTTCAGGTTTCAATAATTTAAGGTTGACAGGTATGTTATACTATACTTCATTAGAAATATAGATTGTAGTGATAGTATTAAAGAGAGACCATATTTAGGTATTTATTTACATAAAAGGTAATTATTTTCGTATATAACTCATGATTTCTTGATTGTAAATACAATTTTTTTTCGAGGAACTAATTCTATAATTAAACTATATTTGACTTATTTTTATGTTTTGCTACTCATTTAAAAAACATTTTTCACCTTTTCTCAATATTTTTTGCAAAGCTAAACTAGTTTCGTTAAATATTTCACAATATTTTATTCCTTTTAAATCTTATGAAACTTTAATTTTTTTTTGTTTTTTAATTAAAATTTAATATAGTTTTCTTCAAAATTAATCATTTCTCAATTTTTTCGCAACGTAACTTCTAGACTTCAACTGTATTTTTTGTATATAAATTTTTTATTCAGATTTGTTTAATTTGGTTTTGAGTATATAAAAGGCTCTACGACACTGCTTACAAAAAATATAAGATAAAAACGATCATGCCCTCCTTTTAATTAAACATCATATAAAGTCAGTGGCGTAGCAAGTACGATTAAAGTGCCCCCACCCTAATTTTTACTATCCTAAAAATTTTAATCTATAAATAGCGGTGAAATAACACTAAGAATTTCTTAGCGCTAAACACTTATTTTTCGTTAGCAAAAAGCGGTATCGTAGCACCGCACTGTCCACCTGGGCTTCAGGCCCAGTTCTGGTCCCAATACTAACCACGCCACCACCTAAACGGCTCAATAACCAGTCTCTCACCTCATAACACAGTACATAAAGACAACACACAGAGCAGAGTGATGCTAATTGACAAATAAAAAATAAAATAAATTTTTAACCAAAATTAGAAGAGCTTTATTTGAATAACATAAAAAAAAACGAAATACAATCTGAAAGGTAGGAGGGTTTCTCACGTTTCCGTAACTAAGTTTTAACTTTTTTGTTTAAAAGGTGCCCAAATATTGACATGACTCTTTCGGCGGATGTACTTGATGCATGGACGCTGCCGTACTTCAAAAACAGCTTTGACAACACTGAATAAAGATTTTGATTCTTTTTCCAAAATTCTGAAGGCTGATCGTCTATTGACAATGCCTTTTTTCAAATCTTTCAATTTCATAATCAACATTGTACCTCTTAACACCAACAGAATTGTCATTTTCCTAATCACAAATTGTTAAAAGGAACCTTGTTTTCTTTTTAACTGGCTCTTCAATGCCTTCCTTGACGTGATCTTCAGCAGAAACCGGCATAGAGTCAGCTATTTCCCTTGCTTCTTCTCTTATTTCAGCTACCAATTGTTCTCTAGTCAGGGTGAAGTGTCCAAGATCAAGCTCATTGAGGAACAAGAGTTTACTGAACCTCTTATCAAGGAAAGAGGCTTTGGCAAGAAGGGTGAAGTTCATTTTCGCGATACCTCTCAATTAACTCTTTAGACAGAGTTTTCTTAAAAACATGAACATATGTTTGATCATCATCACAATTTTCCAAAACGTTGAGGAATTTTGTTACAAATGGAAGAACGCATGCACCTGTGCTGCATTTTTCGGCTCCTAACTGGGTGATGCCTTCTTCAAGGATATCTAACAAAAGAGTGATGTTTAACATAACTTTGTAGTCTTCATCAGTTAGGACCAAACTTTCATATTCTACATCATCACCCTTGTAGAACAGTTTCAATGCAGCATTAATAGCTTCTTTGTTTATCATGGCTCTATTTTCATCAATCTCTCCAGCAGGTTCATTGAGAAAACTTCGGAACATGATTGTAGTTGACGTTAATCTTGTTTTTACTTACCCTTTAAACTGTTTGGCTTAATGTTTCTCTTTAACTGCTCCTTCTGAATGTTACCTTTCAATTTGGCGACATGTTTGCTTTTGTCGTGATCTTGCTCAATTTTTCGCGAAGATCAGTCAACTTCTTTGAACATTCAAGAGCCTTCTGACTTTTACTTTCCAGATTTGACAATATCTAGAATCCTCTTCTTTGAATCAAAAGATTTAGGATTTATCCAATGAGCATTTATGTAAATAAACATCTTTCCGGGGAGACTCGTAACTCGTCGGTGGTCACAGACAAATGATCGATATTTTTGAACTCTTTAACAACTTCCTTTTTCTTAGCATCATACAGCCTAATCTATATTATAATAAGCTAGCGTCTGTGTGTGTGTCTGTCTGTCGCTGGAAGCATTCTGATTGGTTGAATTTATTATATGTTTTGTCTGTATTTTTATATGGTGTGATGAGTTTGTATGTGTGTATGTGTTTGAAGCATTCTGATTGGTTGAAATTATTTATATGTTTTATATGTGTGATGAGTTCATATATCTGTAGTGTGAAGGTCGCTTGAAGCATTCTGATTGGTTGAAATATCTTTTGTATGTATTTTTATATAGTGTAATAGAAAAATACACAGAAAAGATACAATTATTCTAAAAACTGATCACCACACCATATAACACTATTAGCAACTCAAAATACACATTACCCAGAATCCTATGTTTCGAGCGTAGCCTAAACAAAAAAAACTAGCCGGTCCCGTGGTCGTTTCGAGCGAAGCGAATTTGAATTAGCAACTCAATATACACACTATCCAGAATCCTATGTTTCGAGCGCAGCGAGAAACACTGTTTCGAGCGAAGCGAGAAACGACCACGGGACCGGCTAGTATTTATATAATATTAAAAGAAAAAAAAAAATTATTATATCTCTAATAAAACAAAATTGACCTAGATTAGGACTCAATATTTTTAGTTTTAATATTTAATTACTAGCCGGTCCCGTGGTCGTTTCTCGCTTCGCTCGAAACAGTGTTTCTCGCTGCGCTCGAAACATAGGATTCTGGGTAGTGTGTATATTGAGTTGCTAATTCAAATTCGCTTCGCTCGAAACGACCACGGGACCGGCTAGTTTTTTTTTGTTTAGGCTGCGCTCGAACAATGGGATTCTTGGTAGTGTGTATTTTGAGTTGCTAATAGTGTTATATGGTATGGTGATGAGTTTTTAGAATATTTGTATCTTTTCTGTGTATTTTTCTATTACACCATATAAAAATACATACAAAAGATATTTCAACCAATCAGAATGCTTCAAGCGACACTCAGACTACAGATATATGAACTCATCACACATATGAATAATTTAAACCAATCAGAATGCTTCCATAGACACTAACACATACAAATTCATCACACCATATAAAAACACACACAAAAGATATATAAATAATTTCAACCAATCAAAATGCTTCCAGCGACACACACACACACACACAGACGCTAGCTTATTATAATATTACTAGCCGGTCCCGTGGTCGTTTCTCGCTTCGCTCGAAACAGTGTTTCTCGCTGCGCTCGAAACATAGGATTCTGGGTAGTGTGTATATTAAGTTGCTAATTAAAATTCGCTTCGCTCGAAACGACCACGGGACCGGCTAGTTTTTTTTGTTTAGGCTACGCTCGAAACATAGAATTCTTGTAGTGTGTATTTTGAGTTGCTAATAGTGTTATATGGTATGGTGATCAGTTTTTAGAATATTTGTACCTTTTCTGTGTATTTTTCTATTACACCATATAAAATACATACAAAAGGTATTTCAACCAATCAGAATGCTTCAAGCGACACTCACACTACAGATATATGAACTCATCACACATATAAATAATTTCAACCAATCAGAATGCTTCAAGCGACAAACCACATACAAACTCATCACACCATATAAAAATACACACAAAACACATATATAAATAAATTCAACCAATGAGAATGCTTCCAGCGACACACAGACACACACACGCTAGCTTATTATAATAATATACTAGCCGGTCCCGTGGTCGTTTCTCGCTTCGCTCGAAACAGTGTTTCTCGCTGCGCTCGAAACATAGGATTCTGGGTAGTGTGTATATTGAGTTGCTAATTCAAATTCGCTTCGCTCAAAATGACCACGGGACCGGCTAGTTTTTATTGTTTAGGCTACGCTCGAAACATAGGATTCTATGTAATGTGTATTTTGAGTTGCTAATAGTGTTATATGGTGTGGTGGTCAGTTTTTAGAATATTTGTACCTTTTCTGTGTATTTTTCTATTACACCATATAAAAAAAAGATATTTCAACCAATCAGAATGCTTCAAGCAACCCTCACACTACAGATATATGAACTCATCACACATATAAAAATACACACAAAACATATATAAATAATTTCAACCAATGAGAATGCTTCCAGCGACACACAGACACACACACAGACGCTAGCTTATTATAATATAGATAGATTATAATATAGATAAAATATATAGTCAAAAATTTTTAACTGTAGAAATATTTCACATATGTTTTCATACATTGTGGACAAAATGTGTTTTTCATATCTAAAATATAGGTATAGTCTATATTATAATAAGCTAGCGTCTGTGTGAGTGTCGCTTGAAGCATTCTGATTGGTTAAAATATCTTTTGTATGTATTTTTATATGGTGTAATAGAAAAATACACAGAAAAGGTACAAATATTCTAAAAACTGACCACCATACCATATAACACTATTAGCAACTCAAAATACACATTACCCAGAATCCTATCTTTCGAGCGTAGCCTAAAAACTAGCCGGTCCCGTGGTCGTTTTGAGCGAAGCGAATTTGAATTAGCAACTCAATATACACACTACCAAGAATCCTATGTTTCGAGCGTAGCGAGAAACGACCACGGGACCGGCTAGTCTATATTATAATAAGCAAGTGTGTGTCTGTCGCTGGAAGCATTTTGATTGGTTGAAATTATTTATATATATGTTTTGTGTGTGTTTTTATATTTTTTTTTATTTTTATATTGTGTGATGAGTTTGTATGTGTGTATGTGTTTGAAGCATTCTGATTGCTTGAATTTATTTATATGTTTTGTGTGTATTTTTATATGTGTGATGAGTTCATATATCTGGAGTGTGAGTGTCGCTTGAAGCATTCTGATTGGTCGAAATATCTTTTGTATGTATTTTTATATGGTGTAATAGAAAAATACACAGAAAAGATACAACTATGCTAAAAACTGACCATCAAACCATATAACACTATTATCAACTCAAAATACACACTACCAAGAATCCTATGTTTCGAGCGAAGCGAGAAACGACCACGGGACCGGCTAGTTTTACAATATTAAAATTAAAACTTTTAAATTAAAATTGCCTCTTTTTTGAACAGTAATGAAAAGCTTACAAAAATTTAAAAAAAAATTAGATTCTTTTCAAAAACTAAATAAGATAAATATTTAAAAAAATGATATAAAATTATTGAAAAAAGCATAATACAAGTTTTTATTAGAATTGAAAAAAGTTTTTACTCGAAATAAGAGAGTGCCTACTTGTGCCGACGAATTACAGGAACTCACATTAAATATAGCCTCCTCTGCGCTTTAAAATCTCTAAGAAAATCTCCTTCTTTGTAAAACCTTCTAAGTTATTTTCAAATTAAGAAAAATTATCCCACCTTAATTAAAAAAGCAAAATAAAATTTCTGGATCAGTTTACCTCCTCAACTTATAACAATCCCTGGCAAATTATTAATAAAATTTTAAAATCCAAAATTAAAGCCCTTAACTCGATCTGCTCTTCCTAAAAAATATTCAAATACTGCTCTAATCTACATGCCATTCAATCTTCTATTAATCCGCATTATGCTCGCGTTGCTATAAAATAACCACGTCTATAGTCCACACTGCATTTTCTATATATACTACAAAAGAACTCTCGAACGATTTTAATTCCTTAAAAGCTATACTACCTATAGATTTGATCAAATATCCTTTCTTTATATAAAAATCCCTTTCTCTTACTAACTTTTAACAACGCTTACCTGAAACACTCTCACTTTTGGAAAATTGGAAAACTAATATCCCTCTCAAAACACTTCAATCCTCAATAACTGAAGACCCATCACCTACTCTCTATCATGGGAAAAATCTTAGAATAATCCTAGCCAAAAACTCATTTAATGTATATCTCGTTGCAATCTAATTAACAGTTCGTTATTTGCCTACCTTCCTCATTGAAACAAGAAAACAGCTCCCCCATGACTTACTAAATATATAGAAAATTCCTTCACTTCTCACAAAATCTTTCGCCACAAATCTCTTCAAGGTTTTCCCACTTTTCCTCACTTGACCCCTCAAGGAGGCTTGCTTATCGAAATTCTCTGATTCATTCACATCAATTCTCTTCTAGACTTCCAAGCTAACTTCTCACAATGCTACTCCGACGATCTCTTTTGCGCATACACAAGTGACTCGTAAGCGGTAATCATTTCTAATATCTCCTTGCCATTTAATACTCTTTCGTCGGCAGCTAAACTCGTACAAAATTTCCTTTAATACTTCTAAAACCAGTCTTATGCACTTCACTCGAAATATCTATGCAAATAAATCACCATACTATTATCCTCACTTCATGAACAATCAAATCAGAGCCTGCGCTAACCAAAATTGGGGAGGGGGGGGGTCAAAGGGGCTGAAACTATACATAATGAAAATACACACTATAAAATTTCCCTTTCTAGAAGCAAATTCGATCAACATCGGAAACAAGAGCTAAAGAAGGTCATAAAAGTAAGGTGATGAGGGTTGAGGAGTTTGGAGATGAATCATCGTAGAATACAGGTTGGAGATGAATCATCGTAGTATACAGGTTGGAGATGAATTATCGTAATATACAGGTTGAAGATAACACTCAAGTTGTCTACCCGCGTTCAACCGTATAGGTTATGAGATAAATATTTTATATCATATTTAAAATACATTTTCTCCTTCTACTTTTCTTTCGACATCATCCACTTACATAAAATTCACTCAATTTTATTTTTAAATAAGCTATACGTCAGCTTTCGGATCTGTTTTACAAGTTGCGTCATTAACGATCAACAAATTAATAATAGTCAAAAAATCTTTTTATTTTTTAAAATATTGCTTTCTTTTTATTATGCTCCTTTAGTTAAAATGCTTTAAGCGCCTTTTTATTCTTCAAGTATTTTATTTTTTATGCCAGTTTGTCAAAAAAAAGCTCTCTAAAACAGAAACAAAATTTTAATTAATAATACGAACCTTTTTACGCTCAAAATTTAATATAATTTTCAATTTTAACTGCGAATTCTGTAGGCCCTGTTAGTGCTAAGTATTGACGTCAATCAAAGACTGGGGAGGGGGTATTGATAAGTTGATAAATAAAGAATTTGTAACTAAATAAATAGTCAAAAGTTGACAGAGAAGGGGGGGGGGGGAGGTGGGTTAAAATTAAACTTCAGTTAAATTAAGTCCTAAGAATAAATAAAAATCACTTAGGTCCAATTTTTATGTCAAACTCCCTTTTTAGTGTATATAATTGTTTTTGTAAGTGAAAAAAAATTTTTTTAACTTATACTTTTCCCATTATGCCTATTTAAAAATCAGGCAACAATAATTTACAAATATCTCTAAACTAAAATTGTTTTTTATTTCGGATTCTTTAATTTTTTAGCTATTCTAAAGAGGGCAAATCTGATAATAAACTGATAAAAATATTTCATTAATTCCTAATAAGGGTTTAACTTCGAGAAAAAATTACGAATCCTATAACCTAGATACCGACAACTAAAAATTTATAATTTGTTTTGAGAAATTCATATATAACGTAACATCATATATTAGGGGGGCTTTGTTAAAATCCCATTATGAAATGTTATGTAATGTTGATAGAGGCGAGTTTAAAAATAATGATCAATTGGAAGAGAATTTTTTTAACTTTTTTTGCCACTACCAATATTAAAAATTGAATGAGGAGTTCCATTTACTCATGAAAGTATTTGTAAATAATATCTTACAAATAACCGCTGATGGGGTTATTATAAAGAACTATTTCAATTAAGAATGCCATATGATTGTCATAGTTATTGTGCAAGCTTAATTGAACAGACCTTAGAAAAACTTTGTATCATAAGGTATTAATAGATCAAGTCAAGCTGCATTAAAATAAAAAAAGAAAACGTGTAAAGTCTTTGTAGAGAAACAATTAAAAAAATATATATATTACAAAAAATTGTAAATCATACGGCAAACCAATATTTTTCAGTCGCTCTTTCAAATCTTTGTACTTTCGTTTATCTGAAATATCGTGACCAACGTGAACATGAACTTTTTTCAAATTGGTAAGGCAATACTAAAATTAATTTCGAGATGTTAGGATGAACACCTAAAACAACACAAATCAAATTTCCTTTTTCTGGAATTAAATTTTGGGGATCAACATACCTGTCACTGAATGCATGAATTTTCAAAGATTTGTCAATTATTTCTCGACGTTTGCTAAAAGCATTAGTTCTACGTTTTTTAGTTGAATTTTAATTAAATTATTAGTAAAGGTATATTAATTTTATTACCTATATAGTAAAACTTTCAATGTGAATACTTTTTTGATGCCTCATTATTGTTAACACACTGTATAATCAACACTTATTCGTTATATCTATAAAATATTTTGTGGTAAAGAATACTAATATAATAATTGATTCAAAAATACATACCAGAGTTGGGCAATCTAGTTTTTTTAATCAAAATTTTTAGTAGAATGTAAACACAGTTTGAACCTTAGTAAAACATTTTCAATAAATTACATAATTGATGTGTATATTAAAGAAAAAGTTAAATCAACATCTTAGAAAACAAATGCAAACTCTTTTAAAACAATTTACACCTAACTTAGTTACCTAAAAACATCATTGTTTTAATTAACGAAATAACGCTGTCTGTATTATTTAAAATTCTGAAAATAATATATTTTGTTTATTCTTTATTTTATTCTAGGATGTGTGCATTTCTAGCTCTTTACAACATAAAATTTAGAATGAGGTATTCAATTCATTTGGGTATCTATCATTACGAACTTTTTATTATCTTGAGTATCCATCCCATGAAAATGTTTTTTGTATACACAAAATAGTTCTGTATCGTTAGAGGAACATATTAAGGGCATACAATATACATGTGTCTGAAACGATGTGCATACCTGATTCATTTGGTTTATAATATTTTTATGCCCCTTATTTTATTGTATCGTAAACTTTTTTCCTTTCATTTAAATTATATATTTTCCTAGAGATAAATCAGCACAAAAGAGATTAGTGTGATGGAAAACGAAGATAGTGTTTTAACTGCCCAAGAATTTATTGAGGAAGAGGATAGATTGGAGAAGGAAGCCAACATAATGTTCAAGAATTCTTGCGAAGATAAGTAATAAGAATTTTTTAATATTTTTTTGTAGAGTCTATATAATTTGTGTCAATGAATTTCTTTTATATAAAAAAAAATTAGGTTTTTCTATTCTAAACCTAAATAGTACAAATAATAAACAGAAGTCTTACACTTTTATTAAAAATTAAAGAGATACCTAAAAAATATTCTGAAAAAATAGGTTACCTGCATCAAATATTTTGCAGTGTACGTTTTAATATAAGAATACAGAAAACCTATCTACATTCCTATTCAATCTCTATGAAAAAACTTCGTTTAACGTCCTTTGTTCCCGAATCCACAGAGTAAGATGTACCTCTCACACATAAATTCATGGGTGTTTTTATTTGGACTGTGGTACATTTCTTGACCGGATGACTTTCCTGACGTCAACCGGATTGCATCAGATTAAACAAGAAATTCTATTTCGGGTTCCTCAGGAATTGAAACCGAGACCTCTAGAATGAAATCCCTGATGTTTAACCACCGACGCCCATCCGATTCAAACATTAATTTGGGATTTTCATCATCCTTACTAAGGGTTTGAACTATTCTGTCTTTTTTACTACAATATAAAAAGTTAAATAAATGTGTATTTTTTTTTATTATATAGCAATTAAATATTAATGATTACATAACCAACAAGATTTTTTCAAAATAACGCGAATTCGATGAAACCTAAATTTCCTCTGTAATGATCTGCTAACTTCCCATCCTTTTCAAGAATACATATACCAAATCTGTTTTCGGTGCAAGTGGTGCTCTAATTTTTATTAGCTGAAAAATGTAATGAAACAAAATATTTATTTTTTGTTTAAAAATAAAATTAAAAACTTTCAGATCTAAAATATCTGCCTTTGTACTTTAACAATAGTAAAGATGCATGCCAGAAAACTACCCATATCAATATAATGACTTGTGTTAGCAGTTTTAAGCGTAAATTATGAGTTCCTGTGAGTTTTGCATTTTGATTGCATGTAATTTTAGGTGTTCTTTGCCTTCTTTGGATGCATTCAAAAGACAGCCACTCTATTCATGCCTCACCTGCTTAAAAAATAAGCTTGAAGCTGAAGACATTGAATTTGAGCCGTATGCTACAGGTGAATTGGAGATAAATTGGGACCCAAAGCTGAATAAATTTTGTGCTGCTCTTTGTCTTGGCTGTTCCTTGGTTTGCCATAGTTCGCATCAACTAATTGAATTGTACACGAAGCGAAACTACCGCTGTGATTGCTCTTTACAATCCAGATTTACGCTCGATCAAAAGTGTGTATTGGCGAGTATGGATCCTCCTGTCGATGTTTTACCTCATCATGCAAATATATACAATCAAAACTTCGTTGGACTCTTTTGTAATTGCAAACGCCCATATTCTAACTCCTCTTCGAATGATTCTCTGGAAAGCCTGGATGTGGATGAGGATATGCTTCAATGCATAATATGTGAAGATTGGTTTCACAATGCTCATCTACGCTATCATGAAAAGTTTCAAAAAAATTTAGATCTTCGCAATGAGAACAGTTCTGATTTAGTTTGTCACAATTGTTCCCGCAGTAACGCTGTTTTATGCAAGTTTGCAGCTCATTTTCTCCCCAATCTTCACAAAACCGATTCTAATTCAAGTGAATTAAAAGATGATTCAAATAACGAAAATTGTATCACTAATCATGCATTGGAATTCTGTCTTGCTTCTGATAACAAAGATATTGACTTCGTGAATTCATTTTCTTCCACTGCCTTTTTCCTGCCGTATAAATGGCGCACCAAATGCTGTAAATGTTCCAAGTGCTCTCAAGAGTTATCAGATGTGTCCTTAAGCTTCCTACTAACCGACAATGATTGTGATGCTGTTGATAACAAAAATGATTGTGAAAAGGTTGATAGTAATGCTGAAACAACTCAAATGTCTTCTTATAATGAAGGCATCCAAGCCTTTAAGTCTTTAGAGAAAGTGCAACAGACAGAACTTCTATTTCATTACAACCATTTGCAAAGCGAATTAAAAGATTATTTGAAAAGTTTTGCTTCTCAGAACAAGGTAATTTTTTTAAATGTTATTTTTAGTATTTTATTATTTTTCTAACTTAATCTTTTTAGGTTGTTGAGAAAAGGCATATAGAAGACTTTTTTTCGAAAATTTTTAAAAAGCATAAAACAGTTCTTTGATTTTATTTTACTTATAAATAAATTTTTGTCCTTTTAGTGTCTATTTTTCTAAATTTTTTTATTTACAATCTAATGATTTCAGGTCTAATAGATGTTTACACATTTCGTCGATAAGTGTCACAGTTGTAGTATTTTCGCAAGAGCCCATTTTATTTATGAGATTTCCTTTCTTTTTCTTTAATTATATGCAAATTATTAAATCCCATATCGGTCTTTGTCTATTAAATACCTTTAGCTTAGTGGAAAATTAAATTATACATTAAATTTCAGATGATTTTAACTTATTAGTTAGTTTTAAAAAATCAAAATATAAAATCTTTTTGTATATCCTTCTTGTTTAGAAAAAAATTGTCTCATCTTGGTCAACACCTCAACATGTTTTGAATGTGACTTGTATTGATTCTTTTTTTCTGATAACATTGTTCAATCGAAAATTTAGATTTATTTTTAAGCTTGTCAAATTTTTTTTAGAAACCATTAAAGCATGCTATTCAATTAATGATTCATATAAGGTTTAGGTTTTTCTTAGATCAAAACAATTATTGCTTTTAAACCGCATTTGATTGAGTAAACCCCTATTGTCCCAAATCATGGTAAAAAAATCTCTATCAATTTTGTTATACTTATAAATCAATCACATTTTTTCATATAAACATCGCAGGGTGTCTAGTAGACTCTTTTCCTTCAAACTAGGTTCACCCATATAAAACTCTCCAACCTTCAGTTATTTGTTTTCAGTTGTTTTCTCTATCAATCAAATATCCTTTCATCAATTCATGTAGTGTGCTTGATAGACTACTTCATTTTCATATGAATAGCCTATTCGCCCGCCTCTAACAATTTTGGATTTTTTTTAACTAGTGTATATGCGATATGCAAATTTAATTAAAATATTTTCACTGGAAGTATAGTATTTAAATTTCACCAATTTTATAAAAAAAATATAAAGTAGTCTTATAAATTTAGGTATGCGCTGAATACACTCTATTTTAAAGGATTGCTTGAATATTTGATCTCCCGTGGTATTTCTAGACCAGTAATTTTGAAAATTGCAAAAAAAAATCGCCCCAAATAATTTTGAGGATGTGCGCCCCTGTTATAACCTGTATTTAGATATCCTTTTCAATGCGGCTTACAACCTCAAAATGAGCTTGCCAATTTTTTTTACCTTTCTATTCTAAGATAGTTCAAATATTAATATTTGATGTTTTTTCGTTTTTGAATAAATTATTTTTTATCTAGATAATAAATACTTAACTTTTTTGTGCTGGCTTAGTTAATTTTTATCTCTGATTACCATTTTCATAGTTTGAGCAATTTGTATGAAATGATAAAATATGAACGAGTTTTTAAATTTAATTATTTTATAAAAAAAATATTTCTAATGTTGCGCTTCTATTATTATATTACGGGTCTATTTGACTAAAACGTATATTCAAGTCTTGGTATTTCTCATTAGACTAGTCCCTACATAATATATTCACACGATGATTAGCTTGCTATTTTGTGTGGGGTCGCATTGACCTTAAAACATATGTGTAACTTTTTTTAAAAAATAATTGGAAAGTTAAGAAAATTAAATCAAATAACTTTCCATATTTTTCAACAAAATGGGAAATTTCTGACATAAATTTTATTAAGTAAAATAAAAAGAGTAACCAAATGATATTTTTTAATTGATTAGTTTATTTTTAGCGAGAAATACAAAACGAATGCACCTAGATTTACAACATAAGTTTGAAGTTATTAAAAAAATTATTCAATTACCCCTTGCTATAAAATAGCAAAAGAATTTGGGATATGGAAAATACAAGTTCAAAATATTATAAGAAATAAATCAGGGAATTTTGAATTTCAGGGCAAAGTTCAAAATTTAAACATTGAAGGTGTATTCATCTTCTAACCATGATATAAATTCATTGGTATCTCTGTGGTTTTGTACAATGTGATCCAAAAATGTTCCTATATCTGGAGTGGTATATTATTCTAAAGGAATCGCGAAAATTAGTAGAAGAAATGAAAATCAGTACTTTAAACGAGTCAAACGGATGGTTTGAGTGCTTTTTCCGTAAAAACAGAAGAATAGGAATTTTACATGGAGAGTCCTCTTCTGTTAATCAAGATGCTCTTGATTACTTTTTGAAAAGATTAACTCAATATGTGACTTTTATGATTTTAAAGATGTGTTTAACCCAGATAAAACTGGTTTGTTTTACAAGACTTTGACTACTAGATCAATGATAATAAAGAATGATACATGTAAAAATGGTAAGAGGTCAACGTGACGATTGACGGTGTTTTTGTGTTATACTGCTCGTGGTGAAAAGCTAAATCCTCTGCTTATAAGATGTAGTTAGAAGCCATGTTATTTCAAGAACTATTCTTTTTCCCCTCTAGCCTTAACTTAGTTTTCGAACAAAAATCTTGGATGACTGCATCTTTTTTCGCCAATTGCCTTCCTTTAATAAATGACTAAAGAAAAGCACTCAATTCTTTATTATAGTTGATAACATTGCGTTTCCCATAAGTGTTTCCCGTTCTAACATTTAAATGACTTATTTACCACCAAATACAACAGCCTTTACCAAATCTTTAGATATGGGAATTTTCAAAAATTTTAAGTCCTTTATCGACGAGAACTTTTAAAGCAAACAATTATGCGAATTGATGAAAATAAAAATGCTATCTTTTTAATGCTTTTTTGTCAATTGAAAAAGCATGGAATTTTGTAGAAGCACCCAAAATTATTATTTTTTTCAAGAAATGCGGGTTCATCAAGTCAAATGCGAAAAAGAATAAATTTTCCTCTACCTCAAAAAATGTTTGTTCTTTTCAAACAAATTTATTGGAAAGATTATATTGATTTTGATATAAAACTAGAAACATCGCTAAATGAGGAAATATTGATTGTTAATAATAATAAATTTATTAATAAAATTTGGAAAAAAAGATAAGCATTGAATAGTGTATCGATCAAAAGTAGCATCGCATAAATTCATTTCTGAAAGAGATCAAAGGAAGATGGATCTTCATCGGGATGACTCCAACAAATTGTGAAGAAGAAATTTCTGTTAAAAAAATTAAATTTGTGTCGTAATAGCAGGTTTTACTGTATTTTCCAAAGTTTATCCTCGCTTAATCTTTTTCAAATGAAACAGTCTATATTTGCTTTGCATTTAAAATACTGCTCGTATACCTAAATTAACCTCTTTCACTGTTAGTTATACTTGTTCAGGCATATTAATATCTATTGAAGAGGCATTTGGCTGCTACACGTGGCAGTTTTTAATTGGATAGTGCAACAATAAAAATGGGAAAAACTTGACAGATTTTTTCTAGCATCAACAAATCTCTTTTGTTGAATTTCAAGATCTTAATCACAATTTTGAAGCTGATACATAGATAGTCTTTAGAGAAGGCACTGCATCTTTGTTTTATCATGTTATAGAAGAAAAAGAATCATCAGAAGGTATTGGAAGTATCTTGTATAAATATTCCGCGCGTTCCTTTTCGGTGTATATTTATTTGTATTTTTGAGCGTAGCTGAAAGATTTAGTTTTAACGTAGTGAATAATTAACCTTGCAACATTTTAATTTTCAGTATGTATTAAAGCTCACAATTTAACACATAGTATATTCAATTATATGAGTGTTATTCCATTTATGTCAAAAACTGCCAATCAAAAGTTTATATTTTTGAAAAATCATTGAATTTTTCTGTAGAGCGTCTATATTACTTAAGAAAATGTATACACTTTTATTAATAAACATCCTTACTTGGTAGAAAATACTTTAATCAATTTTTTTTAACAATTGTCTCAAAAATATCGAAAAAAAAATTTAACTAAAATTTATTTTTTAATGCTAAAACTTTTTCCATTGGTTTATTCTGGATTTTCCACCTAGGGCTTAAAATGTTAATTTATTTAGCAATCGATACCCTAAATAAATTTTTTTTTCAAATAAAAACTTATTCTGTCAACTTTTTCAAACATCAATGTATTCTTTTAAACTATTTATAGTCGACACGTATATATAATTAAACTTTTTTGGGTCGCTGCGGTGCGAATTTTACTTTATAGCTTTTGTGCTGATTTTTTAAGTAAAAAATCATTTTACACTTCCTTCTTGGAATATAATCATTTCGTATACTCAGGTTTATTACCGAAATATTTTCTTTAAAAACGAAATAACATATAAATCACATTTTAGAAAAAATAATTTAAAAACAACATTGAATTGACGAATCTAACCAAAAAGTTTTCGAAGATGAATTTGCGGGTATAAGTAAGGAAGGGATGTGATAGGAATTTTAAAATTAGAACGCGTAATCAAGAAAAAAAATTGGTATTAATTCATAGTTCCTGTTTTTATATATTCTCGGTTGTACTTTTTCAGAGTGTACATACATTTAAGGAGTGTACAGAAGTGGGATTTACCATTTTCCAAAGAACTATATGGTGGTGTTTTCATTTATGGTTGTATTGCTCAATAAATATTTATACTTGAGATCGGAAAACTTAGATGAAGGAGCCATCACAAACTTTTATAAGAATTAAAATGACTGAAAAGCCATTAAACTTTAATAATTCAAACGTTTTAAGTGAGAATAAATAACTTTATATAAGTTAAAAGCCCAATCCACAGAGAAGACAAAAAAAACTTAATCGACTTCTATAAACGAAACTTTATGATAGGATTTACGTTGAACACTCGGGGAAAAGTGAAATTATATTTAGAGCTGTTCTTAACTTTTTTTTCTGTAAACCGAAGACCCTTTTAAGACTTTTATATCTCCAGTTTATTATCGAATAGTTTAATATTGGCAAAACTAGTGCTTTATAGCCTATAATTTTCCCATCGACTGGTAGATATTTCAAAACTTTAACTTTGCAATCAGATAGCCCAATTTATTGCACAGTTGAGCCAATATGTTCATTCCAACTAATTATACTGTTAATAACAATACTAAGAAAATTAAATTTATTTATAGTTTCCAAATTGTGAGAGTCGATCATAACTTTTGGAACGGATGATCCTGTTGAACAAGGAAAAAACATTACTTTTTATTTTTGGTAGTTTAAAAACAATGGATTCTTTAAAAAAAAATTTTTTCAGACAGTTTATTATTCAGATCTTCACTATCTGTAGGACTTTCCATTATGAAAATTAGTGTTATATTGTCGGCAAAAGCGAGTGTTTTGCATATGGTATTGTTCAATTGATCAAGTATTTAATTCAAGTAAATAATGAATAATAAGGGGCCTAGTGAAGAACCTTGCGGTACTCCTGCAGGTACACAATAATGGATATCAGAAAGCTCATCATTTACAAAAACCGAAAACTTCCTATTTTCAAGAAAAGATTCCATCAAACTAAGAGAAGTTTTTCCGAAGCCATAATAACATTTTACCGAGTAACATCACATGATTTATACTATCGAAAGCTGCAGTCAGTATCTATATAATGAAGTTAAACAATAATATAGAGAGCAGAATGTCAGAGAAAGAATAAACAATTCCTAAACTTTTAATCTGAAAAAAAAAGCAATTCCAAAATGATTTAAAACATTGCTCAATAATTTTGGACATAAAATTAAAAATTTGTTAAATAAACTAGCGCAATATGATAAAAATACAAAGTTTTCAAAGATAGCAAACTTAACCCATTATCAACTACAGCTGATATATTTGACTTTACAAAAATAAAATCGTCTGCGTTTATCAACTCTCTTTAATACAAATCTTCTCCTTTACATTAGACTTTACTACTCATTGTAGAAAAAGTGAAGTTGTTGAATGTGAATTTTCAAAAAGAAATGAAGTAGTTGAGCAACAACAGTCTGTGTAAAGAGAAAATAATTAGTTGTCTTGTCAAATAATACTCATGTGAATAGGCATATTGGTTGATGGGAATACTGGCGAGAAAATATCAGACTGATAAAGGAAGGACCATTGAATGTTAAGAAGAAAGGTACATTTTTTAGTTTTTTGATCTTACCGCTTATCTGAGTTCATCTTTGTCATATCTGTGCAAAGTTCTGGGAATTGTTTTTTGACTACGAACCAGTAAACTTTATAGGAAATGATAAATCTTTATGCTAAAAGAAAAACAGAAAACCATAATTTTGAAACAAGTTCTCAAAAAATACCTTTATTTATTGTAATTTTACATCTGGATACACACGGTACTGGAAAATCTGTATACTAGGAAAATTTATATGATGTTTTAAACACAGTTGTTAGCGAAGCAATGTCAAGAAATCGTTTTGTATTATCTTTTTTACATCTTTGTGACAATAAGAATTGCAAAAAAAGTGACAAAATTAAAAAAGTTCGACCATTTTACAATCTTATTGCAAAATGATGTTTTGAAAATTTTCCAAATTCTTTTGATTTATCAGTTGAGGAAACAGAGTTGACGTACTACAGTAGGTCAAAATAAGCCAGTTTGATCACGCTATTAAATGCGGGTTTTAGCAGAACGACTTGGTTATGTAGTTAATTTTGATCATTACCGATATGCTTATAATGGTTTGAAGCTAGGAGAAATAGTAGTTAACTTCGCTTGATGTAAAATATTTGCTTACAGAATTTTTATTGACATTTTTTTTACATCTTTTCGTCTTTTATTATTTCTATCTGCAAATAAAATTAAAGCTTTTTGTACCGTTCAATAAAGTCGACTTGGAAACTGTTATATATATAAAAAACAAATTGATGAATTTAAATGAGAATTTGATTTTAGAATGACAAAAAATAATGGTCTTGTAATAGTGGGATCAATAGATAATAAAGCAATATATTTAGCTTTTAACTGTGATATTATAGAATATTTATGATCAGTACAACGATGGAGCAAGGAAGCATAAGCAAGTATAAGTGTCAAGCAGCCTTTTCTTATTATCAATACAATAAAGAAATGGGAGGTGTTAATCATGTTAATCAAAATATTGCTTCTTATATTTATTTATTTAGTCAAAATATAAAATGAAACTACAATGGTTTCTTTTATGGTTCTTATAGAAAAGCTTTTAAAAAGAAAAAATGGTGATGGGCTTTTTACGCTTGGATCCCTGATATGGTTATGCAGAATGCATGGATTTTATAAAGAAAAAAATAAAACATTAGATGATCCTTAGTATGATTTGTAAACATTTCAGCGTAATTTTGTTAATATTTATTTGAAAAATTATGCTGCTTCTTTTATTCAAACTGATCGTCCTAAGAGGAAAATAATGCCAGCGATAAAGCGAGTAGGTTCTCAAATTAGATTTGATAGAAACGATCATTACCAAAGTTTATTAGAAAAAAAAATGATGTGATCTATGTAAGAAAAATACAAGAAAAGCTTGTCTCAAATGTGGTATTGGTTCTTATGATCATTGTTTTGAAGAGTGGCATGGTATACAATGAAGCTAAAATAAAAAAAATTCAGACTTATAAATTAGTCGCCCTTCTATCGGTAATCTAATTTAGCTGCGAAATTCTTAGCGCCGGATCTGTGATACATAGTAATTATTTAATTATTCACAATCACTAGATCAAACTAACTGTTGGACCACTATGGATTCACAGACAAATATATTATAAATATAACATACTCTTAGTTTAATAAAAAAATTAATTAAGAGGGGTGTTGGTTGTTTGGTTGGAGATATCAAAGTACTTTCAGCCGTAAGGCTAAATGCTCGCATTATGCTTAAGATTGTTAATCACAATTTTTGTGAATTTGTTTTTAGAGTTGGGAGCTTTGGGGATCGAACCCATGACCTTCAACTGTAAGCTAAGAGGTACACCCTAACAACCATTGAGGTTCTATTAAAAGAGATGTAGCGTGCCTCAAAAATTTAAGGATGGCCTTTTATAACGAGTGGAAAATGGAGAGAAGTTATAATTTAAGTGGTTAATATTATTAAAGTGAGAAATTTTAAGTTAATATGTATTAATTCAATCTTATTAATAAAATTAAATATTTATAAAAACTGGTAAACAAACTTTGAAATTTGTATTATGCTAGCTTTGAAGAAAAAAGTATATTTTGTTAAAAACACGTAACCATATATTCCCATAAATATATAAATATATTCATAAGAAGTAAAACGATGTAATGATAATATATTTTAGTTCAGCTTGGATGTACAAAAGCCCATATGACCTCTGAAATTATTACCCAGATTAGAGAGCAAACAAGTAAGATGAAAAAATAAAATTTAAAAGTATTATAAGTAAGTAAGTAAGTAAGTAAGATAAAGGTACCTGGTGTATTTTTAGAAAGCACAATTGCGCCCCTTGTATCGAACTTTGAGGAAAGCAGCCTTGATGCGGGATCGAACCCAAGACCTTGAGTTATCGAATCACGCATCTAACCAACCCTACTCACGTCGTTGGTTCAATTCATAATAACATTGGAAGAGAATCAAAAAAATAAGTTATAAGAGGATATGTTGTGTAAAAATTAAATGGATGAATATATATACAGACCATTATAGGAAGTACTGCAAAAGATAGTATTAATTACATAATACAAATATAACAAGATCTGCCGCATGTGAATGAATACGATGAGATAAAAATTGACTTTAAACTCTTTTTGATTTATTTTTGAAAATTAAAATTTTTTAATTATTTTAAAGAACTTTTATTAAAAATTTTTTTTTTTCCTAAACTTTTGCTTGACTTTTGTACGTCGTTCGACCCTCTATAATATTATGAATGTTCAGAATTTCAATCCTTTAGGTATAACAAAATAACATATATGCATATTTTTGTTTCCTCTAATTTACATATAAAATCTTTTTCTATACTATATTCTTTTTTAATTCTCTTTTCATATAAAAATAATTATTGTTAAGTTTACCTTGTCAATTTTGTGGAAATAAAAGATATCCCTAACTAAAATTATGAAACTAATGACATCTTTAGTAAGTCCTAAATCTATTTTTAGAGGTCCTGTAATCACCATTGACACTTGAATAAATAAAGAATTGTCTTAAAGGGGGTGATGCTTAAATTTTCAAAATTGTATTATATATCTGTATCGATGATACATATGTTTGTTTACTAATTTAATATACAAATAACAGTTAATCCTCTATATACCTGATGCTTGGTCAAAAGAAAATTTTATTTACCTATTATGATCCGATATTGTGAAATGCTTTACCTACAGAACTTAGATGTCAAAAGTGCTTCATTTCTTTTAAAAAATAACTTAAATTTAACTTTTTGACTCTTGATAATTATGAAAATGTAAATATTTTTATTTTGCGGTACTACTATCTCTGAAGACGTATTTGCGAGTAAAATAAGTTTCTTTTAATAAATATATAAATTTGAATAAATAAAAGTTTAGAAAAAACTATTGACATATTTTTGTTATGTTCAATTTCTGAAGATTTTATTTCCTATTTCTGAAGATTTTATTTCCTATCTACCTAATTTAATGATATTTGATTATTCAATTTTCCTTACACAAATAGAAACAAATTATTTAAAAATTTACTAACATAAACAATAGCTTCATTTCAATTCAAAATTATTTTTTTGAATAAAATGTATAATAAACTGATCATATATATTATCAATTTAAAATTAGAATTTAACTGTTTTTTTAATTTTCTGGTTTGTCTCTTCATAGATGAAATAATTTTAATGCAACCAATATACTAAGACATCTTTAAAGCGGTCTTTCATTAAAGCGATTTGCTATCTACCAAACCAGCCGTTTTTAAAAGTGTTCGCTCCTCGATATTTAAAGTTGTAAATTTTTTTAACAAAACCAGTTACCCCTTTAAACTGCACACCAGCTACTCTTGCGGATATTTGTTTTATAATCAGGACTGGGGTGTTGAAGTCTAAATCTTTTACTCCGACTCCTCCCTGTACTAGCTACTTCTCTTTGATTTCAAGGTATCCCTGAATTATTTCTTGCAAAGGTAATGTGCTTCTACGATCATACTTCTCTATCTCTTTGTAGAAGTCTTCTTTGAATTTTTTAATTTGACATTTACTGGATTTTTTTGCTTTTTAACTTTTCCAGTCTTTGCAAATTCTTTTGGAAGGTTTCACTATCACTGGAAGATGATGAGTGAGATTCAACATGAAAAGTGAAAGAGTTTGATGTGCGAGTTTCTGAAGACATGTTAACTATCCCTTTCATTTCTAGGGAGTTTACAGAGAGATACTCCTATTCTACTACATTTATTCTCATCCAACAATGATTGGGTTTTAGCATCTTTACTTTACAATCCCCCCTGCAATTAAACCCTCTTTCTTAGTGAGATTAAAAATGAATTTTTTCCATTCAAACAAAAAATCTCTTAAATCTATATTATAATTTTTTAATTTTTTTTACTTTTAAATTTTATTATAATCGAATTTTTGTCTAATCAATTACACTTGTACTCTTAGCTTCCAATCCCACTATAACTACGTATAACTTCAGCGATTTTATCAAGTTGAATTATCTTGCTTGTAATTGTGATCGCATCAACCTTCTACTTTAACCCATTTACGACCAATGTTCCTATTTTGGAACATAAGTAATTTCATCTTCGTCTGCTTTTTTCAATGACTTTGAATATAAATCGTCTGCGTTTTTTTAGATTTCGTCTGCTTTGCTTGGTCTTAAATGGGTTAACAAGAGAACAAAATCATTCATATACGATAGAGTCAAAGCAAAAACAAACTAAAAGTTCTTCATGTTCGCTATTATTTTTACCCTCATCTATTAGGATTTAGTTTAGTTCTCTTATTCCCCTAATAACGTTTTGGGCTAGAACAAATTCTTCACATGATCTTGAAGACAAATAATTTTGGGATTTATAGCTTTTCATAAACTTATCACACATTTCTCTGAAATTAGGATTTATAGATATCATGTATGAGCTTGTTAAATTCATCAAATTTAGCATAGTTTGATGAATCAGCAGTTTTATTATGCAAGCAATAGGACATTTCAAATTCAGAAAATTTTCAAATAGTTACGATTTTTGACGAAAATTGATTGAATTGAACAGAGTACACCAATTTTTTTTATGTAATAAAGCCTTTATTCCTCATCATTGCTTTCACCAGTTATTGGAACCAATGGTTGTAAATATCATCTGATATATTGTTGATTTTGACAAATTTTTCCATTTTTTTTCTCCCCGATTATTTTGGCGTTTACACTTCGATACGGACAAGGTCAACTAAATACTTTCACGTCTTTTTATAAAATTTGTTAATCCGACAGACCAATCATGCAATCGTATTTTTTTATGATACGCAATTAATGCTACAAAAGCCAACTTTTTTATTTAAATACAACGTTTTTAAATGTTTACTATAAAAGAGATACTTCAGACATTATCTCAGAGGTTTTTTAAAACTCATGTGTACCCTTCAGGTAAAAAATGAATTATCTTAATTCAAAATATTTGATTAAATATAACCTAAATGTTCAAAAAGTATTGCACCCTGAAAATGTCTCTTATCTAAAAAAGCTTTAAAAAATTAGCTTTATTCGATCCCATGGCTTTTCTAATGTTAATTGACAGTGAAAAGCTTACAGGAAGAAATGATCTCCCTGAGAGCACGATATAGAACAGAATATAGTGCAACTCCTGAGAGTGATGAAACCCTCTTTCCACTTATTCAGCAACAGCTAGTAATTTCTTTTCAGCCCCCTTTAGTTCATCAAGAGCGATATTCAATAATATGATCGTCACAACAGCATATCTTTGTTCATATATTTACTGCAGACATCATATAGAAAATTCTCAACAAAAGAAGATTTTTTAAATATGGCATAAATATTTTCAAGTACTACTTTGTGTATTTTCATTCGGTCTGAACCAAACAGACTCACAACGGAAAGGTCACAAACAAGTTATCGATTTATACTAAGAAAGACAATAGCTAAAAAAAATTCTCAAGCTTTCTCATCAATTGTCAACCGGCCTTGTTCATATCAAATTAATTGGCTATGTCGATTGATTACCTTGTACCATGACATTTTGCCGCTTAAAATTATTTTTAAACTTTAAAAATGTTAAAATTTTTATCAACGAAATGTTACCAAGCTAGATTACTAACTTAGAAAAGCAAAGAATCTTATATTATCTTCATATTCAGAGGCGGATCCAGAACCTCTTTTGCCGTGGATAGATTGGTGCTAAAACTATTACTTATAGTATATTAACTTTTTATTTTCTTTCATATCAACTTAATTTTGCATAATTATTGCATATTAAATATTCATTAATATAAAAATATCAAATATTTTTACACTGCCAATAATTTATTAAAATTATATTGTTAAACTTTCGAAAGAGGTAAGTAGGAGGGGGGGCTAGAGCCCCCTCAGCATTCGCCCCTTTTGATTTGGGTCTATGAATTGACAAGTATGAAGTCGTCCTTTAATTTATATAAACTGGCGTTTCAATTCACTAAGTGTTAGGGCATAATTACATGATAATGATTTATACACAAAATAATACAAAAGTTAAAAAATGAACTGTATACAAATTTAACGCATTATATCCATTAACCTAGAATACTTTTACTTGACTGAAATGAGTACAGCTGTATCTAATGGCTTTAAACCAATCTTACTTGAAGACAAATGTAGGATTTATCATTATCCTCAATATCACCAGAAGCACTTTTAGAAACAATAATACTTTTTATTGAATAAAATTACAATTATTTACATGCTTACATTTTATTAACAAAAAATGTGAAGGAAATTGTAAAAACATTGCTAACTTAAGGCAATTCTGATTAAAAAAACTAAAATATTGAATAAATCAAATACTATACTATACTTTCGAAAACAATGATAGTATTTCATTTATATAACAAAAGTTTAATTTTTTTAAGCATGTGCAGAGAGAGCCTCGAATAGAAAATTTGGCGTTAAATATATTACGTTTTAAAGTAATTTTGAGTCGATTATTTTCAAGTACTTGGACTCGTTGGATAATTTGTCTCGGACTACGCAATTCTGATTGGACCAACTACTTTGTATCTTCTGAAACATGGAAAGTCATTCTTGTCTACTTTTTCAAATTAACCCTTTCCTGACCAGAAAAATCAGACGATATTTATTAAAAAGCAGAAGATTCATATACAAAACTATTTGAAAAACTAGACGAAGGTATAATTCTTTATGTATCATATATGATACACTGGTCACGAGAGGGTTATTAAATGCTTTTGAAATATAGAAAAAATTGTTTTGAACATGGTGAAAGTCAAACAAGATGTATTTGGGAAGAGAATTCAAGAAAATTGAAAAAAAATTTCTAGCATAAAAATTTTACCTTCAACTTTCCTTTCCTTTTAAAAATTGCATGCCTACTTCAACATCACTTGAATGTTCTTTTTCTCTTTTGAAAAATATTTAAGAAAGGATAAAAAAATTGTTATCATTAAATATTTTCAAATTTTTTATACTGTTTTAACCCATTTACTGCCAATGTTCCTATTTTGGAACATAAGTAATTTCATCTTCGTCTGCTTTTTACAATGACTTTGAATACAAATCGTCTGCGTTTTTTTTAGATATCGTCTGCTTTACTTGGCCCACATAGATTTTTAACGAACTTTTAAAGGGAATATTTAGTTTCAATGCTATATAAGTAGTTTCAATGAATTTTTTTCTAAATTTTCCTTTAATAAATATCATCATCAAAGATACTTCTGTAATGCTCATGCTTAGCTTTCTAGATAGCAACATATATACATTTATTTTCACTTTTGAGGATCGATTTGTATTCTGAATGTCTTCAAGGTAAATTAATATTTTTATCAACCGAGATGGGGTTAGTAGATTAAATTTTCAAAAATTGAAGTTGCTAATGTGCAATAACCATCTGTGCGTTATTAAAGAATAAATAGTTAAAGATTTTTTACAAGAATCAGAACAGAGGAAAGAAACACCCAGGTAGATAAAAATACTCCAACTAAAATTTTTTACATAATTCTATATTATTTATATAGTATTCTTGTTTTAGTTCAACGCCAAATATTCCCACAAGCTTTACTTAGTAGTGGTCAGAACAACAACATAGTCTCTCTCATAGCACCAAATAGAAGTCCAATTGAGCTTCCACTAAGTTACACTCCTTTAACTGGCCAAGCATTTCCAAGTATTCCGTCAAACTTTTTGCCTTTGGTGCCTGGTCAAACTGTATTTTTTTAACCTTTCCCTCGTTTTTTTAAGTTATTTTTGTTATTTCTTCCAGACTGAGTTTAGCTGTCCACGAAGACCAGATAATGGAATTGATGGTAGACCAATTTGCTTGAGAGCAAATCACTTCCAAGTCCGAATGCCAAGAGGAAACATCCAGCATTATGACGTTACCATTGTTCCTGACAAGTGCCCTCGAAGGGTTAATCGCGAAATCATACAAACAGCTGTTCTCAAATACTCTAAAATTTTCAACGGTCAAAAGCCTGTTTTTGACGGCAAAAAGAATCTATACACTAGAGATCCACTGCCCATCGGAAGAGACAAGGTAAGTTAAGAGTTTATCCAGATTTCTATCCATCTTATTGATTGAATTATCGAGCAGTTATTGCGAAGTAATGGATACTTCATTTATTTATAAAGAAGTTAACAGCGCCATAGTTCAACAATCACTTGTAACCAATGGCTATTCAACTATATTTTCATGGATAAGTTACATAAAAAATATATATGTGGCATCAGTTTTTATTTTTGATAAGACTTTCGATACATTATTTTATAAAAAAATTTATAATATATTTTGAAAAGTTAATGTTATCCGCCTTCCCTAAAAGCTTTTGCATAAACTTTTTTACTCGCACCAAACAACTTATAAAGGGACAGTCAGGCCTAAACATTTGCGGTTCCTCTTATTCGCGAAATTTTCTTCGTAGTGTTTAAATATTATTAGCTCGTGAATTTATATATGATATAATTATTACCAAGCCATATCTTTTACTTGGTATTTTTAAGTTAAAATACATGCAATCGTTATTGAAACTGCCACACACAACGAATATTTCACGAATGAATTATTATTTTATATATCGTGTTACACTAAAAAATCACGATCTAAAATGTCAAATTTTTCCTACCTCTTGTATGTTATTTTTTTTAATATGATGTGTATATAATACGAGTAAGAAGCGATAGAAAAGCCAAATTTGTTTATTTCAAGTACCACAGCGCTCATAATCATAAATAGAGAAATGCTGTAAGCTATAAAAATTATCTTATCAAATAGTTTGAAAATTATTGAAGCATAGCTATACTTATTTTTTATAACACTTTCTATTCTTAAAGTATTCTTATTTTATTCCTATTCAATAATTTTATACAGGTATATTCAAATGTATTTATTTTGTACATATAAATGCTGCTATGTAAGTATGCTTTTAAAAATTTGATCATTTTAAACCAAATAGCTTCAGGCAGGTTTTTAAAGAGTAAAGGGCAAAAATTTACTTATATCACGATATATGTTTCCCAAATTGGAATTGTTGTGAAGCGGACATTATACCATCCTGAATCATACGTGGTAATTGTCCATAAAGTACGTATATATTCATCCACGCTAATGATGAGGCGATTATCGACATCGAGAATCGCAAGAAACATGTTTTTCCAAATATCCGCTTCTGAATCGTATCTGGGAAATTTAGTAACATTCCCGATACTTTAAACTCAATTCCTCGAAATGTATGCACGCACTCTTAAATTTTGAATAACGATATGGGTATTTAAAATCTGAAGCTTTTTAGCCGTAAATTCAAATCCTTTTGGTTAACATTTTTCTTGAAAATCAAAAATTAGTTGTTAAGAATTTTAATGAATTTTTTAAAATATATTGACATTTTGTTTGATCAATCTCCGTTCCGCATTAAACTTGTGCTATATTCCTTATTTTTTGTACCTTTAAATTTTGCTTACTTATTAAACAAAAGATAATGCATACTTTACACTTTCATTTCAAATATTTAGTGCACTATGTTCCTCTTTAAAAAACTCAAAGACTATATTTAACATAGATAGATAACTATTTAAAATATATCAGAGGCTTAAAAATGGTAAAACTCGGGTAATGAACGTTGTAGATAGAGTGCGGTTTTCTCCAAATGCAAACATTTGACTCGATAGATACAAGCATTAAATTTAAAGCAAAGTTTCTTTTATTTTGATTTTAAAATCTCTATAAAGTGGCACTTGTCTCGTATAAACGTACATGCTGTTAAACGAATACTGAATGCGATAGGTCTTATTTTTCAAAAACGATGCTAAATTTTATAAATCAACAAGAATCTGGATCGACGACCTTTTTTCTAAATCGAACAAAATTTCGGTATCGCGTCTCATCACTAATTCACACTTGTTAGCGGGCTTGATAAAAAAAAAGGCAATGCTTGGAAAACAGTCTAAAATATTTATTATCTTTAAAGGTAAATGAAACGTTTGCGCTAAAATTCCTATTAACCGGGTCTAGTTTGGCATTGCTCAAATGAATTTCCGGAGTATTTCAAAAAATGGAGAAGATCTTTGATATCCAATTTGTTGCTTGTTATGCTAAACTTTTGAAAAAAAGAGTCAAACTTTAAATGATTTGCTAAATGATGATGAAAACTGTAAAAAAAGGCATTATCAAGTTCATAATTCCACACCAAGAGAACTAAAATTGTGGTGCCGTTTACAAAAAGAGCATTCCTCCACATTATGATCGATTGAGATATTTTTTTCAGATGGTCGTTTTATCTCAGCTGATGGTCCAAATGACGAGCTTATAAAGCATGAAGTAATTTCATTCAAAGATCTTTTCGAAAGATGGAAATATGCAGGTAGATATATCAAGTATGGTTGAAGCACCTGATATAATAGAATCTCTCAGCTACAAGTACAATGATCGGAAATATGATGATGATTTTGCTAGTAGAGAAGTTTCGGTATTATATCAAAGTAGCTGGGGTACTGCTAAATATCTCATTTTAATAAAAGTTTAAAAGGTTTAAAGTTGATTTTAACCCTGCTTATTTCATAATTCTTAAAGTAGTTTACGGACTCTTATTTTTTACACCATATAATTTAATTATTTTTTTCGAAATTTTCCATTTCAAATATGGTAATTTATTTATGTATAACAAAACTTTGGATTGTGTGGCATTTTTGATTTGAACTCATTTATCTTAAAATAGCATAGCTTCAAAAATGTTAGTCTCATCTATAAAAATTTATAAATAAACTGCAGTTTTATACTTGTTTTTTGTATGTACCTAATGAAAAAACACCAAATATTTTCTCAGCATGTTTTGATCGATCACTCAAATGGCGTTCTCTTATCATTTTTCCTTTTTTCAAATTCGTATTACATTTCTTCTATCCCAGTTTGTTTTTCCTTCATTCTCCATCTATCGTTTTCATTTTAAAACCTTAACTTTCCTACTCAATGTCTATCTCTCAAGAGACTTCTGAGTTTATTTCAAATTCAATAATGTTATGTTCTTCCCCTAGTAGTTCTTCATTTCAAATTTCCTAAAAAATTGTAAATTTAGAAGCTCCAACAATGCCTGCTACTCTCAAGGAAGAGTTGAAAGTATAAAATATATATTATATTTATACTATAAATATAACAAACTTTTCTCATCATCCACCTGGTCCTCATGGACGATTTTTTAATCGTTCTTGACACATTAAATTATTCACCATATATACAGCTCAGCATGACAATGCTGAAACTTTAATGTAACTATAAGTAAGTTTATATATCCTTTATTTTTCTGGTTTTGTATGATTTTTTTAGATCAAACCATGCTTAACATTAGAATTAAATTCATTTTTTTCAAGGTTTCAAGATTCATCATCTATTATCGTATTTTGAAATATTACTTTATATTGGTCAAAACGAAGAACAAAAAATTAAAACATCTGACCTCTTTTTTCTTTCTAAAATCCATTTTTGAGAGCTGTACTTGGACGCGAAATGTTTTCTTTCGTTTATATCTTCATAAGAATAGATAACAAGGAAAATCGCGATGTAAATGACATAATCAGTCCAATTCGATATATTCATGACCACTTTTTCAAGTTCTTCGACTCCTTATTCTGCTGTTACTATTGATGACAACTCGTAGCTTTCAAAGGAAGTTGCCCAGTAAAAGTATACGATCCTCATAACCCATAAGTTTTTATCTTATATGTGGTTCAAACAACCCCGTCGCCAGACTACAAGTATTGGGGGAAGGGGGGGGCTGGTGCAAAACTGTTTTTAATGGGACTGAGAATATAAGAAAGTGTATACATTTATATATTTTGTCGAAAACATAATGGCAAAAGCTTATCATGCATACAAACCAACCAGAAAAGAGATCCTAACTCCGTTTTGTTCCCCACAAGATTATCAGAAGAATGCATGAAGATTGTTTCTTCCAAATGTGAATTACCCACGAGCATAAGCTCTCTTTTACTTTTTTTTTAAAATAAGTTTTCAGAATCTGAACCTCGTACAAATCAACAAGAACATTGTGTAAAAAAGTATCTCGTCAGTTTTGTGTTTTAAAAAAAATGAAACAAGGCGATGCGAAATACATTCTTCTATGTTATGTCCTAACTGCAAATAACTTTTTTTTCAATAATTTATCTTTTTGATTTTAAAGAGTAAAAATTTGAATAAACTTTTTTGAACTAACACAATCTATTAGAAAAAATATTACTCAAAATTTTCTTCAAAAACTTGAGTGTAAAAAATTCATAGAATCCGTAAGGCGAAGGTTAAAAAGGAAACCCGGATTAGATCGCAGAAAATGCACACGATGATGTTGAAACCCTAGTTTCGGAGCTGGGGGATTTTACGCTGGCCTGGAGCCTGAGCCAGAAATCCTATAAAAAAATGGCATATATTGCCTGTTTCAATTTGAAATATATTTTTTTTTGAAAATGTAGCGCTGTTTTAAAATCAGCATATATAAAATTTCACTAAGTTCTTTTCTTTTCTTTAATTAAATAACTTATCCTGCTACCTTTTAAAATTCAAACAAGGGATTCTAAGTTTGATTCCTGAAAAAGCTAGGCCCATGAGCCCCCCTGGATCCGCCATGGGATTCATCAACTCATCTGTGAAAAGTTCTTTGAAAATTTCAATTGTACTTTTATTCTGCAAGCTTTCAAGTTTTTTATGATCATTTTTGAAGAAATCAAAAAATCTTTATAAAATGGTTTTCTCTTTTCCCAACGGAATCCCAATATATTAATTTCTTTTTTTAGCGTTAGATGACCATTTTTCTTTCATTTGCAGTTAAATTTCTAAAAAAAATATATGAAAAGTGATTAGATGGATATATCTAATTTAAAAAATTTTAAAAATAAAAACAAATATTTTATCTAATAAAAAAATTTGACTAGATTATTTTATAGAGAAAATATTTAAAAAAAGAGTAAATTATGATAAAAATGTTTTTATATAATTATTATAATATAAGAAAAAAGGTGTTATAAATATAAAAAAATACAATTAAATTTTTACTTATAAATTTATTTTTTAGGTTTTAGCCAATGTCCAATTTTTGGACACAAGGTTTGAAGCGGTATCATACATCGAAAAGTTAATTAAAGTTAAGAAATATTGTTTTTTCAAAACTTCAATTAATAAAAAAACAATGAGCTGTAGTATTTTTTTTTCTCAACTTCAAATACATTTTTTAAACATGTAAATCAATGACTTATCAATAAAATCTTTGTCTATAGCTAAAACAAAAACATTATACACAGTGAAAATGTCAAAAAAGTGAATAAAATTCATTATATTTGATTAAAAAATAGCGTCCCGTTAAAGCGGCATTAGCCGATGATGGTTACCACTATTAGTAGAAAAATGTACCTATTGTCATTTGTATATTTATAAACATTTCTTCCATGGAAGTCGTCTATCCTGGACGATAAAGTTTTTTTTGGTCTTCATTAATATTTTTTTTCTAACAAGAAATCGGTTCGGGTAACAAAACTTCATCAGCCATGTGTTGGAATCGCCGTTAAGATGATTTTATATTCTTATTAGAATTCAAAATGGCGACTAGTTGATCAAGTCTGTGCGTATTTGTCTCCTAATTATGCAAACAATTACTCTTTCTCTAAGTTATGAGTAAAGATTTATCCTTTTTAAATTTTATCCTGATTTGTAGAAATTTCTTGACTAGATACCTATTACACTAGTCACTAGTGGGTTAGGATATTGATTAATAAATTGTTACTTATCTATTTCGTTATTCGGTTATTTTTCATTTTTACTTGAAACTACAAATTATAACATTAAAACAGTTTTTCTCAATCAATTATATTATTTTCTGAAAGAGAATATTTTTTTCCTGTTTTAAAAACATGCTTTTTTTCTCCGTCTCCCCTGCCCTGATGTCTTATTGCTTTTAAATTTTTTAAGATTTTTCACTTAGGCAATTGACTAAATTAGTTTGCGTTGCATCTCACCACAGATCTTTTTCTGAAATAGGTGGATAATATTAATAAGTTTACTTTTTTAGGTTGAGTTGGAGATTATTTTGCCAGGTGAAGGAAAAGACAGAGTTTTTAAAGTCACTATGAAGTGGATGGCGCAAGTTAGCCTCTACGCTCTTGAAGAGTGCTTGGAGGGTCGTGCTCGAAATATACCTCATGATGCTATACAAGCTTTGGATGTTGTTATGAGACATTTGCCTAGCATGACGTAATATTTTCCAATGTTTTGTCACCCTTACAAACCTCGCCCGAAAGCTTTTTTTGACACCACTTATATGGCTACATAGCGATAATGTTCTCTATCCTCATTCATTGGATTCATGAATTATGTCACATTGGTATATGTTTATTGCCCCTTATTTCTTCGTATATCATTTGTCATAACTTGGTCTGTTTTAATCTATTAAATTAACATTTTGAATATAGTTCTCTATATCGGGTTTTTACATGTGTATCAAAACATGGGAGATCTTAGTTTATAATTTGGATAAAATAATGAAATAAAATATGGGAATAAATTATCCTAATTCTTAAAACGATAACCGGAACCCTATCATAAATCAATTTAAAAAATTTCAACCTTAAATGATGTAATCTTTTGCAAAGTATAATTCCACCTCTGTAAATTTCAACCCCAAAATTTCCCTCTTACAAAACTTCCGCCCCATTAATTTTCCATTCCAGTTAATTTCGGCTTACCGGAAAACTGCTCCAGATATATTTAATAAATTTAAAAAATATGATTAATTTTAGAGTAGAACCTTCTCATCGTCAATAAGTTCTTGTTTTTTTAACATGGTCTTTGTGCCTTTCATATAAGTAATTTTCAATGTCAATCACTTCTTTTTCCTTTCGATGAAGAGATTTATGAAACAGACATGGGTGCAAAAGGATAATATATTTAAATATATAAATTTGAATGAAAATTATGCAATTAAAGCCAATAGAAAAGTAAACCTTAATTTGCATTTTTTGAATATCCATCTCATTATTTTATGGAATATCCTTTGAATTATATGCGTTTCATTTTATTTTTTTTGAACAAACAACAACTGTTTAACTTATTATAGCAAAAAATAGTGGGTGAATTATTTGGGGATGGAAATTTGGTAGGGTGGAACTTTCGAGGGGTGGAATTTCCATGGAACCGTTCCATCATGTATCAATTAGTAAAGAAGGAATACTTCCACCTTTTTGAAGAAGCAAACACTAAAGATAAATATTGAAAACAATTGATTTTCTTACTCTAGCTTTAGTATTTAATTTAAAGAATGTTTGAATGGTTTTATCTTTCTGCAAACTTGATTTTAATTCAGAACAAATGTCTTTAGAAAGCTTTTTTTATATCTTGAAGCTATGAGAGATTGTAATTTTAACATTTTAATTTCATTTTCTGTTATGAAAGAGAGACTCAAAGGGCCCAGTTTTGCAATGATTTCGTCAAACTTTTATAAGTGAAACTCTGGCCTTTTTGCTTCATGTAGATAGTCCTCTGCAAGAAACTATAATCTTTAGAGCAATCTTGTTGAAGTTGTGTCTGCATTCTGTTTTATTGATGACCAGCCATCTATCATAGTTGTTACAACTTGTGAATTTTTGAGTAAATTATAATATTGTTTTTAAACGTTTTCATAAAATGTAGCCAAATAAGTGTCTTAAATATAAAGCAGTGACAATGAGAAAACAATAAGAGTAAATTTCAATTACCAGATAGAACGTTTCTATTTAGGAGATAAAACGTTCAGTCGCATAACAGCCATTAATTCTTTGTAAGTTTTAAAACATTAAAAAGAATTACATTTTAATTAAAAAAATAGTGCAATCTGGAAGTCTAAGTTTCCTTTGTTTTTTTTATCAATTTTTATAAAACACCCATATAAACTACTTTAATTTCAAATACTTAATGCTACTTCATTCAAGTTGGAAGATTGTGAAGTTTCAACTAATCCCCTCAAAATGCTCCAAATATTTTCTTGAGAAAAATTTAAAGATGAGTCAACATTGATTTTCTTTATTCACATAACGTCTACATTTTATTTGAAATGATTTTCAATTCGCTGAACTTTTGCTGAAACAACTTCGTTGCAGAACTTGCAATGTGCTATTTTTTCCATCAGTTGATACATAATAAATATCATTCTATAAACGACTTCTTGATTGTTCATTTAAAAAAGACTAAAATATTCAAAATACAATTTAAAAGCCGTGGTAATGCGGTTTTTAAAGGATTGCCCAAAAAAGCCACCGTGTTTTTATTGGGCTGGGGAATTATAGCAACTCAGGTGTGTCTGTGTGTGTAAGGAGATATATAAAGTAAGATTACGTGTTCATAAGAAGAAAGCTTTGGGAAAAATGTGTTAAAAGTGAATGAATGAAGGTGAGTTATAAAGTGGGGGTAGAGTATTAAATAGTGTGTTAATTGTTAGATGTTGTGTGGTGCGTTTTTTAATGAAGTGGTTTTCCTTGTAGCACTTCGGAGGTAATTGTTTTACTGCAAAATGATGTCCATGAGTAGTTGAGGTTCAATTGTCATTGGATGTTTAGTGTGATAGTGTAAGTCAAAGGGTTGTTGAGTCGTTGATGGATTACATCCTCTAGATGTTCTTTATATCGGTTCAAGGAATAAGGCGTCCATTGGAAAAAGACGTCCACTTTGCTTTCATTCAATGTATGTGAGAAGCGTGAATATGTGTTTATGAATAGATGTGTGAATATAAAAATATACGTTTGTGAATATTTATGCATATATTATATGAACAATGGAAATTAAATGATTAAAGCTAATAACTTTTGATAAAATATAAAATTTGACAAAAAATTTGAATTAAATAAAAAAAAGTAATTTATTTATTTAAATTCGGCACGGACTGTTCCATTGAAGTTTTAACTTGTAAAAGAGGACAAATTTTTATTAGGTGGTTTGTAAGTCTAGTAGAGTTCCAAAGTATATAGCCTATGGGTTTTTTGGTTTGCGTTGTGAGAATGTGTATTGTGTGTATGCTAACAATTAGTTACAAAGACAATACAGGCTGTAAAAAGGTGTTCATGCATTATTTGTAAGGAAAAGATATAATATTAGTGTTTTATGCTTATGAGAGTACATTGATGTTGTTATGTAAAAATGGTTAGGATTATTATAAAAGATTACGATAAATAGGTGGGATTGGAAGTCTTTTGTTGATTGAATTATGATGCTTATGAGAGAACCAAGATTCCATGAAGGAAAGCTGTTTGGAATTTGTTTGATATAGGATAATGTAATCATTTGTGATGAACTTGTGATTTTCATTTTGTTGCATGTGGTCTATTATTTCGGATGAAGAAGTAGGAAATTTTTGATGTTGTATAAAGTTTCTGATATTTTTTTCGTGTTCTTTAAGTCTTAAGAATTTTTGAAAAATTCTTTGTTCCAATAAATTTCTTATAAAAATTTGTCCTCTTTTATTTATTTACTCAATTATAATATCTAATATAAAATTTCTTGTATAGAAAAAAAATGAGAAATGTTAATTTTTTTATAATCAACAAATGTAAAATCGTTTTTTTCAATTGTAATTTCACAATCAGAAATAAGATATGAAACTTTTTTCAAAAAGAACATAAAACTTTTTGATTCTTTATACGCTTTATCCAGGAGTTCTTTTTTCTTTATTTCATTAATATTTGCATTTTTCTTGCCAAAAATATTTTTCTCAATTTTAGAAATTTCTAACTTGTAACAGATTTCTTCTTTTCTGAAAAACTCTACATCATTGTAAAAAAATGTATTGTGAAATTCTGATAAAAGTTGGTCGGAGATTTTTAAAAGTACCGTCAACAAAAATCTCTTTGATAAACGTCATCATAATATATCTAAAACAAAAATAAAAAAATTATAATTGATGAAAAAAATAATTATTAACCTTTAAACTGGTCCTACAAACATAAGAGTTCTTTTACTCATATCAACTTCATCGAATTGAAGAAATTTACAGTCATTAATTTCTTTGAAATGTTCTGGAATTTCAAAATTTATATTCTTTGGAGGTTTTGGTCTTTCTTATCAATCTTTTTATGCTTTCTGGTTTTGGTAGAGTTGGTCTAACTTCTTTATTTAAAACAGACATGTTATTTCTGTTCCAAATATTAATTGATTATAAAAACTTATACATACAGTAAAAATTATACAATACTTGTAAAGTAAACTTGTTGAGCTGTAGTAGGATAATTTTGCCTCATTTTTAATTTTTTCCATTATAAGCGTTTTTGTCTCTGTGGGCTCGTGCTTATGTTCTACGTATTTTTTTTATACTTTTAACTCCATTTTCATTTACTTTATATATAATTCTCCGAAAACATTTTTTGCATGGTTCATTGTGCAAACATAAGTTTCAGTCGAAGAAAAAGTTATATAATTTTCAATATACATTAAAAAATACATTATAATTAAGAAAAATAATCTAGTTCCCAAATTACATTAAAAAACAAAATATACTTTTTCTTTTCAAATAGTAAGAAAAACTGTCAATAAAAACAACCATTTAAAATAAAATTTTCTCTGTGAATATGGTGTATACACTGAATTCCACTAAGATATGTGAGGTTGACTTTCAAATTTATTAACACCTAATGCAATACCAGTAACAATATCAATATACAGCAAGTAACAACAAGAAAAAGTACACAGGCTGTGCATGGCTGACTGCACATACATTGAAAGGAAAGTGGACGCCTTTTTCCGATTACCCTTTATATGGTATGATGGCTGGACGTTTAGTTTCACCAATGTGATATTGATTAACCGGATTCCCACTGTAAAGTCGAGTTTTCCAATAAAGATGTCCTTTCCTTTTACCTTTTTGTTTCTCTTTTTTTTTTTGAGTATCTCTCCTATTTGAATATGAGTACGGTCTTCGCCTTATCTATCCATTAATCCTGATCTGGTTCATAATTTATTCAAAATATCCAAAAAGTCGAGATTTATTGTTTTTTAATGTGTAATATTTTAAAATTTTTGTTATGCTGTGCTCCCATATAATGGAACATTGGGAGTTTTCTAATAATTTTTCAAATGTAAAAGAATCTTTCTTTGCTTACAAAAAATAAAAAAACTTTAATAAAAATCAATAATCATAAATTTGGAAACTTTTTTCTATTCTTTAGGCATACAGAAAAATGTTATATGTTTTCTGCACATATTTTAGCTATTTTTTACACACTTTACATCTACCTTGCGTTGTTTGCTCTAAAATGTGATTTTTTGGATCTAATCTGACGTCTTCATGTAAGCTTGTGATTGAATAACCGGCTTGAATTTTTTCCAGGTTCCCTTTCAAAAGACATAGTCGTCTTTTAAAATCTAAACACGAAACTTTGTTACTTATATCAACTTTGCAATGTGCTTTTTATGCAGCTATAATTGAAAGATTGACAACGTTGATAAAGGAAGAACAGTACTATTTTTTGGCATTTATGTTTGGCCTATAGGTTTCTAGTAATCTATCAATCAAGTCGAATCCTACCATGCCTTTATTATAGGAATAAATGAGATGATAAGTAAAAAGTAAGGTCGTCTCTTAATAATTTTGAGAACGTACAATCAATAATGAAAATAATTTTTTTATAAACTTCAGCAGACATTTCAAAATATTTTTCTTTATATTCAATTGTACATAACTGTAAGTGATGCGTAAACGTTACGTGTGTATCTCACTGATGATTACAACGATGAAATTAGTGTTATATTGTTACGATAGTGAAAGAAAAATTCAATAATAGCACGTAGACTCAGTGAAGATTAAAGCGATATTTCGCCACTTGCCCATCCTGAAATGGGCCTGCGTGATTTCAAACAGATCTCTATATATTAAATTTATATATATATAGATCCAAAGCAAAATTATGTTAGTAGTTTTAATTAAGTGTTTTTATAGTAACCATATTCTCCAAATTATCACTACTTATTCATCCGAATACTTTTGAAGCAAAGATAGCAATAGTACCGTACATAGCTATATTGAAAAATTTTACGAAAGAAGTATTGCCTCGTCTTTGCAGTACCTAATTCTCCTTCTAAGGCGTATAAATCTTGTATTTCTTAATTAACTCTATAGACACGTATATAATTTCTCTTAGGTACACACCTGTAGGCAGGTCATTTTTCTCTTGTCCTAAAGATTACTACCATCCTCTTGGCGGAGGAAGAGAGGTTTGGTTTGGTTTTCATCAAAGTGTGAAACCATCTCAATGGAAGATGATGCTGAATATCGATGGTAATATTAATTTATCTTTTTTTTTACCAGATCTACCACCTATCAAAAAATTATTTACCTACAGAGACTCATATTTTTATACCCTTTTCTATATTACTTCTAATTCACAACTACACTTATACATTCGGATAATAGGAATTAATTTAATTAAATAAAATTCCTACACATCAATCAAAATATTTATCACTAAAGTATTCCAATAGTCTATTCATTTTTTTCGTATTAAAAATATAACATCCTGAAAAAGGAAAATTTTTGTCTAATAAATATCCTAATAATATGAATATTTGCAAGCAAATAAATGCATTGTTTTCAGAATATTTTTAAAACGTAATCCTATTAAAATTACATAACAGGAATGAGAACTATATATTTTTTACATTATCCGACAAAAACGGTAATTCGAACAATTACCTATTGTTGTGAGCGTTATCATAATGCTATTCAACACTATTTTCAAGCTCGCCACCCAAAGGAAATTATTTGATCGATTGAAGTTATATGTTACTTTAACAAAACTAAAAGTTACTCAAGATACACGCGGAATATCGAAAGTTCTAAAAGCAAATTTTAAAAAATTTGGATGTGAAACTTACAAATTTAGTTGAAATTATCATAATTATAGTAGAAAGTTAATTATTATTTAAAAACAATTGCTCATGTTTCTTGAGTTTTCAAAAATAAATTTTATCAATGAAAATAATTTTCCCACGTGTCATTTTTTAATTGTGATATTGTATTTAAAAATTTTTTTATAAAAACAATCTTTTTTCCTAAATATTTTTGTTTTAAAATGAGTAATTTTAAATCATGAATGTAAAATATTTTGTAGTAAAAAAATTCATGAAATTATGAATTTTATGAAGAAAGTGCAAGAGAGCGAAGATGTCATATAGCGCCAGTGTAAGAGTCCATAAATGTCAGATGGCGCAAGTGAAAGTGAGCACAAATGTCAAATAGCGCAAACGACTACCTTAGTTTTGTGTATAATTTTATAAGACGCCTATAGCATACGGAACAGGTTTTATTACAGAAAATTTAGTTGGAAAAATACGGTTTAAAAATGGCTTCGTTAAAAACTTTGTCTTAAAATATAAACTCAAAATACGCTTCGGATGCTACTACAAGTGTATTGAATTTCGAATCTTTTCTGTTTCTACGAAAAGCGCCCCTATTTTTCTTATATGATATTCTTTATGTGATCTCTTGAATTATATTTTATTTTGATTTCCTTAAGTTTCTGCCACTGCCTTTTATAAATCTCAACCTGTGATTGACTTCATGTGTGAAGTTCTTGACATCTTAGACATCAATGACATCAAAAAAAGTATGAGTGATGCTCAAAGAGTTAAATTTACAAAAGAGATCAAAGGTAATTTTCCAACCTTACTTTTTATTGGAAGCACCGCTACCATGTTTTTTCAGGCTTAAAGATCGAGATTACTCATTGCGGAACAATGAAGCGAAAATACCGTGTTTGCAATGTCACTCGAAGACCCGCTAATTTACAATCGTATCACTTTTTTTTACCATTACTCGCATCTTTAGGAGTTTAGCATTCGGCAAACCTCTTTTACTTTTTTATTGCTAATATTGTATCCAAAGAAAGAATAATCTTCCAAAACATGAAGGTCTCATGATCGGGTAATCTTACTAAGAGGACTATATCTCAATCCCATGCTTCATCAAACAGGCCATCTTTTGACATAGGAGTATATTACACCTACCGACTTTGTGGCCTGTGAGAAATTAGAAGAAATATTACGTTCTCATATGTTCAAAGTTTTATTCCGTTCAATTTGACCATTTATTTATAATATATTTGGATTTTTTGATCGATGGTGCCTCTCTTAAAGTGAATAATATCACTATTTAAATCAAATTTCTTCTTTTTTTTTTAAATAATTTTCTCAATCTTTGCAAAGCATTTTTATAACAACTTCTAAATCTGTCTTCCGTTATATACAATATTAATTCTTCTTATAATACGGTTATTTGTTTTAAAATCAAATGATAAGACAGAAGATCGAATTGAACTCTCATCAAAAATTGCAATGAGTATATGTTAAATTTCTTTTAGCATTTTAGAGCACAGCTCTAATTTCTAACGTATTTTTGTTTTAAGATTCCCCTTACAATTAGAAAGTGGGCAGACAGTGGAGTGTACAGTTGCTAAATACTTTGCCGACAAGTATAGACGTAGGTTGCTATACCCTCACTTACCTTGTCTACAGGTGGGTCAAGAGCACAAGCATACCTATCTACCCTTAGAAGTATGCAACATTGTCGCTGGTCAAAGATGTATCAAGAAGCTAACGGATATGCAGACTTCAACCATGATCAAAGCCACTGCCCGCTCGGCACCGGACCGAGAAAAGGAAATAAATATTTTGATGCGCAAGGCGGATTTCAACAACGACACTTTCATTCAAGACTTTGGTGTGAGTGTGGTCAATGTGATGACCGAAGTGAGAGGCCGTGTGCTCCCACCACCAAAGATCCAATATGGCGGAAGAACTCGCCAGCAGGCCATACCCAATCAAGGGGTCTGGGATATGCGCGGCAAGCAATTTCACACGGGAATTGAGATACGTGTTTGGGCTATTGCATGTTTTGCTGCTCAAAAGGTTTGTAAAGAGGATGCACTAAGAAATTTCACTCAACAACTCCATAAGATCTCTAACGATGCTGGAATGCCTATCATTGGTCAACCCTGCTTTTGCAAGTATGCTGAGAAGCCTGAACAAGTTGAGCCTATGTTTCGTTACCTGAAAACAACTTTTCAAGGCCTTCAACTTGTGGTTGTTGTTTTGCCCGGCAAAACTCCTGTTTATGGTAAGTTCTATAATTTCCCTAATATCCATGTTTATATATATAATATGAACCATATATAAACCTAATATCATATCTTTATATAATTTTTGAAGGAGTCTTTTTATATACTTAAAATTGTGCATACAAGATATGTTACAATTTGTAGGTTAAACTTACACTCTGTGAAAGGCCTGTTTCGCCAAGTGAAGCCTAATTTGTTTCACTTTATGTTCTAACCCACTTTGAGATTCTTTCGCTGAGATTTGAACTGCCGTTTAGTTATTGTTAGGCGTATACTTTAGTCAACTGGCGTCAAGGGTTAGTTTTCATAATCAAATAAGATAATAATAATAATAATAGATTTGAAAGATAATCAATTATAGCATGTTGCCAGTCATACTCTATACTATATAGTTTTGATGAACTCGAGAAAACCAACTATCAATGAAAATTTGCATAGAAATTTCACATTTTAATGTAATATTTCTAAATCCAATGATCTCTCTATACTTCCAATGCGTTTACAATCGTTTTTAGATAAAACGGTATCTCTTAACAGGAAACTATTTAGGAAAGTTTTTCAAGTATACCTTACATATACGGCTACATTATAAATTTAAATTAAATGACCCCTATACTTACCCACTCGTTTTCTAAGATTTATATCTGGTAGTTTAAAGTGCTGTTTTGCTTTCAAACCTCCATTTATACTTTTCACTTTAAAATAAATAACTTAAATTAATACACGAGAATACTTTTATAATAACGCACGGATTTTTACTCCCTCGTTTCCCTACTTTTGTTATTTCATCAAGCGTGGAGCAAACTTTATTATAATGCATTAATTAATATGTAATAGATTATAATGAATAAACTTTTGACGAGTTGTTGCACGTCCTTTTGAGGTATCGAAAGATAATAAAAAAATATAAAGGGTGGTCTCCCGTGTTCCATCTCTTGATGTTTTGGAAGATATAAATATATACATATTGATAGATACAGTAATGGCAAAAAGTAGCATTCTAGCCAAAATAAAATATGTGAATATTATTGTTTCTTCTTTAACTGTTAAGCTGAGGTTAAGAGAGTTGGAGATACTGTCCTTGGAATGGCTACACAATGTGTTCAGGCTAAAAATGTGAACAAAACCTCTCCTCAAACGCTATCCAATCTCTGTCTGAAGATAAACGTCAAGCTCGGTGGCATAAACAATATCCTTGTGCCAAATATTCGTCCAAAAATTTTCAACGAGCCTGTCATATTTCTTGGAGCTGACGTCACTCACCCACCTGCTGGTGACAATAAAAAACCCTCCATTGCTGCTGTAATTTTACGTCATTATATAATATTGTTCTTCTACGACTTAGTAAGCATCTTTGTTTAATGCCATCCAATTATTTCCTAATCATTTATTAAATTCCTATTTGACAATTCAATTATTTATTTCCTTTCCGTTACTATTTTGATTGATTAATTCTTTTCTATATTTTAATCCAGGACTTTAGCTAATTCATTATAGTGCTTATGGAGACTAATACCAATCCATTGAATTTTACCTTTTATAATTCTTTTTATTTGTATACTCTCGATAGAACGTTCAAAACTTTAGAATATGTGTTTCGGTTATTTTCATTCAGGCGTATTAAACCCATATCCTTGTCTAGTTCTAAAAATTTCTTAGGATTGCATTATTTTAATTTGTTTAAAAAATTCAAGATTTCGTGTTATATCGGTAAAAAGTCACACCCTATAAATGTATTGGCTTTCAATTTTTTTTTTATATTTTCGTCTTATTTTTTTTTAGAATTTGGTATGTAGAAATCTATTAAATCGATTTTAATATTCAAAAATTAATTTCAAAAAATTGGAGTGAGTGAGATGATAGAAATTTATAGCACTTTTGAATAATTTTTGCATTAAACATTTCATTTCTTCAAACATTTTTAGCAGTATTAACATGATATACATGAAGACTACTGTGATCTAAAAGATATTAGATTGACAAAAATATTTTTATAACTAATTATTTGATCTTTACGTATGTCATTAGTTTATAAATGAAGGCATTTTTATTAAGCGAGTAAACATTGTTGGTTGGTAGTCTCTTTTTTTAATTTTTTTATTTTAAAAAAGGTGTTATAGTATGTAAAATAACTAAGCAAACACACTTTTTTTATTTATACTCCTATCAGTGCTGGGAAAATAGCCTTTAAAGTGTATATTTGTATTGCAGCGATTCCATACGATACATAAAAAACTCCAATACCTTTTAAGAGACGTGCTTAACTTTTAAATAATACTTTTAATCCCTTTGAGTTTAGGATCTCTTTCCATCTAGTCGAAGTTTAATGATGTTATTAATTCATATACACCATTTTAATTTCGTCCTACCCTTTTGCAATTCAAACACTGTTTTGAACTGGTGTCCAATCAATCCATATATATTTCTTGCCACATAAGCAAAGTAGTTTTGGCAATCACATCTAATATTTGTTTTCGTTCTTATCTCGATAATCTGAACAAGATAAACTCCATCTAACCTTATTGTTTTAGCGTTACATCTAATTCTGTCAATTTTTTCCATTTTTAAAAAAATTGACACATTATGAAAGAAATACTTTTAACTTTAGCTCATTTCCATACAAGAATTTGAAGATTATATTAATCGAACGTTTATTATTATTTTTTTAAAATCCAAAAATTAAAATGAACAATGCAGTGCTGCAAAAACATGTGTTGAATTGCTAAAGAGTTGACATGGTATTTTGTCAAGATTATTCTTGAGAAAAAGATTCGGATAAATGCGTTTTTTTCGGTGTTGTATCGATATACTAATTTGTAATAATACGCAATTTATATCACCCAGTTGTGCCATGTGTTAACCACAAATTTCTGATTGAGATTATAAAATTAAGCGTAAACGGCATAAAATTAAAATGTCTCACATTCAAAAATATTTTGCAAACTCAATTATGAAAGCTTTGTTTTTTCAATTGGGAAGGGGTTGTTTGATGGCTAGTATAGGGGCTAGTTAACACCGTGCTGTGGTTGTGCTAAATACGTGCGAACTCCTTCCGTAAATCAACATTAAAATTTTATTATTTTACTATTCGATTTTATGTTGAATCGATTATTATTTTTGATGATATTCTTCGCTTTACTTTTCTCTAGCGCACGTCAATTTTTCGTAGCTGGAAACCTTAGGTTTTATTTTTTTCGTTTTATGATCATGCAAGTGTTGATATGTTTTTCTCTAGTTGGTTGGTAGTATGGACGCTCATCCATCCAGATACTCGGCTTCCGTGCGAATTCAAACGCACCGACAAGAAATCATCTCAGATCTCGCTAAAATGGTCAAGGAACTCTTGATACAATTCTATCGTTCTACACGTTTCAAGCCCGCGCGCATCATCTATTACCGAGATGGCGTAAGCGAAGGACAATTCAGCCAGGTCTTGCATTACGAGCTGAGGGCGATCCGAGAAGCGTGCATGAAGTTGGAGATAGGCTATCAACCAGGAATAACTTTTGTCGCCGTCCAAAAACGTCACCACACTCGACTCTTCTGCGCCGATAAGAAAGAACAGGTGAGCACTTTCTTTCTGCTTTCAACCTAGATCCTTAAGGTATAATGGGATAGGTAGTCTCTAGGCTTGATCAAGGGGAAATTTTTGACCAATGGCTTTGGACAAGTGTATGAAATAAAAAGCCTTTTTAAAAAGTTCAATAATTTAAATAAACTATCTGATGCAAAATACTTTAGCTTGTTCTATTGTTTGAATAACATTTGCAAGGGGTTGTGGGAGGACAAGGAGGAAGCTAAAGGCTACACTTCAAAGCCAAGGTGCAAATAACATGATTTCTGATTTGATTACTAGAAAATTGGAGGATTTCCTTTCTGAGTTTCTTTGATTTATTTTAAATATTCTGAATAATTCTTTAATCAACATATATTTTTGATCAGACTTTAAGTCAGGGATTTGAGTAAAACTGGAGAGAGGGAGCTTCGAGACAATAATTGGGGCTAAACTATTTCTAATTCTTCTTAGGAAAATCTGTCAAGTAGGTTCTTAAATGGTTTTCAATGTGATCCATTCCCATATTTACTATTTTACCATCTAAGCTATAAAAAAAATTTTAACTAGCTGTACTGATAACCAATATGTAAAAATCTTTCTACCGAATAGTCTGTTTAATACTGAATTTAAAAGTATATCACACGTTTCTTTCTAATTGTTTCCAAACAGTTTTACAAGAGCAAAAGACATTTAGCATTAAGGGACGAGCAAAATAGAGATGAATGGAGACGCAAAATAATGAGAGATTAAATGTCATAGTGGTAAAAACCGGCTAGACTTCAGCGTGCTGGGAAGACTAGCTTTACAATTTACACATTAATTAAGATAAAACAAAATATTTTATACCGGCATTCAAAGTTTCCATGCCCGATCGCCTTGCAAAAAATTGTATGTGGGTACCTGTTTTTCCGTTCGTGTATACCTACTCCGCGTAGTACTCTAAGGCATACATAAAGTCTATAAGAGCCACATTTAAGATTTTTATATTGCAAAGAGACACATTATATTTAATTTGGAAAAGGACTTAACCTTTGAGCTAGTTATAGAGCACACGTTGAAATAAAATATTAAGGAAACGAAATATTTTGTATCAATTTGAAATAATATTTTATATAAACATATACAGGAGAGTGCAAATGTTCTCAGCCACAGCTAATATTTTTTTTCTTTAGAATCCTTTGATAATTGAAATTTATTTATATTAAATTGATTCATTATAAATACCATCTTAAAATAATTCTTTTTTCATTGATAAAAATTTCTGATTATTTTCTTTTTTAATTTATTCAAAATTATTAATTGTATATTTTATCTATTAAAAATTCCGTGCAAAAGTACTTCTTTAAATTTCATTAGGGTTCGCACTTTCTCAAAATTAGGGTCCATAGATTCCTTTCTTCAACTTTTCTAGTTAAAATGATGTTTGAAGGAAAAGGTTTCAGTCTGCCTTCTTATATAATTATTCTGATAACATTAAAATGTAAACTAGCCATTAATAAATCTCTACGAGTCCCGTTCGCGCGGGTCAAGCAATTTCTCACGAATTCCAAATATTTGTGCGTAGGTGTTTATTATCATAGAAAACTTTAGGTATTTTTCTGTACTGAAAATGATTGTTGTGAGCTTTATGACCTAATAAAATCGGTGAAATTTTATTTTGTGTTTTTAGATTGGAAAAAGTGGAAACATTCCGGCTGGAACAACTGTAGATACCGGAATCACTCATCCTACCGAATTTGACTTCTACCTTTGTAGTCATGCTGGAATTCAGGTAACTCATGCTTTCTTTTTATACCTGTTCTAAATAATTGTGAAGCGATGAGAAATCACGACCCCTATTGAAAATGACATTAAAGCTGAAATTGTGATAAGTTAAAACATCAAAAGGAAAAGACAGAATTTCGAGCTTTCTATCAAGGCTTCGCTAAAATTATTGTGAATATTTATTTTGTTATAAAATTTAGATTTTATGACGCAATAACACTAACTAATCTAATTTACTAAATAAGTATAAGTATAATTAATAAATTGATCATTTATAATTTAAACTAGTGCTTCTCAAAGTGGACGGAAGTGGGCCAAAGGAATTTATTTTGGACATTTTATATGAAAGTTTTTAAAATTTGGAATACGTTTAATGCTATATATTTTTTTAAATCTTCTGCTATAAATTAAATTCCTTAAGAAAAATGGAAATTTCATTCGATTATTTGGATGAATAGGTTTAATTGCGATACAAAAAGGCGTATCCCTTTTCAAAACAAAAAAGCTTCCTTATTAAAAAATGGCTACGACTTTTAATTCCTTTTTGCTACGGTATTGTAGAAAATGGATTTACTTAGTAGGTAAATTGAATAAAATTAGAAACGGTTAGATAAAAAGAAAAGCGGTACTGTTAAAATTTTTTCAGTAATTTCAAATCAAAATTTAGAAGACGAACAATAAGTCTCGTTTTCACATGGAAGAAAAGCATGACAAATGTTGCGTAAAAATACTTCATTTCCCCATTATTATGTATCATACATTATAAAAGTTTGTATTAGTTTTTTAATATATTTTTTATTGTAAAAGAAATCATTTTCTATTAAATGATATTTTATAGGAAAGGCGGTGTTTCTTAAAAAATGATGCTTTGGGGGCGTTGAGTAGAGAAGTTTGAGAAACACTGGTCTAAAGTAACTGAATATAACTAACCAAACTAATTTTGGTAGTTATATTGATAATATTGATGTAAATTCAAATATGCCTATTATTATCAAGGTGGCTTAGATGCGAATAGGACATGAATGTGAATATTCGTCAAAAATTACATGTTTTTATTCTTTTGGTTTTTTTTCTCTTTCTAGTATCACACTCAATAATTACTGCAAAATAAACTTCTAGTAATTAGAAAAATTGTTCTTTGCATAAAAATTTGTAGTTTATTATAACTGGGTTTATATAAATTCCAACTTTTAATTTCTTGCTCTTTCTATTTAAATGCATTTTATAAACACTAGCATACTCCATAATAAAATAGTATGTTGGAAACATCAAAAGTTTGTTCAGAAAGTCGTGTATAGTATTCAATTTTTTCAAATATATCTAAATTTATATCAAATAGTATTAAAGCTTATATTGGACCTATTGTAAAACTTCCCGTAAACTTCTTATTTTTCTAACTTTTTTTGTTTTTTTTCTGTATTTACTCACATTACATTTTTATTTATATTCTCTCTGTTCTTCTGTCATTATAACTTCCTTTTTTCTTAAATGTTTTCCATATATTATATTTTTATTTTGTTTATACCATTTATCATGTCTGTTATAATCGTATTTGTGAGTTGGCTTCTCATGATGTTCTTTTTTGGTCGGTTATTTGCTCCTGTTTTGATTATCCTCTATTTGATTAGATCACGATGAAGTTATGCTTTCTTTTAACTTCCCAATATGTGATATAAGTAATTAAAAATCCGAAATATACACTAAAGTTTTAACAAATACTTCTAACATCATGATTATTTTTCAAAATCAATTTGCATGAATAATATCTTTTTATAACACTTTATATGATCGTCCAAAGACCAAAAAATAATTAACAAAAAAAAATTTGTTTTAAAAATTGTTGAATTTTAATGGTAAAAGTTTTGCAACTGATTTTATATATTGTAGAGTTCACAAAGCATATAAAAATATTTCATTTTTATAATTGTTTATTTAAATAGAACATTCTTAAATTTATGTAAAAAATTTTGACTCGTTGATTGTTGAACATAAATTCTCCCATAATTGATCTCGTGAAAAGTTCGAAATAAAAAAAACTGTTTACCTTTTAATGATGCACTGGAATAAGATCGTTGCTGGTAAACTATAAAAGTGTTATTATATCCTGAAAGATAAAGCTAATTTTAAAATATTTCATGCTCTAATAATAATTAATAATTTATTAGGAAAGGGGATTATAGAAAACTTAATAGCTTGCCTCTAATGCCAACTAATAGGTTATTAAAATGAAACCAAAAGATTGTAAAAATATTTTTTACATTTTGTTTCTGTTTTAATCTTTTGTTGGCATTTGGGTGAATTTTTATTTTATTTAAGTGCTTTATTTTTATTATTTGATTTAATGAATGTGTCGTTTATTACAATTCTGCAGGGAACAAGCCGTCCGTCACATTATCACATTCTATGGGATGATAACAACTTCACTTCGGATGAGATACAGCAGTTGACTTATCAGTTGTGTCACACGTATGTGCGCTGTACACGTAGTGTGTCTATTCCGGCTCCAGCCTACTACGCGCATTTAGTGGCTTTCAGAGCACGCTACCATCTCGTTGACAAAGACCATGAACTGTAAGCCTTCATTTAATTCTTTCATTTTTCAATTAGTATTCGACTAAAACTTTTTTGGGAAGGCATCATATGCCCCTAAAAACAGGGGTGGGTTCCCAACCTTGCAGTATTTATCCTTTAAAAAAGTGTAAACATGCAAAATATGAGGGCTAGATTCAAAGTAATTTGTTGAGATCATTTTCAGACATACATAGCTAATTCTATTACCACTTTTACATATTTTTCACAGTTATGGTCAAAACTGAACCAAGAATCAGCATGGTCAATAAAAATAATTCACTTAAAATATGGATGAACGTTTTTTAAAATAGATTTTCAGGCGATAAAAGCAAATTTGATTGATATTTTCGACACTAAATAAGCAAACTGATTCCAGAAATGAAACCAGGATGGTCGATTTGGTATACAAACATCTATTATATTCAAAATTTGAATGAATGTTTTTCGAGACAATTTTCAAACAAAAACCACAAATTTTAATGACACTTTTAGGCATTTTCAAAATTCAAACCCTAATTGCAAATACTGAACCCGAAAATTAAACGAGCGTCGTCGATTTAGTATACAAAAATATATTATATTTGAAATGTGACTCAATTTTTTTCAAGACAATTTTCAGACAAAAATCGCAAGTTTAAATGACACTTTTAGAAATTTTCAAACCCTAATTGCAACTAAGTTGAGAAATGAAATCAACATTCTAGATTTGGTAATAAAATTTTTATTTTATTTAAAACATACTTTTTAGGCGTAAACCGCAAAATCGATTGATTCTTTGAGACATACAAATTTTCAGGCGTGAATTGTAAATTTGATTGACATCAGGGTTTCGGAGCCAGAAAAAATTGTCTGACTTCCAGCCCCGGAGCAGAAATATTTTAGTCTCCAGCTCCTTCAACTTTTTTAATCATTAATAAAAAATTATTGTAGTCATACTACTTATAAAATATCTGGAAAACTAGATTATATAATTGTTTTATTATATGCTTACAATTGATAAAGATTATCTACACTTTAATTTCCGCCTCTATGAAACTCCCTTGAGACAAAAATGTATAAGTTCTTCCTAGTCCAGCTCTCTAAGAAAGCTTACCTTTCGGCCTTGGAAGCTTTATTTACTTCCAATTTCTAGATATATAATATTGATGTACATATATTTCAACTAACGTATTATAAGAAAATTTACTTAATATTACAGATGCAGAAAAGAGATCTATTAATATACATATCTACGTAATGTATGTTAATTATTAGGGTATGTATTGAATGCAATACACGGTGTGTTAGTTTTTGCATATGATATATAGAAAAAGAAGTAGTGAAAACTACTATAGGTTCTAGGAAAGTTTCCCAACACTGAAAATTTTCCCTAATAATCTCTTACATCTGCGTTGTATAAGTTTTACTAGAAAATGTCTCCATTTCATGTAAATGTCACCACCACTCACACCATACATATTTATATACTTTGTATATTCACATTTTTATTAGTGCTTATTTTGTTTATATAAATCATTTATGATAAAAGCATTCCTTTTTATCATTTTTATCTGATAAAAGCATAAGTTTTAAGTTTGATATATTTCTGTTTCAAAACCCCCATTTTCTAAAATATAAAAAAATATATTATTTTAGAATGATTAAGAAATTTAAATACATTAAAAATTGTATTAGGTATCATACTAATATTGAATACATCTAATAAAATGACTTTAAACTTTTCAATAATAGACTGTTTTGGACTATAGTTGATTAAAGAGTTGGATCAGAAACTAGAAATCTTTCATTTGATTTTTTGTCGATGGCAGTTTGTTTATACCTAGGCATTGGAGTGTATTAGGGCTTTGTCAATAAAAAGACACCCATGATACCCTACCACTTACCCTTACAAAAATATTTTATAATTAATAATAAATTAAGATAAGATTTTTTAATGCAGCAATAATGAATTGTGGTGCTAAAAGTTTTATTTTTACAATATTTATATTCTCATCTAATTTCATTTTGAAGCTTTAGGAGATTAAAATTTGGATAAATTATAGGAAAAATAGAAATCGTTCAGATTTTGACTATATATCCTTCCGAAACAACTATGTATTTAAGTTGCCTGGAGCCAGACATATGAGCTATATTTTTAATCTTTCAGGCTACAGCTCCGGCTCAATGTAAACAAATCATTTGGCTTCGTCGGCTCCATCTCCGAAGCCCTAATTGACACTTTAATTGCAAAAACTGATTCGAGAAATAAAATCAACATGGTCGATTTGATGTAAAAAAGTAATTTTATTTAAAATTTGAGTGAGTTTTATATGCAATTTTATTATGTATCAAAATTTTGATTGTCACTTGCTAAAGATTGGTCATGTTTACTGAAAAATGTGTCTACATAGGTGTTATGGATTCCAATATATATTTGATTAAAAAAATTCAAAAGTGTATCTCATTTAAATAAACACTAAGTTAGGCATATTCATAATATTATCAGATTTTGATTGACGGTTTTTGTTATGATAGGTGCATTCAACTAGCATGGAAAAGTTACAAAGTTTGAAGGCATATAAATTCAGCCAATTTTGTACAATAAAAGTTTACGCCCCTTCTCGTCACTTATTGGGTTAAGAATTTTCTCAGAAGTATACATAATTCATACCACATACACATTTTGGCTATTTTTATTCGTGTTTTACACTTAAATTATGGAATTTACAAACTGAAGAATCCTTAATATTCTGAAGAAGGTTACTGAAGTTTTGTATTTTGAAATATGATAATTGCATGGCTGCTCAGGATTTGCAAAATAAAATGTGTTGTTTATTCTAATTTTACAGAAGCCTTATTTCTTCTTCTTCTTTTTGAATAGGACGGAGGCGTGCCAACAAGCCTCAGAAGCCGGCTTTTCGCGCCCCATTGCAATCAATGCCGAAACGAACAAGGTGATGTATTTCGCTTGAAAGGAGGGAAGAAGAAATCATCACCTACAAAATATGCACTTATTTCTTTTTACTTTCATATTTCTCCTACTTCTACTCCTTTTTGGAAATCTTGGGTCATATACATATCTCTAAACATTTATATATCTACTATACCAATCTTATTTTTATGATAAATGCATCATTACTTGATACTCTCAATCTTCACAAGCTTGAAAGCCTTCTTCAAAGATGATAACATATTAAAACCAATCACTTTCAATATATGGTATTCTAAATTATTAAAGAACTTATATTATTTGTAGTTTATTTGTGTTATGTAGGAGACTAATTAATCAATTATATCACTCATTCCTATGCCAGGCTTACCTTCATTTGCAATATATACTATCTTATAGTGTGTACATTACCTCTCTCTCTCTGTGTTTTTGTTCACCTCTTTTAAAACGAAACCTCAAATTAGCATTAAAATGCAATAATACAATACATAATTATTTCTATCCCTTTTTAATCAATCAACTCTTTTCCTTTTACTCGTATTAATTTTTTGCAAAAGATATCTCTGAAGAGTTGTGATGATGTGTAGACATGATGTAGTGAGATTTCTTTTTACTATCATCGTCACCTTAGACTCTTTGCTGGATATCAACTTCTTATGTGTTTTAGCGAGCGCAATTTTAACCTTCTCTTCCTCCTTCCATTAATATTAAGTGTTCTTGCGTTGAAATATTTTACTTATTTTTAATAAAAGTATTATTATTTTTTTCGTTTCTCATTTTTCCAAAAGAGATTTTCAATTTGTTGCATTTGAAGATTGCATATGTCAACGTTGGAGCTATGATTTGAAGTATTTTTTCAAAATTTGAGCATAATGCTTTTTAATACAGAAGTGGTGTAAACTTGCAAGGATTTGCTAACTCCATTTGACGCACAAACAAAATTTTAAATTTATACTGTACTACTCCTTAAATGTGTTCAATACGGATTATGGGTTTCACGATCCATAAACAACGGTTTTTTTAGAGCCAAGACCATTGGAGATAACATTACTACTATTTTTATTGTGGAGTTATACACATTTAAAACAAATAAAAATTTAATTTGCTCTCAAAAGTATGTCGCTTTGTCGACCCAAATTTTTCCTCCCCCCTTAGGAACTGTCAAATTTCGCAAAAAAATTCCTCTCTGGTAAGAACCAATGATCTATTCGACAGTGTTTCTCAACCTTTTTTTCCCAACGTCCCCTTCAGACTTTTTTTATTTTTGCTATCGGGGAAACACTTAATATATTACTATTCAATAATGACTAGTGAAGCATTAACCTTCGCAAGACGAAGTATGTACCTTTGGTCACTTTTTAAAAAAGTTTTAATATGTAAATTTAAATTGGACTTTTAGCTATATTTTCTGGAAAAAAATTAGTACCATTATTTTTAATAAAAAAAACATAAAGAACCAATCATCTGGTAATGGGACAAACATTTAAATTAGTTGTAATCATTAAAAAACCATACTTTTCTAAAAAAATTAGATATCCTTGTAACTTATATTCAAATATTTTTCGAAATTGAATCATTTATTTTACTGTATCTTTTTTAAAATTAACGCCATCTAATTTTGAAAACAATTGTGGACTTTGTCTAGTCGAATTTTTAACTGCAAACTATGAAATTTCATACACATAATTTTATACAAAAAGTATAATTTATGAATATATTCGTTTTACGAAAAAAACAAAATTTCTTTTTTTCACATAAAGTGCATTTAAAAATGGCTAATTCAAAAGAAAAAATTTTAGCTAAATTTTTTAATTTTATTTTTGAATGGAAACCAATCCATTTCTTGCCAATCTACATTTTATATAAGATGGTCATATTTTTGAGAAAATAATGGACTCAGAAATACTTGTAAAGCATATGGGACCTTGTCATATTGCTTACTATTCGAACGCAATGTGGATATTGCTTTGATTCTTCAATACGTAATGGCAAAGAATACAAGTGATTTCATTAAAAAAAAAGCTAGAAGTATAAAGTAAAATTTAGGAAAAATTTTAATTATCGAAAAATGCCTACAATTTACAGGGGAAGTAAATAATGAAGCAAATCTTACATAAATTAGGAAGACGAGATTTCGCTGACCTCCAAAACGAGTATCGACAACTTAACTTAAAATTATTCAATATTTTACGTATTTCAATTATGCTTTGAATAAATTCTTTTTTATTTTTGACGAAATCTTGTTTTGGTTGTGACACCTTAATTATACTGGGAAATTTTATTTCTTGTCTGTAGATTACGAAGAGGAAGCAGAAAAGGGTCGGATATTGGCAACAAAAAAGTAACTCATTTACCGATAGTTTAATATTGTTAGCCAATTTTGAAATTATTCCTTCTTTGATAAATTTGCATAAAAACTGATATATGTCGTAACAGTTGAACGACGATTTTTATAAAAAAAACTGAAATAATTTAATTAAACTGAAAATTTTTTTGAAAATGGATCTTGGGTATAAACAAATTCATATTTATTGTTTGAGGCACATAAAGACAAATTAAAGGGAGGTATTCTTGACTGCAAACGTTGAATGATGAAGTTTCTTAGAGAAGCTAACAAACAGGGGCTTGCCTTGGAGAAGAGTGAGATGTGTCTGGTTGAGAGCATTCGTTGCGGCCTGTACGGAAGAATACGTGAGAAAAGCTTGTCCACGCATGCGACCTTTAACGAAGTAATCGAGCTTAACACCGTGCTCAAACTGCTGGAAAATTTGGAGTAGTTGATCTGCACTTACATGCTTGTAGCTAATATTCTTGAGATACAAGCGATTGCACGGATCACCACGCTCATACTCTTCTATCATCTGTTCTTGCCGTGAAACCAATCTATTTTGATTCCCATCTACTTCAAATCCATCTAACGAATGATCCCCGTGCTTCACAAACACTTCACCTCCGTCATACGCTACGACAGAGAAGTTCGGGGGATCCCTTGAAAGCGTATTCGGCACATTAAAGCGAAAGTTTGGTTTGTAAGTTTTTGGTGCAAAATAATCTGGAAACGTTTGCGAAACATCAATTCTCTCACTAGGTAAGAAAGGAAGTGATGGGTAGACGAGAGTTCGATGCCTCACCTTAGGAAAAATGATTTGTTTTGGTTCTTCTTTTATTACAATATTTGTAAATGAGGGATCAGGAGAAGATTCGATTTCAGATTCCGATGATGTCACTTCTTCAACCTACAAAATTAATAATTGAAAATCAGCGCAAATATTTAATCTCTATAATTTTATTGCTTGTAAAGGAAAGAAAGCAGTTTCATAAAAAAATGTTGGGTCCTTCTCCTTTAAAATATCTAAGAGGAAAAACTCATTGAGTCGGGCCTAACCCAAATTCATGCATTGGGTCTAAAACTACTTCAAATGAAGGTATGCCCAGATTGCTATATTTCAAAACCGATCCTCAAAAAACTATGCCAAAGTCGGAAGCGAAGAGTTGGTATTAAATTTATTAAATATTTAGAGTCGGACTGGCCTTAAGCATTACGCAGTAGTATATGCTAAAACTGTGTGAAAATTGTTCATGTATTTTTTTCTAGTGATTCGTTTATTAAGCTAATCAGTTATAACAGTGTTTATATGTATTGTATATAATGTAGTAACTTGTAGAGCTCATTTTATGAAAGGTGCTATGCGTAAATGATCTCAAGCTAACCATTCGAATTTTGAGGTTTGATTTTTAACATGGAAGAAACACAAGATAGGATAAGGTAATGGCAGTTCACTGAACGATGACTTGCTTCTACGATTTGTATTATTATTATTAATAGTACAAGAGAACTTACAATTTCGAGACTTCTACGATGTCTTTCAAAAATAATTTAATCGTAATAATTTATTTTTGGTTATGGAACCCTAGGGATTTTATAACTATTGAACATCTAGTTAACTTTAGAAGGGCCGGTCCAATAAAAATTTATGAGCCTCGTAAGCCAGAAGAGTGAGGTATCAAAATATATATCGTAAAAGATTCTATATATTTTTACTTTTAGCACTTGAAATATACATTAGGAAGTTAGTCTAAAAATTATTTCAGTGGAATTGAAATAGTAGAGGGATTCGAAAAACGGTTATTTGTGCAGATCGATTATTATTCATAGATCTGAACTGTATATTTCAACGAAAAATCTCAATTATCCTGAAAACTATAATAAATGTGTTGTATCTTTCATATTCAAGAAAAAAATTCACAAAAAGCAAGTTCTAATAGCTACAATTTCTTCCCTTTTAAAAAGATCAAATTCCCTACCAGCTGTGTTTTCTATTGGTTGAAAACTCGATGAAAATTAATGTTCAAAAGACTAGAATTCCCATGAAGTCCGCTTAATTTTGAAGTCTTATGGAATTTGTAATGAGAGTGATCAAGTAAAAAAGCAAATAAATTTTGTGTAAAAATTATACAAATGTTTACAGAGTGGATTTGAGGTATTAAACACCAAATACTTTTAATCTTAGACTTGTATCTAAATTCTAAGTGTATATTCATCAAAATACAAAAAAATTTAATGGAAAATGTTAATTTTTTTTAATTATTGATACAAATTCTTGACTTTTCAGTATTTTTTTAGATTTTCTAATTGTAAACATGTATAAAAAATATTACTATAAGTTTTGAAAAACGAAATTAGAAATGACCATTAAAGGCCACATATGCCATTCGAAGTAAAAAAATATTAGGCCCTTTTAAAAACTAAAAAACGACTTCAATTTATAAAATGAGTTACCATTTTTAAACCCCCTGATAAAAAAACCTTTTCGTGTCACTGTATTAATTTATGAGCGTTAGTCAAAAATAAATTATATATAATTTAAAGTCATTTTAAAGCCATAAGGATGAATTAAAGAATTGAGCAGATTTAGAAAATTACTAATAAACAGCGTAAAACCAACAATAAAAAAAAAATCCCACCCCCCAACATTTTTCTTTTCAACCTTTTTAAAATAAGGGTTGGGTTTTTTCAACTCAGATGAGATATATACGACACTATAACGAAGTGTTAATTTAAATTCTAAATTAAAATATCTCTAAATCATTTTGATATAAACCTAAATTATGTAATTATTTCAATATCCAAAATTAGATGACTATCGTCCAAGTCATCAAATTTCAAGAATACCAATCTGCAAACTATTAGGCTAATTTTTTTTGAATTGTATTATTAAAAATAGGACACGTCGCTGTTGGCTCCTAGATTCGCCATCGTTTGTTGGCCATCGCCATTTAGGTGTTCGGCAATCCATTTCCACCTGGTGCGATCAAGTCCTAGAATACGGTATCTCAATATCAGCGTAAACAAGAGTCAGTCTAAACAATTTTATTTGAAAGTGAGGGGACACTTTTCTTTCCAAAAATGCTGACGGTTAGGCTGTGGAAGTTTCGCTACACGTGTAGTCCTGCACTTAAGGATGTGGTTGACGTAACTTTTGCAAGTTTGAATTTAGTCATTTAATAACACTTAGTTCATACATAACATATGAATTACATATTCAAACTTGAAAATTGAGATGAAACAACAAAAGGCATGCTTGTTTGAATCTAAAAATATGAATAAGTTTGCAAAGAGCTCAAAAATCATTAGTTTAACGGAGAAGGGGGCACTTTTTTTTTAAATCTATACAAGAAAATACATAGGTTCACGTATATCCTATACATTTCTGATTGCAGCAAATATGATGGATGTTTTGAATACTGCTGAGAATTACCTAGGTTAGGGCTTAGGGCGTGATTACTGATTTGGAAATACCTCGAAAAATTCCGATAAAATGACATTTTAAAAAGTTATAAACAAAATTGCCTTCTTTTGAAGTAGAACTTGACTAGTTAAAAGGAGAAAAGAGAGAGAAGTACTTTTTCAAGAACATCCTTCGTTTCCTTGCATTTTTTTTGGTAGGACGAATTTAGTGTGTGGTGATGAGCTTGGTGAAAGGGAGCTGGCAAATGAAAAATATTCATCAGATGCAAAACTTGAATGTAAAAAGAAGGATGCGTGAGGAGACAGTGGCTAATGTTGTCTGCGATTAGAGGGGTGGCTGGAGGATAAGCATAATTAACACCAATCGGAGCATTAATGGGAAGTTTTTCCGAAGACGAGTCAGTTCGTTTTGAGGAATTTGGATGAAATTCTGCGTACAAGCATTCATTAAGCAACTTTTCTTGGTGAAGAAGTTTAATCGCTCTTTTTGCTTCACATTCATTAACGAAGTGGGCGATCATTTCATCTGAGCGAGAAGTGAAAGCTACATTAAGAGCTCCAAAATTCTTCATCAAATCTTCGCGATCTGAAGGGCTTAGTTTTGGAGACAAATTTTTAACCAGAATAGAATTTTTAGTCACCATACAAGACAGTACAGTGGCATACGACTGGAAAAAACAAGTTTCAATATAATATTTTTTAATAGATAGAAAAGCAATAAAATAAAAATTTGTCGGTCAATATCATTTGCAATTAATAAATGACCTTTTATGACACTATACGTAATAAGCCTTAAAAAAGTGAGTCTAAAATGACTTCTAAAATTTAGAAAATAAAATAGATCAACCAATATATTAGTAACTAATTATAAATTCAATATAAAAATTGATATAACTAAAAATAGTTCATTAATTTGTTTATTTCAGCCAGAATCCATATGCATGAAAGCGGTTCACATATTTTTATTTTAACCCATTAAGTCCCAATGTTCCCATTTGGGAACATAAGTAATTTCATCTTCGTCTGCTTTTTTCAATGACTTTGAATATAAATCGTCTGCGTTTTTTTTAATATCGTCTGATTTCTATGGTACTTAATGGATTAAAGCAAGAATAAAATTTCAAACAATTCCATTAAGAAAGTGAAAATATTCCGACTAAAGGAATCCTTATAAAGGAACTTTAATTATATAACTTTTACAAGATCAGAAGTATTTTTTGTGTTAAAGAAGGAATAAAGAATGTTTGGTTCATTGTAGTATAGGAGGAGGGAATGAGGGCGTCAGAAGTTGAAAAGCGGAATGAGCATCTGTTACTGCTAAGCGTTAGTGTTACGATAGAGTGTAAAAGGTGCATACCATGGGCGGCACTTCCCCCCCCTGGAAAATTAGCAAAATTTTTTTGAAATACATAGAATGTATAAAGAATAAAATAAGCGAAGTTTTTTATTGAAAAAACATGAAAAAGACTTATGGAAAAATAATTTTCTAATTGCACTGGCACCAAAAGTAACGTAACAAATCACAGTTGCATACTATTGCTCAAACAAAAATTGGAGCCGTCTAGGATTTTGGCCAAATTTATCAATCACTTTTTTTTGATATCTTCTATTTGTTCAATTATTTTAGCCCTATGAACGCTTAGCATACAAAGACCAGAAAGACGTTCATCGCTCATTGTTGATCTAAGCCAAGTTTTGATTTTGCGCATAGTACTGAAGGATCTTTCAATACTACAAGTTGTTGCAGGCAGTGTTAATGCGATAAGAAAAGACTTTTGAAAAGCCGGGAACAGATTTGTTTTTGGTAACAAATCAATCAAAGATTGATGTTTGTCATCTTTGTAACAATCATACCACGATAGAGCTTCTTCAATGAGATTGTCAATTTGGTAAACTTTTTGTATTGATGCAAGTACATCTTTGAAATCTCCCCCTTCTCTCTCTTTCATTTCGGTAGGGTGCATAACGAAAATTCTAAAATATGGTTTGTTGCTATCATCGAATCGAAGTGATTGAATTAATGAATCCATATACGGAATTTAAATGTTACGGCGATAATATTCTTCTATTGAACCTCCTACATTTGATCTGTGTTTTTGACGTGAACAAATTATAGGCGTTTTGAACATTTCATGTCTTTCTATCATGGTTTTGACATCACTGAGTATATCTTCTTCAAAACCGCTTTCAGCTGAATCTCGGTGGTTTTGCAAGATCTTTATCAAATTACAAATGTGGTCTTGAACGTCCAGCAGGTTCATGTTTACAGACCGTAACTTCTGGGTAACTGGTTCCAACATGGCTGAATACTTCGAAATAATCACTAAACAAACGAAAAACTCGAAAATCCCTGCTGCACATCTGAGCTGTTTGACGGGTGTTTTGTGATTCATTCATATTTGACTCTAGTTCCTCTAAAATTATATATATTTGAAAAATTTTGTGAGAACAAACGTATACTTTTATACTTAGTAGTCCATCTGGTTTAACCCAGTAAAGGCATATTTGAAGCCAATCTTCTGCGTCCTGAACTATTACTTTTACCGTTCCTATTGTATTACGAATTTCTGGAATTGAGTTGAGGTCATGGACTACCAAATTAAGTCTATGTGATGAGCAATGTACAAAAACAGCTTAGTATTTCTGATTCTAGTTAGAACTCCGTTAATTTTCCCTCCTAGTGTTGAGCACCCGCCATAACCTTGACCTAGGAGCTTATCCAGATTCAGTCCGAATTTGTTTGCTTGATGAATTATGGTGTCCGCGATTGTTTCTGAGTTCATCTTCTCTAAAGGAACAAAACCTAGAATTTCCTCACGTATAAGAGCTGAATACAACTTTTTTTGTCAAATTCAACAAATCGTACACCAATCGAAAGTTGTTCAGTCCCTGATATGTCAACTGTTTCATCTGCTAAAATAGAAAATTCAACAGAGCTATTGACATCCTTTACGATGCTTTCTCTGGCGACTTCTTCACTCAAATTAATCAGCTCATTTTGTATACGAACTGAAATATATTTAGAGTTCTTGCTGCATGTGTCCATGTGATTTTTTAAAACAGTATCACCGGCTTATATTCTGAAGTTTAGAAGGTCACGAAAGTTGCCAGCTGTGTTATCTTTTCCTCTCAGCGCAATATCATGGCAACAGCAAGATTGATGAAAGTTTTTCACAATTTTTTGTCACAGCAAGGCCAACTGATTGATCTATTTTACTCATTATATTGAGCTCTGGTTTTTCCATCATTTTAATGAAATTATTTGCATCTTGAACTGAGCCTCTATGCCAATGTGATTTATAATGATTCACTTTCATGTAAGTCCTTATATTTGGTGAAGGGTTTTAGAATGAAAGCACCCATCAATCATCTCTGAACTGGCTGTGAAAATAATACGCAAAATTTCCAAAAAGCTAATCCATTGATGACGGAAACTGCGGGAACTCTTAGAATCTTTTTTATAATTGTAATTTATGTCCGAAGGAGTATATGTGTTTAATAAAACCTGATACTTTTTCTCATCTGTCAGAGTTTGAATGCTGTTAACATAAAAGCCTATGTCCATCGGATGAAAGTCTTCAATATTGATCGACGTTGTTGATTCTGAGTGTGAACTTGCAGCTTTTTTAATTGAATTCAGATGAACTTGCTTTGTCCTCAACATTTTCAGTATTTTCTAATTTTTGTTTTTTTAAAAAACTTCTTATATCCATTTTTAAAATCTAAGGTAAAAATTTTGAACTCGATAAAAATAATCAAAAGTAAACATTTGAATTCGATGTTTTTATGCTAATACCGAAAATGTTGAATATCAAGCAAACAAAAGAACAAACTAGTAACTTATGGAAAACAGTGTTAATGAAAAGAAAAAATAAGTAGATATGGTACTGGGATGGGAAAGGAATAAAAATATAAAATTGTATTACATCACCTGTCATAATACTTCCGTTGTATATATTAATATCACCATACTATTTTTCGTGATTTTTTTTTAAAAAATTTGCCTCCCCCTGAATTATTTTCTGCGGACGCCCATGGTGCATACGTTATGATTTATACAAATGTAGGATGTAAACTGCACAGTGCACATAGATAAAATTGTAAAATATAAGAAGTATGAGAAATTAAATATGGCACAAAATTAAAATAAAAGTTATTATTATTATACGTCAAAACTTAAACAATGAAATAATCTGTTCCCAACCTTTTTGAATATAAGTACCCCAAAACAAAAACTACTCACCACATACTAATGCTAACGATATTAAGTTATTTAGAAAGCTAAATTTTGATTTTTAGCTATAATAATCTATATTTTAAGAATTGTAAAACTTTTTTAATTCCATGATATTTGCTTTTAAGACAATTGCTTACGCACCCACAAATTTTCTTGATATAAATTTTACGGTTGAGGGGCGTGAATAAGGTTGGCTAGATACTGGGTTTCGATAACTCAAGGATTTGGGTTCGATCGGCATCAAACCTACTTTCTTCATAGTTTGATACAAGCGGCGCAATTGTGCCTTCTCGAAAAAAACACCCGACGGCTAAAGTCAGGAACTTTGCAGCGATTAAATTCAGCTAGTATTCTAATAAGACTTTTTCTCCCAATCCCGAAAGAAAGTTGTCAAGATTTGTCTGAAAATTTTTTACGGGTGTGAGCAATTGTCTTGTGAGCAATGTCCACGCAAAATCTTTTTTGTACTAAATTTTAAACTCTGAGATAATTACGTGAAACTTAACTTACTTATAAATTTGGAGTTTCCTATTCAGAAAAATCCTAATCAAGTTATTTAAAAAATAATTTTTATTGAAGGAAAATAAAATTTAAGCATTTGTCGTCCATTTCTGTTATATAGATAACAAAAACAATGTCTAATAGAGGAAAGTTTAGACACTTGACTAAATTTTTCACAATTATCATATAAAGAACTTTTCTTATTAATAGTTCAATGGAGAGAGCTGCGTATCCGCACAAGATTGAATTAGAGTTTGCTTACGAATTTGCCACTTGGGGATTTGAAGGTTGAATGATAATACCGCCTAACTTGGCAACATTATAGTTGTAAAAATTAATAGAGTTAGTTAAACCACTGTCAGTAAGAGTTTTAAAACATTTTTAATGAGAAATATCGGCTTATATTGTTTAGGATCAATAAGTTCACATTTATCTTTTACGATATTAGAGGCTAATATTTTGTCGTTCTTGTTTTTAAGGTTAATAAATGCTAAACCCTTCTTATTAACTTATAAATTTGTAATTTATTTTCTTTTGATTCATAAAAGATATAATATCTTTCTAATATCATTAATTTTACTTTACTAGGCCTTAATGATACTAGTTTTAACTTTAATGCAATTGGAAAAATTGGAGAAATGGAAAAAAGCGCATTGAAATTATACAAAAAAAAGCATTGAGAATTGTTTTTCATCTTAAGTATAAGGACCATACCAGTGCCATTTTTAATGAAAATAATTTATTGAAAGTGGATGACATTTACCAACTTAGAGTTGCAATGTTTCTATTTAAAAACTTAACTGGTAAATTATATAATGTTTTTGGTAGCTTTATTAATTTTAAACCATCTCATTATGAAACAAGATTTTCCAACCAATCAATCAGGGTAGACTACTCACTTAAAGGTTCGAACATTTCCATTCTTAAAAAAACTAATCAATTTTTCAAAAATCACATATTTTTGTATGATAATCTAGATGTTTCACACTTCTCATTTAAAAATAGAGTAAAACATTACCTTTTAGGTTTAAATAAATGTACATCTTAACTTTATAGTTTATATTTTTGTTAAAATTTTACTAATATCCTAAAAAATCTAATAACGGCCATACTTGGCTTTTGATTTTTTAGTAATATTAATTTCAAAAAAAAAAAAAATTTCAAACTATTCTACATTTATGCTTTAATACATACCTTCAAACTTTTCATACTTATAAATATATACATATATATGTCTATTAATTATTAGAATGATGATCTTGTAATTGTTTTATTGTTTGTGAAATATTTTCCTTGCTTTTTTTTTATCAACAAATCTTCTTCTTCTTCTTCTTAATGCAATTAGAAGGGTTAAAAAAATTTACTTTATATTTTTCAGTTGAACTAACTACTTGTGCATAAGACACATTAGAATAGGGAAAATTCTTATCTGTTGAAGGAGGTTCTGTTATTTTATTAATAAGTTTATTAATAAGGGGTATCTTTGACATCAGAAAAAAATATTTTTAACTAAAATACGTAAATCGATATTATTTGATATTGATTTTTGTAAATAATTTTCTTGAATTAAATTGAAAATTCAAAATGTTACTATGTAACTAAGAAGTAAACAAAAAAGCATATAGGTTAATTCTGATTTGCAATAAAGGTAAATTTTAATAAAATAAAATTTAATATATTAAGTATATATATTTAGAACAAATAGGTTATAATCAAAATATAGTAAAGTCATATAAATTCATATAATCAAGGCCGGCCTAGTTCATATAGCAGGGCCCTATGCAAAATGGATTGCGCGGGGACTAGTGTGGGTAGGAAAAAAGATTAAAAGTGAGAAATAAGATTTTGAAAAAAAGATAAGAGATTTGTTTTATTACTTTTTCATTAACACAAAATGATGATCAAAGTAACTTTACTTTGCAAACTTTGCATTTAGCGAAATCATACAATATATCATCAAAATGAAAAATGTGAAGCACGGGGCCCACTGCGGCCGAATAGGTTGCAGTGGCCTAAGGCCAGCCCTGCATATAATACATGTAGAATTAAGAGAAAATGAACTATGATACATGGTATGTAAATTTTGCATGAAATGGATTTTTGTTTGTCATTTATATTACATTGTGTTCAAATATATAAGTTATTTTTTCTAATAAAATTATTTGTTGCTTCAAAATATTAATTAATTAAGGGTTAAATTTTTATTTAAATTTGAATAATGTAATTTATATATAACTACAACATATAAAATTTATAATATATAATTATATAATTATTGAATATATAATTTATATTTTTTGCATGGTAACTTTATATTTCTGGGCTTGAGTGTTTACAAATTTACTTTCATATAACTTCTTTTTATGGTTCAAAGTATAATTGGGTATAATTTTCGCATTTATCAACTATATATCAAATTATTACTAATTTTTTAGAATATCTTATCTTCTTTTCCCTACAAAAAAGAATTGTTCTGATTAACTTTTCCTGTCTCGATTTTAATTTGATATATATAATCTTTAAGAAATCAATTTTGAGTTTCAAAAATTTTGAAGCAGTATATGTGGCAATCAGCGATTAAATATTTTATTTTTTTCTTAAAATTTCTAATTTGACTTGATAATTGGTGAGCCAAATGACAATTTTATGGGGGCTGGTCTCTAAATTTTTTAAATATCATTAAGAATAGACTGAATCATTTTTTGTACAAATAAAATTCAAAATTATGTTTTTATAATATATTTCGTTATTTATTTTTATAAATAATACATCATAACCTTTAATCCCTATATCCCTAATTATACCGTTATTTAAAAATATATAAGCTCAAATTTAAGTTTTAATTAAATTTATTAATTTTTTTTTGATAAAATTTATTAATGATTTTTTTTCAAATTTTATTTTATTTAACGCGTGAGTTTTTATTTGGTTTTTTCCAACGTTTTTGCTTACCAATCTCATTTTGTTGTAAATTTACAATTAGGGCATACTATTAACTTTGTTATTAATACATTATATTTTGAAAAATAAATTGATGGGTCTTTTTACTGATAAAAAATAGATGATGCATAATTGCTTTTTTTAAATTGTTTTTACATATAAGAAAACCGTCATTAATTGCACTTTTTAGTTCCTCTCTAAATAAATATATTTTTAACATTTTTATGTAGGAATAATAGCCTATTTTTTAAATAAGATTGTATTTTGAATAAACTGTTTCGATGTGTTCAAGAAAAGTCCATTCTCAATGTCTAGATATGGAGGGGCAATATTTTAAGGGACGGGAAATGTTTTTAAATAGAACAGATTAAGCCCCTTAAAATTCTCAAAATGATGTTTCATCCCAATTTATAAATCTTGTGTACCTCTCTATCAACTTCAAAATGTCCGGAATCTTCTTCTACCTTACTATATTTGCCTTTAAAATAAAAATAGCGACATTGAAGAAATCACTGGTAGCAGACAGAAACCAATAATAATGTGTAAATACAATCAAATGCAGTTTATAAGGACATATAAATGAAAGAAATTGTACACTCAATGTAGGCTACTTTGTCCCATTCAGGAATAATTTTGTGTCTAGAGATTTCTCATGCAAATTGTTTTGATTAATAGAGTATGCCTTGTCTTCCTCAGATAGGAATATCTGTCCTCCAGGAGAGGGGCTGAAATTGCAGAGTATATGACATTAGACTCTTTAAAAAACAACGATCTAATTCATTGATGAAACAGTCAAGTAATAAAAGATAATGATGGGCTGTACAGGATTTCGAACATATCTTTGGCCAGTTGTCTCCATCACAATGAACCCCTTAAGTCTTCTGGGCTTATTTGTTCTTTTTCTTGTAGTTGTTGGTGAAATGCAGCATTTCAAACAGAGTTTATTAGCCTTCTCCGAATATTGGTCATATAGATTATAGGTTTATTAATTAAGTCTTCCCAAAGTGGTGAAATGAGTTTTGCTGCCTTTCCTAGATCTGCTTATTTATCCTGTAGCTGTTCTGATATTTTGGAATTTTTACAAGAATATCTGACCAAAATTGCATTATTAAGTGAACAAACTCTGCATCAATCTACGCAAGTAAATTACATGTAGATACAATTCCAATTTTTAGAGGTTTCATTTAAACTCACTATGCATTGTAGACGCTGTAGAGCATTTTAGAATGAAGTGAATCAACACCACTACTTTGTCATTCACAGTGGTGGCATACGGTACGTTATCTTTCTAAATTATAGTAGGATACCATAGCTTTTTTTTTATATAAGAAATGCGATTCCAAATTACGTTTGAAAAAAAACTAAACTACCAAAAATATCAAAGTTTGGTACGTTTTATTTTATCGAACTTGTGAGTTTGAAAAATAGATATATCAAGTTCAAGCTCGTTACTTGAGTGATAACATATTCCAGTGAATAAGCTTTTGTGATTTATTTGTTCACCACAAACACATAATATTCATAAAGAATATCATAATAAGTGATATTAAATCTAATTATATAATAGATTGATTAGCAAATTAATTTATTGACTTAATTTATATACAAGGGAACAAATAAAATTTATTCAAACTGTTTCTGCATTTTGAAGTTATATATTTTTCTGATCTGAAAGTGATAAAAGATTGATGCTAAAAGACGGCATATTGTTTGAGAGAACTCTTTTTTACTTTGCAATAATAGAATTTTGAATGAATTTTTACATAAATTTGTTAGTTACTATGATATATCAAATTTGATGTTTTTAAATTCTGCTTAACCAACTATATTATTAAAAATTAGCTTGCCTCTTTAAATTAATAATATAAAAAATTTAAAAAACATAATATAATATGCAATAATTGTACTATGAATAGTGGAGGCATTTAATCGCAAGGTAATCGAACAAATCTTTTGGATCATGTTTGATTACGTTATTGCGTTTCGATCTTTTTTTTAATTTTGATACGTTTTTTAAATATCGAATTTTTTTATTCCGATTTGATTTTACGGTACGAAAAAAATGAAGTTTGAAAATACGAAATTTCTCCTCGAACTGTAATATAGGCCATCACTGGTCACTGAGATGTTGCATCTGTCTTACTTCTTTTCCAGTTCTGGCTGTATGGAATTTCCTATGGACAACCGAGCTAGTAACAAAGATATAGAGTTCTTCCAACAAACTAAAGAATTCGTTAACTTGAGGGACATACTCTGCAGCATTTATTAGCACCATATGTCTATAGAAACATGTGCAAATAGAACTCTATCACGAATTCGTTTTTGAACGACATTTACTTGTCCACCCATAACTGTTCTCCCTCAAATCCTAAGCTTACAAGAGGAGATTTCTAGTCCAAACTCAGCTCTCAAACTTTACAAGAATATATCTGAGATAGATACATCATCCAAAATATCTATTTTAGTTAAAGAAACGAATCGTTCCTTGGCAGAAATTGATATTTCATCGAAAAACCTTATGCCAACTGCTCTGATCTTTGGCTTCGTCAGCTTGAATAGAAAAGAAAAGGCATGACCTTATTTTTCTGCAATTTCTTCTTTTACCATACATTCAATCAAAAGTATAAATTATGTATTATAGTTTACTTCTCATTCTTGGGACCCTTTTGAACTCTATCAGCGATAATAGGATCATGCTTTGCAGTGAATCTGAGAAATTTACGAATATTTCCTGGATTTAGTTTTGATCATCTTCTCTATGCCCTCTCTGGGAAATGTCTTGTCTTACTGTCAACAGGATTATTTATATAATGGCGATTTTTAGGAACTTTCTTCTAATAAGCCTCACTTATACTCAGAGCAACTGATGTTTTCTCAATTTTATTGCGTTGGTTGTCAGCGCATGCAATACTAGGAGACTTTGTGGGACTGAGAAAATATCTGCTTCTGAATGGCTCCGTCTTTTCCATTGTCGAAAGCCACTCTTTTCGTCGGCATTGCAGCTGGCGGTGCAAAATGACTGCACGCGAAGCAAATTACGTTCTTTGGAATATTCAGCTCATCATAAGGAGCAACGAAAGATCGAGTATGCGAGTTTCATTCACTATGTTTTGATATTCCTTTAAACGTAGCTGAACAAGTTTCACAGAAACAGATTGAGATAATATCTCTTTTTCTGATACCAATGAGTTACACTTATTGCTGAAGTCAGCATATCCCTTGAACTTCTTGGAAAGTTTCTCAGAATCAGTATGTTCTGTATCACATTCACTATGCTTTTGAGTAAGAAATTTATCCATGGCTATAAAATTAGCTTGTGCTGTTAATTTTAAGAAAAGAGTAAAAAATAGAATTCAATCAAATTGAAGATAGACCTAAGCTGCGTTATAGCCGTAATTTATTTTTGTTTGGCCATTTTACCAAGCTGTTATAATTTTTTTCGTCAAATTGATTTTATTTTAACTAATTTTTATTTTCAAAATTTATTATTTTTTTTTAATGAAAACAACACCATTTTTACCTGACATTATACTTGCACTGTAAGCTCTCAATCTCACCATAACAGAGGATAACTACACTAATTTTATCAAGTCAAATTACCTTGTTTGTAATTCTGATTGCATTACTACCTTCTAGCTGAGTGGTTCTCAACCTGGAGTCCGTGGTGCCATAGGGGATAGCGAATCATCTCTATGGCGACCGAGAAAGGGTCACTTTGCGCAATATATTGAACTAATATTGAGTCATTTGTGATTTCTGCCAATAAGTCACATTACTTTTTATTGCTTTTGAGGCCTGATTTTAAAGAAAATGTGCCCTCTCTATGTAAATGTGTATTTTTCTTAACGGGGTAAAAATTAAATATGACTACTCATACTTGAAATTTGGCTTTACTGTATTAGCGTCTGGTGGGGAAGAGGAACTAATTGTCTTTTGTGTTCTTAAGCATCCACTTTTCTAAAACCTGAGAAGTGAAGCCTACACTAGAAATGAAGCACTCGAGTTCAGTGAATAAAACTATTGACCATTTTAAAAGACAAGCTGAACGATTGCACATATCCAGCTTTTTAAACGGGAATATTTTTGCAAAATAATAATTGTGGTTTGAAAGTCTTCTATTGTTTATAGAGGGTATGTCCCCCTCTCCACTATTATTTTTTGGTCCCGTTTGAACTTAAAGACTTGCAACGTCTCTAATATATATAAATTTTTTAACTTTCTTTATTTTCATTTTTTTTAGTAAAATGAGCGATATCAATATGAAATTTGTTACCTCTGAAGAAAGATATAAAGTTTTGGAGACCAGAGATAATTACATTCGAAAAATGAATAAGGAGAAATTTAATCATTATAAAGATTCAACCATTCAAGGCACTTGTTTGGACATGTGTCCAGAAAAGGAAAGGTAGTGCATTTGTTTTTAAGTATACTAATTACGTTTATCCTTGAATATAATTTTTTGCACTCCATTGATCAATACTTCTACTTCAAGTTGGTGTTTGATTGAGCTTTAATTTTGTATAAATTCAACCATATATTTCTTTTGATAACTGATTTAACCCTTTCGTGACCAGAAAAATCAGACGATATTTATTAAAAAGCAGAAGATTCATATACAAAAGTATATTTCAAAAAGCAGACGAAGGTAAAATTGTTTATGTATCATATATGATACACTCGTCACGAAAGGGTTAAGTAAGATTTCGAGAGTATTCTCTTTCATTTGTCTTTTAACATAAAAGTATTATAAGAAAATTTTGATTTATACATTTGTTTTTTTATTATATAAGACTCTGTTTTCAATCGAATCATTCTATTTTGTGTTGAATCATTATGACATGTAACATTAATTTTTAATTTTTTGTTTTTTCGTTTTCTTATTACTTCTCTATATTTGGATATTTTCTTTACCTTAATTATTTTCCCAAAATATAAAGTTTTAACTGAAAGATGGACTTAATTATATAGAAAAATCAATTCACTGCTAAAACAAAAATTTCAGAATGCAACTTTTAAGATGATAAAATTACTGAAGTTTAGCTTTTATATTATTCTTCGTGCTATTGGAAATTTTGACAACACAAAATATAAGAATCTCAAAGAAAAACATTTACCTTTGTACTAGTCAATAATTATTGCATTGAAGGGGTCAGAGACCCTTTTTCTCTCTCCCCCCCCCCCAAATACCAAATATTTTTACTACTTAATTAAAGTTCTTATTTTATTTCCAATAGCTTGCCCCCCTAAATTCCTTCTCCCCCCCCCCCCAACTTCCATTTTTTGGCTACGCCACTGTATTGAGTTCAACACTAGATTATAACATGTACAATGAAAACGGACATAACAAATTTCTGGATATGTTTACTTTTAAAAGATTTATTCAGTAAGTACATTATATATTTTTTTCATCAATTTATGTTTGTTTCTCTTTTTTGTACTAATACTTTGTTTTCTAATTCATACAAATAGTTTCATCCATTTTGTTTTGTAGGCAAAATATATCATTTTGCTTTGTTTTATAAGCTCCAACTTTTTTACTTCAATTTTAGTTTTTCTGTTTCTTTTGATTCATTGAGGTCATTTTCATAGTAGTCAAAAACATTATTCTTAGTTTATGCTATTATCGAAGGTTAAATTTTATCATTTTCTCTAACTCTTCATTGCTAGACTTGCTTCTTTTATATATGACATTATTACATTTATAAATATAAAATATTTATATTTTATACATTTATGACCTAACACTAACCCTTTACCGGCTTGGAAGATGGTTTGAAATAGGTTAGGTTCTAGCTTCGGAGCTATAGTATATTCAAGCAGTGGCTCCAGCTTCCGCTCCGAGGCCATTGTTTTCTATTTTGCATGAGCGCGACCATGAAACATCATCCGAAATGTAGTTTCTCAAAATTCTTAATTTTTACTTATTTGATACAAAGCATTGAATTTAGCTAAATTTAAAATTAAATTAAAATTACGCTCAATATAAAACGAAGTGAAAATTAAACGCAGATGAAAAAATTTAATAAAAATGAATTTTTTCGTCTCCACCAATTCTTCTTTCATTGAAGCTCGCTGGTCAGAGTGAATGAATAATACAAAGAGCCGAAAATAATCGTTCAACACTAACTGTAGTTGGGCAAGTTATTGCATGTGCCACCTTTCGAACTATTTCAGGATAACGTGGCATAGCCTCCAAGACATTAAACTTAGTTGACCTATCTATTTTCTCTATTTCATTCAAAGCATAGAAGTTGGGTTTAAATTTAGAGAGTGGGAATTCCTTACTAGTTGCGTACTTTATTTTGTTAAATTTGAAGGATGGAAGTATTGGCAAAAAGATAGCCAAGATGCCTGCTCATTTGTTAGATTGCCAGCATGTCGTCTTTGCTTTAAATGCCTATGTGTGTCTAAGTAATAACGCTTACTCTTCCTTTTCGAGGTGGTCAAGTCGTGCACCTTTTTGCAAGCATGCTTGCTCTTTCGCTACTTTCAGGAATCGCTATTAACCCGCGCTTGGTTTCAACATCAAGATGTTTCTCATTAGGTAGACTCTTAAAATTTAGTCAAACACCTTTTTATAATTCATAACCTTCAACTCATTTATTTAATAACGGGTGATTAAAACTTGATCAAAAGTTCAGATGAAAATAGATATATAAAAAAAAGATGTTCAGAAATTTTCGGCAAATCTGAAAAATATTTTTTATAATATAATTAATTTGTTTGTAATATTAATATACAAACTTTTGTATATAATTGTTTGTTTGTTATATGAATTCATTTGTTTGTAAGTTATAGTTTTTAAATTGCTTAACCAATAAGTCACTTTTTAAATCAATTAGCTTGTGATTAGTTGTTAGTTTGTCTATTAATGGGTTTGTTCATTACTTAGTTAAGTCAATTAAATAGTTTATTACCTTTTATATTACTCTTTTGTTCTATTAATTGCTTAGTTTGATTTAGTAAAAATTAGCCTATCAGTTTGGTTTTGCTATTTAAACTATATCAATAGTTTGGCAAAGCTTCGGAGGCATTTCCTATGCTGAACGAAGTGTGACAAGTATATGGTACACATTTGTAAGGTTTTTTAAATCTTAATAACTTTTTTAAACAATTTTTTTCAAAATAATTTTTTTGTGTGTGGGTTAATAAAGTTAAAATACACCATTTTATAAATTTCATAAAAAAATTATCGAAAATCAAAAAAAGTTATTAAACTTTGAAAAAAAACAAAAAATGACACATGGATCTATAGATATAGATATATACATGACCACATAGTGGTTAGCACAAGGGAGGCATTTTTATGAGCTCTTCTGATACATACAGAAATACATTTGTGTAAATAAAAGAAATGTTATAGAATTTTAAGGAGACATAGACTTCTCTTATAAAATAAATTTCAACAAGTAAGTAGAATTTTTATATGCTACTTCTTTGTTATTTATAAAAGTGAAGCTTAGTTTTTAATTTCTGAAAAATGCTAATACTATTGTTAATCTAAAGCTCATCCTATTTAGAAAACATCAAAAGAACAACATGTAGAAATTTTACTTACTTGTTGAAATTTATTTTATAAGGGAAGTCTATGCCTCTTTAAAATTTTATAGCATTTCTTTTATTTACACAAATATATTTCAGTATGTATCAGAAAAGCTCATAAAAATGCCGACCTTGTGCTAACCACAATGTGGTAATGTAAAATATAATATATATATATATATAAGTAAAGTGCTGAAAGATCATTTCTTTGAAATAAAAAAATAAAGAAAAAAGCACAATTTCAAACAAATTTATTTTTAAGTAACACTAATTTTCGACTCCACGAGTCTTTATCAATTTAAAATACTCAATGTTATAATTTAATAACTACTTTAAGTATTATAACTTGATAAAGGCTCGTGGAGTGGAAAATTCATGTCACTTAAAAATAAATTTATTTGAAACTTCTTTTTTTATATTTACAAGATATATTTGTTTCTTTAAAGTTAGAATTTGATTAATTAGTTAGTCAAATAGTGGATGAAGAAGTAACTTTTCAAATTTCGCCCCATGTTTGCTGGTTAGTTACCATTTTGCTAAGTTTATAAGCAATTTGATGTTGAGAGATGCAAAATATTAATTAAAAAATGGTTAGGAGCCCGAGCCATTATGATCGGCTTTGCTCTGGCTTCTAAATTATGTTTCGTATATTTAGCATCTTTATTACCTATATTTTTAGATACTTTCGTGAATATCTCAACAAATTAAGTTCATTTGAGTGTGATGAATATGACAATTTTGAACACAAGCTCTACATAAAAGAGTACACTAGAAGTTCCGCAGATCAAGAAGAGCCTGTTGAGAGTGATCTACGAAGTTCAGATGTCCTTGTTTATACAACGAAGTTTATGTTGAATCACATGATTGGAGAAAATAATTGCGTCACCATTCAAGCGTATCACTTCATTTGGAGTAGGATGAGAGGAATGGTAAAGGACATAACCCAACAACGTCTCTGTAGTTTGGAGTGCGTGTTTGTTCTGGAATGTTGCTCACGGTGGCTTATTTTCTGCAGCTTTTACTTTTGTGAAAAATCACAAACTTCCCGCAATTTTGATTCTAAGCTCAACTTTGACAATCTTATGAAGTGCATGGTGCCTTTGCAAGGCATGTACCAAGATTTGAGGCTTTTTCACAACACCACGTGCTCGAATGAAAGCGAATTCCTTGCGTACTTTATTTTGTTAAATTTGAAGGATGGAAGTATTGACAAAAAGATAGCCAAGATGCCTGCTCATTTGTTAGATTGCCAACATGTCGTCTTTGCTTTAAATGCCTATGTGTGTCTAAGTAATAATGCCTACTCTTCCTTTTTCAAACTGGTCAAGTCTTGCACCTTTTTGCAAGCATGTTTGCTCTTTCGCTACTTTCAGGAAATGCGGTTCGTTGGCATCATCAAAATGGCTGCTGCTTTCAAGAACTCTCTTTCCAATAATGCTTTTCCCATCAGCTACATTGTGAATAAATTTCTCTTTGAAGACCTGCAACACGCTAAAGACTTTCTACATCTCTTTAACTTTCCATGCGACGATAATTTAGTTTATTTTAATAAAGCCAAAGAGATTAATAATAATAATCCTACTAGTAGTTTGAAACGAGAAAAATGCATTGAAGATATTTTGCTACAAGGTGATGTATATCTAAAAGATATCATTGCTGGTTCTCCTTTAAGTTACACTGAAGTGAAAGAAGTTCAGTGTATTTCCTTTGATTCTGAAGGTTATTACATTGGAAGTCCGAGCTTAGATGTGTTTTATGATACAACACACACCCAAGACTTCAAACAAAGCACAGATCCTCTTGAAATAAAAGAAATGCCCATCGATAAGTCCATTTTCGATGACAAATCTCATCGTATTTACTCTTTCATTATTAAAGAAATAATATATGAAATATCTGAAGCGGAGAGTAGGAACTGCATTTCAGATATGAAAGCTGAAGGTGTTCTAGCTTCATTACTAAATCACCATTTAGATATTGTCATCAACTCTATAGTCTTGAATCAGCTTAGAGAGAGAAAAATTGAAGAGTATTCTAATGATATCTATGACGTATTGGAAAACGATTTAATTTCACAATTTTTGAAACAGAATGTGAATCAAATTATTAAACAAAAAATAGAAGAAGAGAGTTTTAGATTGAAGGAAAGAGTGGCTACGTCATTTGACTCTCTTATTATGAGTGTTGTCGATGATAAAATTCTACAACTTGTGAAAGATTCCTTATCCTTGGAAAAAGAAAAAATCAAATTTCAGGAAGATATAAAGATAAAACGCGAGTTCTTCCATTTATGGCTGAAAAATGCGAAAAGACAGAAGTCTGAAAAACTTGCTCTATACTCATTACGTTTTAAACCTCTTAAACGAAACAAGTCCTATCACTCACTGAATAAAAAACATCCTTCGTGTGTGTATTTAGAGCGTACACTCTTAATGTAACATTCTTTCATAAAATGCGCCTCAAAAAACTAGTCAAGTTGATCTCTAAGTATCGAAATATTTCAACATATGCATTTGCATGCATTTTTAAAGTCTTTTATCTACAAAGTATTATTTAAGACCACTTTCATTTTTTACAAATAAAATTATATTTTTAACTCTAATATTTCTTACTTGGTTATAATAATTTATAACCAATCAGAAATCACGATCATGAATTTGTTAATTAAAAATGCTGCATCACCAATGAACATTTTAAAATATGCTTGCCACTTTTTATCTGTATTTGAGAAGTTTGAACCAAATATCTAACGAAGAATAGAAACCATGTATATTTTTATTATTCAGTAAAATAACCCATTTCCGAATCCTAAATCAGGAATGTCCAACCAATGGCCTTCGGGCCACATTGTGTCCCATTTAATCCTTTTATCCGGCACACCTATGATTCAAGTTTTGAGGATCTAAGCTTATTTAAATTATGATTTTTTTATATTTATGTGTCGAATAATAATTGTTAAGTAAAGAGTTTACGTTATAGAACAATCATATGTCATTTGCGAAAGGACAAGAGTAATTTACATTTTTTGTTTTGCGAAAATCATCTTAATTTTTGTTGTATTACTTTGCTGTGTTGTTGCTCATAGTTGATATTTGAAAAGGTAATTTTACTTATATCTATTTGTAACCATTAATAAGTGGAATGTATATATTTTGTTTAATATTTTTTCTTGCTATTCAAAAAGACTGACCTTTATAAAATAACTAAAGACACAGAAAATTAAAATATATTTAATTAAGTGATTTAGTTTTTGTGTCAATGTTCACGAAATATAGTCGAAAATATAATAACTTTAAAATGTTTGAAAAGTTTTTTTTGTGAAATCAAAATCTAGAATATAAAAAAATTTTAACATAAAATTTAAAGAAAATCTATACTTATTGATAAAAATTCATTTTAGGTTTATCAACCGTATTTCTCTTAAGTTAAGGTAATAATTAGTAAATCTTGTAAAGTCAACCAAAATCCATTTTCATTTTTGACCCAATCTCGTATAATTCCGTTTCATCTACGAAAACAGTCAACCTTTCGTTAATCCAAATAGAACATTAAAAAAAATAGTCGGATGATAAAATTAACCTGACTGATAAAACAATGATTTTGACGTCAAATTTTACGGAGTTAAAATACTACGATAATATTACTGAAATATCACCTATATAACTCAAATAATCGTCAAATGCTTAATTATTTTTATTAACAAAATGTTTTTATCCTTGTTGCATTCAAAGGTGAACTAAAATGAAAAACTTTAAGTAGCTATCTTTTACTTTTACAGATCATGAAAGATTCGAATTAATTAAGTCCGCTTTACGAAGGATAACAAAAAATTTCAACAAAAAGCAAAGTGTGAAATCAAATTAATTTTATAAATTTGGGTCGAAATAAAGTTATGTATTTAAATCCTAATAAGCCTAATAGAGGACCTTTAATTTGAAATTGACTCATTATAGAAAAAGGATAGAAAACTCTGTCCTAAATGATTCCTTTTTACATATAAGCATAAGATACAAGCATAGCGGCACGAGATTGAAATTTTTGGGGACGAATCTTTTTTAATGATTTTTACTGTATAAAATTTTTATAAAAGTTATGTAAAAATTATTTCTCCTTATTTGCCAAATCATTCGAGTAGTCAGGGCTTGGGAGCCTGAACCGAAGAATTGGCATACATGGAGCAGGAGCCGACTCCTGTAATATTAAATATTGCTCCTATGCCTGGCTTCGGGGAATATATTGATACCTATATGCTATATAAGTGGACCAAAAAAAGTCCAATTTTTAAATATTAATATCTAAAATTATAAATAATAAAATTAATATATATACTTTTACTTTATCAAGGAAACACATTTATATAAATCAGGGCTGGGGGGGGGGTCGGAAAGAATTCCTATTACTTATAAAAATTTGTCTTCGACTTCAAGTTCTTAAAAAATTCCACTCCAAATAATTAAAAACTTAATAAATTCTTTTTACTTCCGACTTTGAGTAAAGATAAGTCACTCCATATTCTTATAACTTTTTTCTTTATTTAAAATAATTAATAAGCCGACTGGGAATCTTACATTTTATTAGATACCGACTTCAACGCGGACCCTTATCCCTTTAAAATATCCAACTCCCCGGGTCTGCAAAAAACTGCATATTGTAAATTTTTAGTTTTTTGTGACTTTCGTGTATTTACTTCCTCTTCAGTATCAGGTATTATAGATTTCTGAAATATTTATTTTTCAAAGCCCACATATTGAGAATTAGCATCATCAAATGTGCTTCCCATTCTTTGTCATATATACGCTTGACGAGAAAACCCTAACCTAAAGATGATTTTATCACTTTTTTTCAAATAGAAACAGTCTAAAAGGAATTTAAATTTTGAACAAAGGCAAACAATTTCAAATTTTTTGGATAATCACTTCAACCATGTTTAGGCTCTCACTCTAGTCATGGTATATAAATATCGGACTCATCGCTCCTATAATGATAATCTTGAAAAAGATGATATAGTTCTTCATGTGAATATATATTATAAATATTAACATATATATACATGGTTTGCTCCACTTTATTACATTTGTAAACTTTCTTTTTTATAATAAAATTCTCCCTCTCTCTCTTTAAAAAATAAACTATTTTAAATCTTCTAATATACATTTTGAATTATATTAGTTAATATAAGCTTTTAAATATAGTTGGATAAAAATGTATAAATTCTACAATTTAATCCAATGAGTAGAAATAACTCCTTGAATAATTTTTTATGTAAGTTTTCAAAAACTTTTTAAAAGTCAAATTTTTTAATTTTAATTTTAAGATGACATATATTTTTTTAATTTTTTTTATAAAAGTTTTATCATAATTTTTTTTAAATTAAATTATTATTCTTTATGTTTCAAATCCGGTTTTTCATAGTTGTAAAGGGCGGAATCAATTAAACTGGAGTTTTTGGCCAAAAAAATAAGAAAAGTTAAATATTTTTTTTAAAATTGTTTTTATATGAATTTATTATCAATTTTTGAATATATATGCACCTAGCGCGTGTGTTTTTATTTCTTGGTTTACTTGCACGCGCGTGTTTTGACCCTTGGAGTTTTTGGTCAAAAAAAAATTGCAATATATTTTTTAAAATTGTTTTTATATGAATTTATTAACAATTTTTGAATATATATGCACTTAGCGCATGTGGTTTTATTTTTTGATTTACTTGCCCTCGTGTTCCGAAAGTTTTTCGTAAAAAAATAAGTATATTTAAAATTTTTTTTTTTATCAATTTTTAAATATATATGCGCTTTAACCGTGTTTTTTTGCTTACTTGCGCTTGTCCGCGCGCGTGTTTGACCTAAAATTTTTGCAAAGTTTCTATCTTATACTAACTACGATAAAATCGAAAAACTTAAAGAAATAAAAGGACACAAGTAGAGAAAGTTTTTTATAGTTCTCCTTCCAAGGTTGGATGAAGATTTATTTTTTTATGTGTTTTTTTCAAATAAATAAATTTAAAAAAAGTAATATTTATTTTAACAGTTTTAAAATAATTTAAGGCTCCATGTGGTATTTTTGGCTCAGACTAAAATGTAACTTTTTTACAAATAAAAATAGCATGCTGTATGATTGCCATTTTTTATTCTATTAATTTATATGTAAAATAATCTTCATTAAGTGCACGTTTATACCTTTTATGCAAAATGGGACACCTGTATCCATAAAAATTGTCTATTTAAGTAAACTTATTGAGAAAGAGAGTTTCCAATAGAAAACCAATGCCTAAAATAGTTGCCCTGATCACAAAGTATAGACTGATATTTTTTAATAATCGTACAAAATTTAAACAATAATTTTCTCCATATATTCTTGTCCTTAATAGAAAAAAAGCTTTTTCTATAAAAAATTTAGGTTTATAATTTAAATTTATTAAAACAAAATATAATATCTAGCCTAAAGGGACATAAAAGGCTTAAAAATTGAATAAAAATAAAGAATGAACTTTTTTATTACACAAAATACCCTATAAAGGCGCTTTATAAATCTTTTGAAAAGGTGCGATCTTTGTACAAAGCATTTTAATCACTGGAATTTATCATTCCCTTCTCTGTACCTGTGCTAGAGAAGAGATATATTTCTTTTTTTCATATGTTCCTTATTTATACCACATACATTATCTTCAAATCTCATATTTCCATATAAATCAAATGCATCCTTCATTCGAAGATTATGTTTTTCAATTATTTATGTGCCAGAATGGGTGAGTCGGTTTCCGAACTCTTCAGTATATAAAAGCAATTTCAAAATTGTTAAAATACTTGCTTTTTGTTTCTTAACTTGTTACATTTTTAAAAAATCTAGATTACTTACAAAAAAAATGGACTATTAAAAAAGTTGACCTAACAACCAGGGCTTCTTTTACACAAAATTAATAAAATAAGACAATTTACGTGTTTTAGAATAAGTGCTATTAGAATTCAAAAGTTGACTTTATTGACCTTTATCTGCCCTAATTATTTCGAACAGATGCTTGAAATGAAATTATTATTAAAATAATTTTTTATTTATTAAATAGAAAAGCTTTTAAATTAAAATCTATTAGTTGTATAGTTCATATATTTCATTAATTTTAAAAATAACACATTTGTGAATTTTGTCTCGTTTCCTTTTCTCTCGAGGAAGAAAAGTTGATGTTCAATGTTCATGTATCATTTTTGCTAAAAGAAATGCTATTGACTATCGCATTTAAGCTACCTTGTTAACCTGGGCTGTGAGTCGAAACAAAACCATCCAGCCCACTTCTATTAATTTTGTTTTTGAGACTCTATTCAATAAAAATTACTTTGCATTTTAGTTTAATCATTCCTTATGATAATTATGCTACACTTTATAGCTATTTTTATTTTCATTTATCAACTTTTAAAAAATGGAACGATTTAATTCAATTAAAAGGTATACTATTTTAAAATCATATTAAAATGCGTGTGTTCTTATAAAACTATTTTACTATTTCCAAACCGTCATGCTCTTAATCGCCTTTTACTCCGCATCCACAGACCTGTTTTAACTAATGATTTGCTTAGTTGAACGTTTATTGTAAACTATTTAAACTAGTTCTTTACTTTATCTATTTTTGAAGTGTTACAAATTTCGACATCACCTCTAAAATCTTTCAAACAAACATTTTCTCTCCTACTAAAGTTGGCGCCAAATTATGAAAAAATGTTCGTCTCCTTGTGCACGTCAGCAGCAGCCTCTAAGCGAGCAAACGATTCAACATTACTTGGAGAATTAGTCTATGTTGGGACTCTTTCGAAAGTTCTTTCAGTAATTAAATATGCGTCTATTTCTACTTCCATAGGCGGAGCTCTTCTTTCGCCTATCTACTTCACCAAGATTGTCACACAACTTCCTTCCTTCCTTATTCTTCCTTGTACATTAATTTTCCTCTTCATTACCTTTGGCACTACTATAGCTTTTCATCACTTATCTAAAAGGTAGTGCAACTTTATGAACTAAAATACTTTCGAATCAAAGTAGAACATAGATAGCATATAACTACCTAAAAATTTTCTATCAAGGAGTCGTTTAACATATAAAATTGTTTCTAAAACATTGACTGTAAAGTTCAACCTATTTTTTAATAATATAGGAATGATATTGGATGGAGTAGTATTTTGATTATGTATTTATCTTCCTAATGCTTATCATGTGGCCAAAGATTCTAAAAATAAAATTAAAAAAAATGTTGAAATTTTTTTAATATTTAAACCTTTGCAAGGTTAAATAGGCAATTTAATGTTTTGATTCTACATCAATTTGACTTTTTTGATAAGTGATATGTAATATTAGGAGACTTGATATTGACAAAAAATAATGATGTAAACATAGGTATAAAACTTTTAAAAACAAAATAAAAACCTATTTTTTCCATTATAAGTTTTATATAGTTGATTTCATGTTAATATTGTGATTTTCAATATTTGTTTCGATTACGTCACCTAATTAACCCTTCATTATCTCTATAAATGCGAGAACAAGAATTATGATCAATAATCGGCAGCTTTTTCAATAGAATTTTATATATTTAAAGCAGATATTTTCATTTCTTGGGTCCTTTAGGATTAATGTTGATATTTTAGTTTCTTTCACGCAAGAATGTATTACTCATATTTGTTTTCATTATAGATATGTCAAAAAGCTTTATTACAATCCACAAAGTCAGATCTTTACTTCCTACACATCAAAATTTATCCCTTTTTTCCAAAAGGAGCTAAAATTTACTAAAAACGATATTCAATTGCAGTTTGATGCTCTTACTACAATGAAGATTAAAGGTAATGATATTATATGCAGTGTGAAATTGGATATGGCGAATTTCTAAGGTCCTAAGATGTATTTCTTTTTACTCCAATTAAGTTTAAAGGCAAAAAAGTATGTGTCAAAAAATAATGTAGTTAGCATGAGAAACAGGAGCTAGTACCCTCCTGACTTTTGAATTTTCTCCCGTCTTTCCAACTTATAAATATGTTCCCATTCTAAAGAATCTTATTTTATGTCTTTTTTCAAAAAATGTCAGGGGCGCACATCCGGGGGGGGGCGAAAATGACCTTCGCCCCTCCCCCCCCCCCCCCAATAATTTTCTCTAAGTAAGAGTTGCTGCTTGTTTATAAAACATGTATGATCGCATAGAAGGAATGCAGACTTTCGAATCAATCAAACATCATGCCAAGCTGCTCTTATTCTTATCGAACATATTTTACAGACGATGTGTGAGAGCTATATAATAATAATCCATTGCTTCAATATGCACACAATAAGTAAGCAATTTTTATCACAGTGTCTCGTAGTATTTTTGAGCAAACACATGTTGATGATCCACTAGATTTTCTCATCTTCTGTCACAGTGATTCTATTTCTCTTTCTCTCTCCTCTGTTTTTCTCTTCCGCTTTCTTTGCTAAAACTCAATCATTCACTCAAGCATTCAAGCCCTCTTCTCTTGTTAAGCTCTCCTATCTCATTCAGCTCTCTTCTCTCCAGTGACGTAGCTAGGCTGGGGCATGAGGGGCCGTGCCCACACTCCTATGTATCGCGTGTTGCCCCCATGCAACTTATGCGATATAAGTTTTTGAAAATTTCTCCAATGAAAGGATCAAGAAAGTATATAAAATGTTGCTCACGTTTTTTGTTTTTAAATTGTGCCCCCCCCCCCCCCCCGCCTATCAACTTTTTTTCTGGTTACACCACTGCTTTTATCTAATTTGCATTTAGATTTAAATTAAAATAGTTTTCAATCGTTATAATTTTATGTCAATGAATATTGTTAGACGCGCGCTAAGATTTTTTTTCAACAAAGGTCATTTAATCTTTATCACTACGTTTTTTACATTTTGTAACATTTGAAAACTTTAATTTTTTCAAGTCAAGAAATTTTTTTAATAGCTATTTGGGAATGAATATTTTGACTAGCTATTCGGTTTAAAAGCAAGAATACTCTATTTGCTTAATATTTGAGCAGAGATATTTTTTATAATGTTCGATTGTTAAATTTTATAAGTAACACTGTACATAATCAAATCACTTTTTTAAAGAAAATTTGTTGATTATTATAGTAAAAATATAATATCGAAACAAAATGTTTAAGTTGTTAAAAATGTACTTAATCTATTTGTGACAGCTGTCAGAATTTTATTTGTAGACAGAAATATTCAAAAAAAACGCCATGATTTTCTTTTCTCGTATACTTTGATTTATGTTAATTTGGTCCTCGAACATTTCGCCCCATTATTTTCATAAGACAGTTCGTCCCATGGAAAATTCGCCCCATTATTTTCAAAAGACATTTTGTTTCATTGACAATTCGCCCAGTTATTTTCATAAGACATTTTGTCTCATGGACAATTAAGAGATAAAATGATTAATTTGAAATAATTTAATAGAGATAAAATAAACAATAATATAAAATTTTTTAATAATTTTACACAATAAGCAAAGATGAATGAAACCAATAGCCTATGAGGCGAAATGTCTGTCGACCGTTAATTTAAATAATTTTTTAATTTTAAGGGCTACTTATATAGCTACTTAAATGTTGGCTTTTGCTGCTTATAAAAACTTGAAAATATTAAATAAACTCTAATTCTTTATGCCTCCTATTATTTTGAAATTATTCTGAGAACAGACGGTTCCATTTTAAAATAGTGAAAATTGCTTTATTAGTTTATTTTGTTTCCTTTCTCTCTTATGTTAATTATGTAGCAAATTTTTCAATTTTAAGTAAAATGTAAGGTGCAGCGGGTGTATTTTCATTGACAAGGCACTGATGTACCGCCTATGTCAAACTATGAACAAATTCGTTCAAATTCGAAGCATCGATGGGGAATCGAATCCAGAGGCTTCCGTGCTGAGTCCATCTCAACCAACCTGCCATGCCACCCATAGAGTATGCTGTAGGGGGGTACGTCAAATTAGTTTTCAAAAAACTTAAGTTATGCTCTAAAAATTTTTAGTTTTTGTTGAAGCTCTATAACTTTTTCTGATAGACTTTTTTTCCTTAAAAGTTATTATAAAAGGCAAATCATTGCAAAATGTTAAAAGGTATTTTACTTTTTGTAGCTTGTATCAATTTAGCTTTTAAACTATTTTTGAATGATGCTGAGTAAAATGAAATAATGCGATCTTAATTTTTTGTTTTATTTTTGTTTCCACAATTATAACTTCATTTTATACCCTTGCCCCTGAATACACTCTATTTTAAAGGATTGCCTGAATATTTGTTCTCCCGTGGTATTTCCAGACCACTAATTTTGAAAATTGCAACAAAAAAATTTCGCCCCCAATAATTTTGAGGATGTGCGCCCCTGAAAAATGTACGCAAAAAGTTGATTCATAAGATTTGGGTGACTATTTTTTGAGAATGTATTATTTAACTTTGCTTTGTTTTTACTATTAAAACAGTGTTTATCTTCTTTTTCATAGCACAGAGGCGCACATCCTCAAAATTTTGAGGGAAGGGGGCAAACTTTTTTTTATAATTTTGAAAATTTATTATAGAAGTATTTTTGTCCAATGAACAGACCACGAGTGTTACTCGACATTATACTTGCATTGTAAGCTCTCAATCCCATCATAACTGCACGGTTTTTATCAAGACAAATTACCTTGTTTGTCATTTTGATTGCATCATTACCTTCTAGCTCAGTAGTTTTCAAACTGTAAAGGATCGTGAAGCAGTTCCATGGGGACTGAGTGGATCGTTTTGCGCACCATATTGCACCCATATTGGGTCATTTGCGATTTTGCCAATAAGTCACATTTAAAAGAATACATTTATTCTTTAGATTGAGTTAAACTATTTTTACTTTTTTATTGCTTTTCAGGCCTGATTTTATAGATGTAAATGTGCATTTTTCTTGATGAAATATGGCGGCTCATACTTGAAATTTGGTTTTACTGCATTAACGTCTTGTTGGTAAGAGCAACCTAAGTGTGTTATGTGTTCGGAAGTGTTAACATCCACTTTTCTAAAGTTTGTCAAGTTAAAAAGAAACATGGAAATGAAGCACTTGAGTTCAGCAACAAAACTATTGACTATTTTAAACGTCAAGTTGAACGATAGCACAAATTCAGGTTTGATAACAGATGTTTTTAAAAATATTCAGTATGCTTTGAAATCCTTCTAAAAAGTTTCAAAAAAATAACTGTTGTCAAAAAGTTCCATAGCATAGGAGAACAGTTGATATTACCTTAGCTCAGCCTTACGCTTACATATAATATGCATATAACAAGCACCTGATATACATTTTTTCTTTTTCGGAACTCTTAGCAGTAGACAAACTGGTTTAGACAAAGCAGATCCATCCATCCCATTGACATTTATTGTATTATTCAGACAATTTTTAAATAAACAATTGCGCTAATTTTTTTGTACAGTAGTTTTTATGCTGATTTATTTTTAAATGAGACCCTGAGCTATTAAAAAATTATATATAGGCCTTCATGCCGAAAATGTTTACAAAGTTTGTGAATCCGTTTTCAAGCTCAACAAGGGAACAAAATCATTCATATAGGATAGATCACTACTCATGGGGTGTAATTATCAGGGTTGCTAAGTCGGATGGTATAAGGTCTTAGAATTCCTATACTAAATAGCCCTCTTTCGTCTCAATTTACCTAAAATAAAAGATTTGAAACAGTATAAAATCCCTGTAGTTGTCTGCGGTTATGGTGAAATTTGAGCCTAAATAGTAAGTGTAATTGTCAGGTAATAAAATAATTATGGTATTATTTTTTACATGATATTTTACCTTTTTATTTATTGGACAAAAATTTTTGCATAATACATATATGAGATTTGATATTATCAACACGTTATATTTATAGAGGGTAAGCAAAATTTAATTAAAATATTTTAGTTTTTTAAATTTCATTAATTTTGTAAAAAAAATATAAAGTAGTCTTATAAATTCACGTATGCGCGTTCCAATAATAATTAAATCTTTATGATGATTGTATCAGGGACAAAGATAAATGCAAGCGAATGAACAATTGAGATGCGAGCATAATCAAGAGAAATTACCATTGTATCAATCAATGCTTGGAATTGAAATAAACAATGAAAACGTGAATCGTTATATGATAAACACAATGCATAAACTTTGCCTATAAAACGATATAACTTTGACAAATATTTTATTTTTTTGGAATTTTATTTATTTATTTCTTTATTTTATTTTTAGGATATCCTTTACTTCTGCACGACAACAATTTTGTTGATAAAGGATTTGGAGTCAAATTTATGGAAAAAGAGTGGAAAACTTTAGATCACATCACTGAGAAAAATGAAAAATTTGAATACAAATATTTAAAAAAAGATTAATTCATTTCAAAATACATTTAATAATATTTTATATTGATATTATTGATTTTAATATTTTCCACTTACATACAAAACATGGTTTGCTACTAATCTTGGTGAAAAATATTGTCGCACTATTAGAAAGTATAATTCGTATATCCATTCATAGATATTCTTGCCCTCATATTTACATATATCATACCTACTTATTCAGATCTGCTTCATTCATTTCTATATACATGTCCTTCAACGACTATCTATACAAAAAACACACCTTTAATAAATATGCATGAATACATATACTAATATTCTAATATCATTTACTAGTGGCGTATATGAGGGTGTGCACCACACACCCTGGATATAAGCCAGTAATAATTTCATATATTTAGAGGAATTTTTCGCGACGTATTATGTTAGTTATACAAAGGGTTCAACAATTTTCAAGATTGTAGAAAACTTTATTCTTGAAAAAACATTTAATTCAAAAATATTTTAGCGTGCGCAACAGACGGCGCACAGTCAATATGGTTAATCGCTACAAAGGTTTTTTTTAGCCCATTTGAAAATCTCATTGTGTCATTCATAGACAACATCTCGTCGGTGGAACGATGTCATCAAATCTTCACAAATTGTTATAAAAACAATTAATAAAATTAAGACAAGCTCACTTAATGATAGGCTTTTTAAAAAAAATTTGCAGGAAAAATGAAGACGAGTATAGCTCTCTTTTAATGCACACAGAAGTGAGATGGCTCTCGAAAGGAAACTGTCTTCAAAGATTTTTGAACTTTATAAGAGCATTTCAGAATTTTTTAAAGATGAGGATAAGGAAACATATGTTCAATTAAAAATGATGTTGCTTGTCTGGCTGATATTTTCGAAAAATTCAATGATGTTAATCTCAAACTTCAAGGAAGATCTTCATGCATAATAAAGGCTAAAGGAATTGTTGGTGGGTTGATCAACAAATAAGAGATATTCGCTTCAAGTTTACTCCGCCATGACTTTAATCAGTTTCCCAATCTTAATTCTATTTTTAAAGAATACATAAAAATTGATGATATTATATAAGTGTATTATGATAACATAAATTCATTAAAATCCGATATAGAGCAACAGTTCAACGACTTAATTGATGCTTAAGTTCCTGAGTGGTGTTATGATTCTTGCAAGTTTGAGGTCCAAGTAATGAATTATAAAATTCGGGAAGAAAGATGACTTACAAAATGACATTAAATCAAAAGCTTTATTCACTTTATCAGGATATGAAAAATTATCGGTAGAAAGGCGATTTTTATATCCACACCTTTGGAAGGAAATTAAAAACCTATTTTTCGTATTTCCTTCGAAATACCTGGTCGAACCGGGTTCAGTGCCGCGCTCTGAAAAACAAACAGAAATAAATTAAAAGTAGATAAGACAAGGTACTCAAACTTACAAAAATAAGTTGTAATTTCAATAAAATAATAAAAAATCATCAGCCGCAAGAGAGCCATTGAATTTTTGTGGATTTTTCATGGTTCATATTTTTTGAATTTAATTTTTTATGAAAAATATAATTTTGTTATTTGTTTACTTTCTTATAAAAAAAATTTAAGTATAAAAAACTTAAGTATTTTATTCTTTTTAAATCGGTGGACGGTGAAAAAAATTCACTTAAATGGGCGTTGGGAAGAAAAAAGTTTGGAACCACTGCTTTAAATTATACCTCATTCATAGTTCTAAAGAACAGAAGTGTGCTAACTTTTTCATAAAAGGGCCGCATTTAAGAATTTACCTCTTTAAGGGGCCGCATGGTATAGTGCAGAGGTGGGGAACCTTTTTGTGCATGAAGGCCACTTTACAATTCATCGTCCCTCACAGAGGCCGCACTGAACAAATTACTATTTTTTTCAGTTATTTTATCCCCTCGTACAACATTTAATAATAATAATCTAATAAAAGAACTTATACAAGTTCTTTTATTAAATTATTAAAATTAGGATTTAATTTTATACAAGTTGTTAGGGTGTACCTCTCAGCTTAACAGTTGAAGGTCTGGGGTTCGATCCCCAAGGCTCCCAACTAAAAACAAATTCACAAAAACTGTGATTAAGCATATAGCCTTACGGTTGAAAGTGCTTTGATATCTCCAACCAATCAATATTCTTATAAAAAAAGACAGGCGTATAAACATCGAGAATATGAAGTTTTCAAATATTTCATTTAGGTAAGTTGGTCCTTTTTATACAAATTAATGACTTCTTTGAGTTTGCTTATTTTGAGAACGCATTTTGATATCAGACTCCAACATAGTGGTTCTTAGTTTTAATTGGTCCTCCAAATGCTCATCTGTCAACTGTGTTCTGAGCGAATTCTTTTTTTTGCGTCAAATTCCCTTGATGTAACACAGAATGGAACTATTGTCTTTGCTTTTGCTTTCAGTCTCAAGTTTCGAGACTCAACCTCTAATTTGGCATATTTATTGTCTCTATGAAGAGCGTAATGTTGCTGTGCATTGAATTTTGCAAGCAAGACATTTTGCCGCCCCTATTCACTAAAAAATATTGCAGTCCCATTCTTCATTAAAGATCCTATTTTCTTCTTTCAAATTCGTTGTCACTGTTACAAAAAATTATCATAAATTAAAAAAAATCTATTTTGTGTCCTCATATGAATACATTTGGAGAAAACCGGTTAAGTTAAAATTTATTGGGTTCAGAGAAAAATGCTTCCAATTTCTGGGAATGACATCACTGAACACAATTAATATTCCTTTCGTCTATCAGTGTGGTGTAAAGTTTCAGGTGTATAATAATTTCAGACCTAAAAACTATTCAAGGTTTTTATAAAAAATAATATTTATATCAAAGACCGCAGGTTCCCCACCTCCTGGTATAGTGTAATAAGCAGGCTAACAACTTTTGACCAAAGAAACCTATTTATTTGACCTAGAGAATAATGAAGTTTTTTCAATTAAAAAGACTTGTTCCTTAGATTATATTAGATTAATAAAAAAAATTTGATGACTTAAAAATTATTTTTGAACTTTATTGACTTAAAAAAAGCAGTCAATGATCGTGGAGTATGAATATCTCTAAATTTAAACTGATCAATTTTTGTCATCAAATCTCAGTGATGTGCACTCGAGCTGTAGTTTGCCCACATCTGTTCTATGCCGTGCTATTTTTCCATAATGGCCTTTTGTATCATATCTGTATTAGATTCTCAAATATAAACAGATGATTAAATTCACATAAGAAAGAATTCCTTAAGAAAATCATATATGGCTTCCCTTTATTATTTGTAGCCATTAGTACATTCGTTGTGATGAAGTAACTAATCGTTTCTTTCGTAAAACAAGCCTCATATCATATCTAACTGCGAATGTTGTAAAAACATTTGGAATGTGTAAATCCACACAGAGTATATGCATGAGAAAATTATATAAGCTTCCTATTTTATTTGTAGTGCTATCTTCTTTCTGTCTTGTATAAGTTTGTGCAAGAAAGAAAGAGAGATGTCCCTTCATAACTATAGTTATGATCCATGCTAAATAGCTATCTATAGATGTAATACCCAATCCTTTCTCTTTTGATGTGTAGTAAACAAATTCATCATCTTTTGGGTACATAAATTGACATATTTCGATTAAAAAAACATGATGGTTCCATTTTTCCTTATGTTAATTTTTTCTTTCAAATTTTTAAGGCAAACTAATTTAGGGGTTTTCATTATTTCCAATAAATAATTCAACCAAGAAATAGAATTGACTTAACTTATAAATTTTTATATAGTCAGTGGCAAGTGATACATACTTTATTAAGGTGTTTAAACTAAATTTTAAGTAAAATATTTTCCATATTTATGCCACTAGCACACATACCTAGAACTGGTTTTGTTTTGAGGCTTAAATCTATCGAGTCAAGCGGTAACTTTGAAGATTAATAAGACTTTATTTACAAAAATTTTTTACGCTAGTTTGAAGATTTTCAAAGTCTAAATATAAAATATTTTTAGCAATTTAAATATAGCATGTAGGCTATTTTTTATAATCTCGTAGATAAAACAAACATTTAAATAAAATTATATTCATATACCTACTTCTAAACTGTATGCAGTTTTTTTTGCATCAATGTAAACAAAGCTCAGCGATAAGCATGTCTCTTTTCAGAGTCAAATATTAATCAGACATCATAACTGTATTCCTGATATCTGATCAACATCTCTTTCATGTCGCAATGAAATCTCTATCCTTCCTTGTCCCTTATTGTGTGTTTAGATAAGCAGGCCAAGGTGTATGTGGAAATGTAGGGAGAACAAAGTTTGCACAACTATTATTAGGTCACAAAACTTAAAAATAATTTAATTTAAGAATACAAATCTAATATTATCTATGAACTAGGAGTTGGTGTAATAATCGTATGTTGAGTGTTTCAAAAAAGATCTTGATCATGAAGAAGAAGGGGATGAAAAATCTAAAATTGAGGGTTTAGCAAACATGATGTCATGTTGTGTTGAGTAGTAAATTATTTTTCGTTTTGACTTAAATATTTATAAGTTAATGTAATGTCGAATTAACAACATATATAAGCATGTTAACAACATTGAAATGTAGTATTTATAATCTGTATATAGATTGACAAAAATAATGTCATGATAAAATAGAAAAAAGTTAATTTTTTAAATGGGACAAAAATTATTCAAAAATGATAAAAAAAAATATCTGAACACAAATTAACAAGAGGTAAACAATAAATGCAATTTAAATAAAGAGTGACAACCTCCATACCCTTCCATCACTGAGGAAATAGAAATAGCCCGTAACAAATAGAATTAACGAACGAAAGGGGTATAAAATATTCCTGAGTAAAAAAATTGAGTGCATGTTTAACAAGATAGTCGACGAATTCTTCACCATTCTTATAAAAAAAGATTTGCTTAGAGATTTATATATGGTGAATCAGAAGTTTTCCTATGTAGTGCTCCGATTTAAAATAAAGAGAAAAATTCAACTTAAAAACATTCTAATAAAATTTTTTTTTTATCATTGAATTAGATATTTCGAAAGTTTATTTAGGTAAGCTGGGATAGATTAGGAGTGGATTTGGGTAGATTGGGGTAAGTTGGGGTAAAAAGACGCACCGCTTTTACACAGGATTTTTACACAAGAAGCTTGAATTTTAGATAAACAAATTCTTAGTCTGATATTAAGTTTAATAATAATTTAAGGATTGTAAATTTTATTTGGATTTTAAAATCCAAAGCCAGAAAAAAAATGTCCAAATTACTTAACACTAGAAAGACGAGAAAAAAAGTAAACCTATAAAGACAAAAGGAATTTTTTGATATTATTAACAATTGTAAAATTTTGTAAACAAATAAATTTTAAAATAAAGAAAGATTGATGAAAAATTTAAAGTTAGAATGGTATTCTTCTCATTAAAAAGCAGCAAAAAAGAGTAGTAATTATTATCTTAAGACTGTTTTATATAAAATTATTTTTAAATATATAAACCTGGAAGAAGAAATAGAGGAGAAATATTTAAAAGTACAGTCTAAACAAAATGAAATGATCAGGCTATTTAAAATCTTTTGACTTATAAGAGAATCGCAAAACATTTTGCATGTTTTTTTCACATATACGTTCTATTTAAGTTTAGTTGTAAAATAGACGCCAAAAATTTGATTGATTGAGTTGCGAAAAATGTCCATGATTGAAATAAAAGACAGCGCATTTTAAGTTTGTTCTACTGAAATTCATAAGTGATTTACATGATATTATATTAATAGGAAAACATTTTTTTGTAAATTTTTTTATTCGCCCAAATACTTATTTGTTAAATAAATTAAAATGTCTACTAATATATTTTAAATATTTATAAGGTAAAACTTTTTAAAGTGATCTTTATTTGAATTTTTATCTGTAAATTTAGTTTATATTTTTTTGTGAAATATTTATATTTCATTAACTCTCGAAAATATGAGGTAAATTGTCACTAGGATTATATCACAATTTGAAATGAAGTGTTAATCGATATATATTTAATATTTTTTGATGATAGTGTCGAGAAATATTACAAAAATTTTTTAAAAGCTTTTATTTAAAGCCGTCTCTTCGTGTAAATATTGGATAGAAAAGTCATGGGAGCACCTATTTTGAAATCTATAACTAAAAATATTTTATCTGATTTATTATATATATTCAGTTTTATATTGCAAACTTATTTAATATCATTTAAAACTACTTTTGAATTTAATGGTTTATTTTTATCCCTTATGGAGTTGATATGCTACTATTTTGACCATACCTTTATAGATTGATTTTTTCAAGCACATCTCATATGTAACACCCGTTCATTCTCATCTTAACTTCTTATTTTTAGACCTTGAAAATCAAGAACTAAATTTTCTTAATCTTGATATTTTTGTTTATTTTTCATCTAAAATGTTATAGTAAAAAATTCCTTTATTAACTCTTTTTTTATGCCTAAAAAGGGATTTATTTTAAACGTTATTACCTTTAAAGTTAGATATTTTGATATTTGATCATAATTTTTTGTTGTCTTATCACAACTTTTAAAAAGAGCAAGTTCAAAAGCATGTTTTTTTAATTTTTTACTTGCCAATTTATGGACTGAGATTTTTCTTTCTCAATTTTGATTGACGTCTCATCTTGTTACCTACATTTTATTTATTTATTGAAAATAAAAGCCTCATTGAAAAATCAAATTTTTAGTATTGAAACTTTTTTACAAGTTTCCTAAGTTTTTATTGTATTTACAATTATTTGGATCTGATTCTTTTGCGTCCCCAAACATTATGCATAGAGGGTCTTGTTTACTTTTGAACAAATTTTGACCACTATTGCATTTAATAAGGCCTGCTAAAATCTGACTCAATAATTATCACCCAGAAAAATGTAGAGATTATTATTAAGTTGTACTTATTTAGTGAAATTAAAAATATATTTCGCTGTTTTTCGCTTATGTTAAAAAATTGAAAACTGAAAAAGCTTGAAAGCAACCAAATAAAATTTTTTGGGGTATAGATAGAATAATTTCGGAACTAAGGCAAATAACGGTAAAAAAACTTTAATTGAAGGTAAATCAAGATTGAAATTTCATACTATTTGAAAATGACTTATAAGGGATACTAAGTTTATGTGAAACTTGATAAGACTTAAATCAGGATACCCTGACCAACTTAGCAAACTGTCTTCTAAAATAATTCGATTACTAGTAAGACTATGAAAAGATATAACGTTTACTGGATGCTACTCTTTCCTGATCACACTCATTTTTCAAGCTTTTATTGCTATTTTATCCACATAAGCAATGGAGAATAGAAAAAATGATTGCAAAATATTTCTTAAAAAATATTTCTTTCTATTAACATAGAACAGATGTAGGCAAAAGTGTCTTTGAGTAGTGGAACTTACTTTAAAGGTAAATGAGTACTAGTTTCTCATATAAAAAGAGAATTAAATTTTTTGTCTCACTCTCTTCATAATTGCCAGAAACTTATTGCCTTTTTGAAAAGAATAATAATAATTAGACTTATATTATTGTTATATATAAGGGATATGTTTGTGGGTTGAATTGCAAGCAGTTAGCAAATTCAATTAATGTTATCATATATGCCAAATAAATCCAAGACCGGTTTTGACCTTTTGGGTCTCATCATTTTGATGCACTGTTCGATTCCCAGCAATGGGAGTTTCTAACTGCATCCAACTCATGAGACCCAAAAGGTCGAAACCAGTCTTGGATTTGTTAGGCATGTATGATAACGCTAATCCAATTTGCTAACAACTTGCAATTCAACCCACAAGTATATACCTTATCTATATAACTCAATGCAAGCACCCAATCTTTCAATCTTATATTATTGTTAATGTATTAAAAACTTTAATCGTAATCACTTTTGAATTTTGGGTTCTACAAATTTCATTTTATTTTTCAAGGTAGAAAATTGAATTCTCATTCTTTTTTCTCTTCTCAATGATTGATAGAGAAGTAGTGAATAAAGTTTGGAATGGAAAGGTTCCTGTTCAATTTGTTCTGTCGCCCGACGAAATAATATCTTCAGAAAGTATTGAACCTTTTTTTGTAATTTTCATTTTATTCACTTGACTTTTTCTTCCTTAATTTTTTATGATTTTATTCTTTCTTTAACTCAACTATTAGAGGTAGTGATAATAGCCAAACAAAGCTAAATGTTCACAAAATTCATTATCTAGAGCAGGGTTTCCTAACATATTACTTCTTGGCTCACGTTTGTAAGTTTTTTTCTTGACCTACAAAACATCTGGGAATGAAAAAGTCCTGTCAATTTTCTATGGGTATTTTAACTCTATGCCTTTTTATAGAATACTTAAATATTTCTATAACTCAGATACAAGACCACATTTACATACAATGGACACAAGCTCACCGTAAACACTACGACTTAAACGAATACTAGCGCTTACACATATCTACACACTCACAAATTAGCATGCTATACGATTAGTCTTTTCAATTTAGGGGCATTCACCTATAAATCCGTCATAAATTGATCCAACGACTTAAAAAGTTGACTTTATTTGTAAAAAATTATTCTATAATCACTTTTCCCAATTATTATTAAGAAATTCGCAATCTTTAGACAAAAGTTTTTTAATCACTGCGATTTATTTTTCCCATCTTTTGCATGTATTAAAAGGGAAGAGTATATATATATATATATATATGCGTAGATATACTTATCGTTTTCACATGTTTATGATATCTTTTTGTTTTGTTTTTCCATGTAGTTTTTTATACCACATACATTATCATATATAATAATGGTAAAACTATTCATAATATAATTATGGATGAAAAAATCAATCTATAGAGTTAGGTATTCTAAAATCAACCGTTTCAAAACAAATTTTCATTCTTACAAGTTACAAGTTTTGCATAATTTAAGAGAAGATGACCTTGATAGGCAAATTGAGATGTGTAATTTTTTTCTAAAAAGCTAAATGAAAATATTTGTTTTACAGAAAAAAGCCTCTTTTATAAGATGAAGCTATCCTTTATGAGAATGTTAAGGTAAACAGACAAAATGTTAGATACTGGGCGCAGCAAAATCCGAATTATGTTGAATATCCCAAATATCAAGGAACACAAAAACTTATGGTTTGCTATGGTTTATTGAAAACACGTGCTTCCACCATTCTTTTTTGAGAGTCACGCAACTGGTGATACATATCTTGCTATGCTGAAAGATATGTTAATGCCACAACTTCAAAGTCTTGGTTAAGGAATTCTCGATTGGTTCTAATAGAATGGTGCTCCGGCCTATTTTGCCACGAAGCTAAGAGATTGTTCAATGGAAAATTTTGCTAATTGGTTTAGAAGACTTGGTCATTTGAGATGGTTTTCTAGTTCAACAGACCTTAGTCCTCTTGACTTCTTTTTCTCAGGCATGCTAAAGGATGAGGTGAACTTAAAAAATCACCGATTAAATACACTTGACTCAACGAATGAGTGAAAGTTTCAAAATGGAAGGCAATGTAGATTTATTGCATCAAGTTCAAGAAAACTTTGGGAAGCGCTTTAAGATTTGCATTGCAAATGATACAATTCATATTGAAGATGTTATTTGAATAAAGATAAAAAATTAAGAGTCGTATGTTTGCCTTTGCCAAGACTTCACGATACACCCTCCCGAATTTTCAAATTATTATTTTTATCATTATTATATTTATTGAACCATGGTAAAAAAAAACCGTCACAATGTTCAATCTAAGCAGTTCCTAAGTAGAACTCTCACCCGCTATGACATCTAAAATAAGTTCCATTATTTATAGTGAGGGCGAGTGTCATTGTTTGTGACATGCATCAACATCATCATCATCATCATCATCATCCATTCGCTCTAATGAGCAGGTCTTTGTCCTGGCGAGCCAAGGTCGACCTTGAATTTGCAGCGACGTCTCCATCTTCCTTTCATTTCAGCATCCTCAATCTTCAGGTTCCTTTTCTTCATGTCTTCTTTAACAGCATCTTTCCATCTTTTTTTCGGTCTCCCTCTCCTCGCTTGTCCAGTGATGTTTTCATCCCATAGTCTCTTCGTTAGTCTTTGTGGATCCATTCTCTCTAAGTGTCCTAGCCAACGGAGTCTATGCTCTTCCAAATACTGCTCTATATCTTCCACCCCTGTCATTCTTCTAATCTCTTTGCTACGCACTTTGTCCAGTAGAGTTTTGCCACACATCATTCGTAACATCCTCATCTCAGCAGACTGCATGCGTCTCACTTCAACCTTCTTCATTGGCCAACACTCTTCTCCATAACACATAACGCTCCTTACACACGATTTGTATAGTCTTCTTTTTAACCTCAATGACAAAACTCTGCCGCACAGTACGCCAGCAATGTCATTAAACTTTTTCCAACCAGCTCTAATTCTTGATATCACCTTTTTTTCAATTTCACCATCTCTTGTTAGAACATCACCCAAATAACAAAACTCCTTTACTACTTCGAATTCATCTTCACCTAGTTTAAGTGAAGTTTTAGTTGTGACATGCATCCCCAATGAATTGATGCTAATAGAAGCTACTATTATTTGACAGAATAATACGCCCTCAGTTACAGTTCATTTGTTTCTGTGTTATAATAACCTAAGCTGACATAAATTAAGCCGAAATATCAAACATCCCATTATGTCCCAATGTGAAACGTATATTTTAATTAACAAATTATTTGATGAAAAGAAATTTCTATGAAAATTAAAAATAAAACCAATTACTATCGCTAAAAGTCTCGAGCTATTATAGAATACATCATTTTTTGGCATTATTTTATGAAAATTTTTAAAGATACCGTTAAACAGATGCTCCTCTTTTTCATAATTTTTTTATTTTAAGCTTCTTTTGTTTTGAGAAAATTGTTCGTTTCTTATTGCGTATACTTAGTTGCATTACATATAGTCCCCCGTGTTGGCACGTTATATTTTTCAGTTAAGACTCATACTTTGTTATATGATAACAAATCATACTTATTTTACTTTTTTACTAGGTACTTGATGGGTACTTAACTCACGAAAACAGTTTAATATGTAAGGAATTTATTTAAAAGCTTGAAAATATGGCGAAGGAAGTAGATCGGGGTTTGAAGGAAAATGATGGATTCTCTTGCAATACCAATCGTTCAATTTATGATCCATAACTCTAAATCAATGACCTATGTCCGCCAATAATTGAATTTTATCAAGCACGTCGCTATACCCCCCTTTAAAAATATCCTACCCGCCTTATTTTTTTATAAGCTCTTTGCTTAATATTTTTGAGATAGCTTAATTTTCTCATTTTTATTTTGTTGTTTTCAACTCTATTTCTTCTTAATCTTTATTGAATATAAAATATTTGAATTCAATTATTTTGAATAATAGATTTTAGTCATATTGATTATTAATTAAACTTAAATTTTGAAATTTTAGTCTATAAAAAATTCATTGGAATGTTATCTTTTATCTATTAGATAAAGAAGCGTCCTATATGTTGGAAGCTATGCTTCAATTAGCATTGCTATTACATAAATTTCAAATCTATAGTTGTCATATATCTTTTTAAAAATATCATACACCTACAGCAGCATAAGTGACTTGATGATGATATCCTGTGATAACTTGCTATTCGGTAAAGGAGTTGGTGGACACTGGACAGCATATACTGTGTTCAGTAGAACTCTACGATGACTGTATATGGAATTTAGCAAACCCGTCCATACCCATTCCTTGTGTTATTTTTTCAACTTATACCCTCCCATTCACCTAACTGGGTATGGGTAGAAAGACCTTAACAGTACCCGTGCAGTGTTCGGCACATTGTGGTCATTTGTGTATATTTTGCTTTTAAGGACCAACGTGACACCAGTGTCCTTAGAAATGAACACCATGTGCTTTTAAAATACCATTGAAAAAGAAAGCACATGATTAGTGTTCAAAATTCTGGGCTTGAAAGAACTAAACGGCCACAAGCCTGCAAAAAGTTATCCTTCTAAAATGTTTTGGACTCGTGCTCCAGATGGAGTGCCTGCTTCTGATTAATTCATTTCGATTTTTTGATTTGTAGGTACTTTTATATTTAATTATACTTATGTCTGCTTTTCCTGAGATCAAAAGGGCTAGTGGTGCTACTTCCTTTTCGTTTGTAGCTTTTGGTGTCCCGTGTTTCGTACTTCTCGCTATACCTCGAAAAAATCAGCGAAAACTTTTCTCACGTTTCAAATTGCAATTTAACCTCGTTCAGAGATGAAGACATGACGACATCCGGCGTGGAATCAGTTAGTTCTCCTAAGAAGACGTCACAAACAAATGCAAAACGTGATAGCTATCCTTGGCTCGATTACAAAGGGCAATCGATTAAATGGTATTTCTTCCCCACACATTCTATAACCCCTTTTGTATTTTGCTATAATTTTGGAACCCATATTCTCTCTCTCTTATTACTAAAGTATTTATATGCAAAAGTTTCACACTTAAGTTCGCTGGCTTATCTTGTACCTGTAATCTACTGAAAGAATGTATGCTCCGATAATATTGAAATTCAGCTAAAAAAGTTACTTGATAAATAAAAATTGTGAAACTCTGCCTCTATTTATATTATCTCCTGAAAGAAGACATTTTCAGATTCCACTTTCCTACTATTGAAATGGGGGAGGGGGGAGTTTTTATAATTATTTATCATTTTTATAAAATTAAAATCATATTGCATCCTTATTTCCAGTTTCCAAGTTTGTTTTAAATTTAATTATAAGTTACTACTCACGAGATGCCATCTTTAATTATATATCATCTCTTTCGAAAACAGAATATTATAAATTATTTAAATTTATGTGAAGTTGCCACCTCGGTCAAAATCTAGGTTTTGTAAAAAAAATTGTGTCATAAAGCCTACTTTTTGTTATAATTATGTTGTCATTAAAATATACACAAAAGATGAAAGTATATGCTATAAATAAATATACATGTGTTATATCATTGCCATCCCATTAGCTGAAAAAGCATGACGCCTCATATAAGCTTATGAGTTTTGGATGAGATACTAAAAAATTAAAGGAGGGATCTTTTGATTTATAGGTTATAATTTAATAAAACAAACTTGAAAACTGATGCATTGCGCTTTGGGGTTATAAAAATGATGTCGAGTTTGTATTTTTTTATGAACTTCAAGTCATATTGTATCCTTATTTTTATGGCTAAGTTTTCAAGTTTATTTTTCCCTTATACTCCTTTAATTTTATATCATCTCTTCAAAATACATGACCTTATTACCCGCTTTAAAATACGTAACATATAAATTATTTGCTATTATATGAGTTAAATTTAAGATGCATAATACTTAGTATTATAAATTATTTAAATTCATATACACTTCCCTTGCTCGCTGCCTCGAGTATTCTACCATTTTCAAGATTACGTATATGAATATGTTTTATTACCGTTGGAGATCCTTGTTTCGATTAGTAATAGGGCACGCTTCGGTGTACAGATTTTTAATAGAATAGTCATTGAAATATATAATATCTTGCGATGTGATTTTAAAATTATTAAAAATAAGATTCTTAGCGTAACTCAGAGCTGGGAATAGAGTGTTAGAAGGAAGCCCTATCCCCTGCATGCCCTTCATGAAATTCGGCATTAGCCCATATGCAGGCAAGAAAGAAGGACATTTTTCATGTTCACCATCGCATTGTAGACTTAGATATTCGCCAAACACTAAAGAACCTCTAGGGCCCCGTTCTTCTCTTTATGGTGCCTGGACTTACCCCAACTGTCGCGGAGATAGACAAAGCAACCCTATTTTGTGAAGTCCTCCTGCATACCCATTAGGAGACCAATGAGCCTAAGCTCACCGTAGAGACTCTGCTGTTACTAGTTATACTTGACAACTCTCAAAAGAAACTTCATATTGTCATACGACTCTTTCAGGTGGGCTGAGTCGGCAATGGGAATGCTGGGGTATTTATTCCCATTGTGTAGGAGCATAACTCTGAGATTTTTCTTGAAATAATCTATAAAAAGTCACTAATAGCATTGTGTGAGAAGTGAAGGAAAGTGAACAAGCCCAAGACACTTTTGCAATAGCACGGTCTATTTTCCCTGTCAAAGTGTTTCGAGCTCTCAAACTGAGTATCCTTACATCTTCTTAGACCAGGATGAAGGATACAAATCACGAACAAGGTCATTTCGATCTTCTTGCGTGACTGATGCAGGTCATTTAGATCTTCTTGCGTGACTAAGTGGGGCTTATCGCCCACTGCTTCTGAATGAACAGGGAAATTTCTTCCAAATAGGTTTAATTGCTAGAATCTTCTGCATGCAATCTGATGAAGGAAGATTTATATTTGCTGTGGTTGTAGTGATAGAACAATCATATGATTTGGAAACTGTTTTCATAGCTAAGTGAAGGTTTGAATATTTTATTTTTTTCTCCTAGAAGCATCGAAACCAGTTATATTATTTATACAAAAAATTAAAATGCAGGAAAAATATCAATCATCTGAATGGCTTTTTGATCGAGAGCACCGGACAGTAAAGTCATTTCCGTTGCTTCCCTTACACCGCTTAATCAATCCATTGTAACAGATTTTACAACAGATGTGTTACACCTAGGATTTCTCTTGATCTCCAATTTTATACTCAAAATAACGAAAGCAAGCAGTTCTCAGGAGAGAAGTAATTTTTATGCTCTGTGAAACTGTTGTCAAATGCCGACTCAAGTAGCAGAATGAAATTGCCTTGTACACATACACTCGGTGTCTTGAAGTGCCTGAAGCCTCACATAAATCTTAAAAACAAAATAAACCAGGGGCGCACATCCTCAAAATTATTGGGGGGGGGGGGGGGATTTTTTTGGCAATTTTCAAAATTACTGGTCTGGAAATACCACGGGAGACCAATTATTCAAGCAATCCTTTAAAATAGAGTGTATACAGTGCATGCGTGTATACGACTAATTTATATTTTTTTTTACAAAATTGACGGAATTTAAAAACTATACTTCCAGCGAAAATATTTTAATTTCATAACGCATATACACTAGTTTAAAAAAATCCAAAATTATTGGGGGAGGGGGCGAATGCGCTTTTTGCCCTCACTCCCTGATGTGCGCCCCTGATGTAAATTAACATTGATATAAGGTATTAAAAGTTGTTTGTTTAGAATAGTGACACTTAAAAATGTGCTTGGAACTAGAGATGCACCGATAAGAACTCTAGTCGAATACCGATCACTCGGTAAATATTATTAATTGGCAAATTATTTATTTTTGCGAGTTGGAACCTCGTGGGTTAGGGTTGGACATAATTAAATTTTTTTAATTTTAGAATTATTTTAATTAGTTTTTTGGAAATTTGTTTTTTGAATTTTTTAATAGACTAATTCACAACTTTTTTAAATTTTACTTTTTTGCTTGATTCTTTTTGTTCAAATTTCATAAAATTTTTGGCTTATATTTTTAAATTTATTTTACTTATTTTGATTTTAGGCCATCTAAAATTTTATTTTATATTTGTACATTTTACTTAATTTTTCTCAACAAAAAATTTCAAATAAATAAATTAAATTAATTGATTTGACATCTTTAAAAGAAACCGTTGATGTCATCGTCTTAAAAAAAAGTTGAGCTAAAAAAAATTTAATGTGTTGTTTTTTAATATCTTAATTAAACATATCATTCCTGACGTAATCCCGCACATTATGAGAAATTTAAAGATAGCGCATAATTATTTGCTATATCAAAAATTCCAAAAATAGGACTTACAAAAATATGTTGAAAATTTTAATGGTATTTAGCTTAAATAGAAAAAAAGCTTCCAATACAAAAAGATCTCTTTTTTTATATCAAATTTAAGGAAGAATTAAAAATCCTATCAAGAATTTCAAAATGTCAAGGGATTTATAAAAACGTGGCAAGGGGGAATAAATAAGACTGTTTAAAAATGTACTGAACGCATGTATGATTCATCACAGGGACAGGCAAACCAAACAACGATTGGTTAATTTGTTTTTAAAATAACAACTTTTAACCTTTTGCAATGATTTGCCTTTTATAATAACTTTTGAGGAAAAAGGCCTATCAGAAAAAGTTATAGAGCTTCAACAAAAACTAAAAAATTTTACAGCATAACTTAAGTTTTTTGAAAACTAATTTGACGTATCCACTACAGCATACTCTATGGGTGGCATGGCAGGTTGGTTGAGATGATGGACTCAGCACGGAAGCCTTTGGGTTCGATTCCTCATCGATACCAATTTGTTCATAGTTTGACATAAGCGGTACATCAATGCACACCCACGGTACCTTTATCTTACCTTTCACTCAAAATTGAAAAATTTGCTACATAATTAATATAAGAGAGAAAGGAGACAAAATAAACTAATAAAGCAATTTTCACTATTTTAAAATGAAACTGTTTGTTTTCAGAATAATTTCAAAATAATAGGAGGCATAAAAATGAGAAAGTTTATTTGATATTTTCAAGTTTTTATAAGCAGCAAAAGCCAACGTTGAAGTAGCTAACCCTTATAGGGTGATTTGGTAACGCTTGTATTTTTTACATTTTGTAAGGAATCATAGTATACAAAAACGGTAGATAACTTTACTTTTCTTTCATTTTATAAACAAATTTAGATTTTTGCAAAATGTTCGGTGTTAAGTTATGTTAAAATTCGAAAATAAAATATGAAAACTTCGAATTGTGGGAGCCAGTGGGTTAATTAAAGTTAAAACATGAATTTCTCTGTAGACCAGTGTACTTTAAGTTTATATGAAGTCACTCCCTTGGTCGAAACGTGTCCTCTTGCTTCATGCGTTCAATATTCTAACCTTTTCAAGGTTACGTATATAAATATTTTATAATAAATTCTTACAAGGTTTTTTGACAAAAAGATGTTAGAATAAATCAGCCATTGTTTTATTTTAGTTTTTATACCTAGAGCTATAATTCCTAATCAAATAAAAATAAATTTATAATTACAAATATACGTGAGGTTATATCTTCTTTACATTTACTTATCAAAATACGCCTTTAAAAAAACGGTCTTTTTTTCACTGAGTGTTTGTAAATTTTAAAACAGTAATTTATATTACTGTTTATATTTCTATTATGTAAAATGTTTAATGCAGAATCATCTCTCATATTTGCAAAATTTTATTGTTTAAAATTCGCTTCTCACTTTTAGGCATTATCCCATTGGTGCTCTCTACGATTTTTATAGTCAACAAGATACAAAGTTCATCATTCCATGGAAAGTCAATTTCCATTTCAAGGTTAACCATTTATTTTTTTCATATATATCATATCGATGCTTTTAGTTATGTTCTGGGCACTTTTTCTTAAAATGGATATCCGGTGGCTAAAGTAAATCCTTGTGTCGGGAAACATTTATTTCAAACTCTCGATTCTACTTAAAATATACATTTCTTGCGAAGAACGATATCAGTGCCAATGTAGTATGGGGTTGAAACTCCTAAAAATCAATAACGTTTTTGCTTCCTTCAATTGGAATGTTTGAACCATATCTTCATACCGATACTTCTAAAACCAGAGAAATTCAATTGGCGTATGGTTCGAGTCAAAGGGAAAATTTCAAAATTATCTATTAAACCTGGCTGGCAAGGACCAACAGCCATGAGAGCACGAATTAAACTCGCTGTCAGTTATCTATTCTCAAAATGTTTTGGGTCATTTGAATATTCTTCTTTTAAATTTAACAAGCTTTCTACTGCCTCCTTATAAAATATCTTCCAATTCTTCTATAGATATAGAATCTTCCATAGGATATAGAATATCTTCCAATTATAGATAAGAATACTGGCTCCTATATAGAATAGATTTCCCTGAATCTATTATATGTCATTGTTTCATAATTTCAAATTATAATAATAATTTCAAATGATTCGTCAAACTTCAATGCAAACTTCAATTTATTTTCTTCTTTAAAAATGTCTTTCATTTTGTGTCTCCAGTAACCGAACTGCCTGGACTGAGATTCTTTTCACTTTCAGTAAATTTCAATATTCCGAATTGTATAAAATAGTCTGCAATTTTTCTTGTTAAATTTTTACTCGCAAATAATGTCCTTTCAAGAATTGATTTTTAAGTGCCTTCCGGATAACTGAAATTTTTTCCTTAAAGCATCTTTTCTTAGTTAAAAACTTGTCAATTTTTTGCTAAGATTTGTCAATAAAATTGAGTTGAATCCAGTGCCTCTCAACCGTTTTACCACCCCCTCCCGCTTTTAAGAACAAACCTTTCTCTCTACCGCCCCCCCTTGCATCGCATCTACACATTTAATTCCTTCCTAAATTTTCAAGAAAAATAAAAATATTTTTAATATATATTCTTTTTATTAACAAGGTATATAACTTTTTAGTTATTATTTGTATGATATTTGAGATTGCTTCTTATGAACTAAGTCTTTTATGCGTGGTTGAATATCAGAGACTGCACAACGTAAATCGCTTTTAACATTAACGACAAAGTGGTATTTATGAATTTATTTCGCGCCCCTTATGTTAAGAAACACTGGTTGAATCAATTATTATTAGCATCATCATTATGTATATTGAGAACTTTAGTTTTCAAAAATTGAAAAAAATTTTGTTTACTCTTGCCGCAATACTAATGTAAAGAAGCAATGTTTTGAGAGAATTCTTTTTGAGACGTTTTTTCTCAATGTGTCTTCGTTCACTAAAACAGGCGCTTATTTTATTTCAAATATTGATTCCATTTCAATAATAAAAATAAGTTTCTCTATTTAATTTTTCTGTGAAAATGTAAAATGATTTGAAAAATCCTTGTGCATAACTCTTGGAAATAAAGGATTTAGTACACTTTTTTTTTAAATAAAGTATTTAGTACACTTAAAAACCCTCTCAAAACTGACCAGAGCTTCAATCTAAAAGAGCAAAAATTATTGTTGATTTATCTTTTTCAATATTTTACTTAATTTCAATTGTAAAATTATTTTATGCACAGATGTTGAAAGCTTTGCTTTTTTAATTGTGTTGATGAGTTTCTCTTTAAAATCTTAGTTTTTGAATAAACTATGTGGTGTTATTATTTATCATTCTTTCAACGAATTACTAATTTACCATTTTAATCATTCTTTTCTAGAATTTCCCCTTGAAAGAAATCTTCAATTTTCCAACGCGCGAAGCACTCTACTCATCCTTTGTGTCATTTTTGAAGGAAGCAGATGTGCTGAAGCATTCTTCTAGTGTTGTGCAGAAGATGCAAAAGACAGAACTAAAGCAGTTGTGGCAGAGTCTTCTAAACGGTAACCATTTGTTGACTAGGTAAACTCGGTCTCCGAAAATTTCCACTTTGAAGATTCGGTTTTGGAATATTCGGTCTCAAGTTCAAATTGAATTTTAAAGTCTGAAAATGTAGAAAAATTGTCATGTCTTTTAAAGAGATTCAGAAAAGCAAATAATAAAATGTATAATTGCTCACCTAAGATTAATTGAGACACTATTTAGATTTAATATACGAAAACAGTAAAAGATTTTCCTAGAAAAAAAGTAAAAAACTCGGTCTCCGAAAATTCGTTTTCAGAAAACTGGCTTCCTCAATTGACTGTATAACTCGCTGATATTTATTTATATAGTTACTATTTTAACAAATTAATGAATGGCTAGCCCATCAAAATCAACCGTAGCAACTTGAGTACGCATCGGTTTAAGTTTCACAGTATGCGAAACTGGTCAGGAGATAAATGTGCAATCTCTTCTAGCTCGTCTTCTTTCACAGGCATTTTGAAAGACTTCCTACTCTTGTTGAATGCGTTCCTCATTAAAATTGTGTGTAGTATATAGGTAGACAATTTGAAAATTCTTAGAAACGATAAACCAGGCCCCTCTTTCTAACCTTAACTTGATTTAGGTTCTTAGCTTCCTAAATACATTAAAACCTCGTTATAAAGAAGTTGAAAGGGAACGCCTTTTTGGTTCGTACAAAACGAGTTTTTCTTTAACCGAGGATTTGAAAAATGTGTAATTGATTTTTGATTTAATATTGGTAAAATACTATTAAGTCAAAACTTTCAAAAATTAAAAGTTTTAAACCAAAATGCCTAAAACAAAGCGCATTTAAACGATTTTTGAGTGTTCTGGTTTTAGATGTTTATTAGACATTCCGACTAAAGATGAAATTATATACTTTTACCAAATATACCTTATTTAAAACTAAAAATACACCATATATACAACAATAAAGTAATAAGAAAATTTTTATTCAAAAAAAGTCATTAATGCGTGTTTGAGAAAGCGATGAACTTTTGCATTGCTTTATAAAGTTTTCTACTTTTGTTATGCATTCGAGCATTTCTTGTGCGTTGTTTTTAGTTTGAAGAAACTTGATTAATTTATTTCAATGATTTAGACTTTGTAGCATCAGATACAGTAGGTGCTGGTTGAAGATCAATATTCTTTTCTTCATCTATTTCGCTGTTTTCTGAAGTTTCGCAACACCGAACTGAAACTTCTTTTATAATTGAATCATCCGACAGAGGAGCGGTAGTAATTAAGCCATCATCCACTTCAATGTAATTTTGCAGAGCAGAAGATGTGAGTAGTCCAACATCTGCTCCTTTTTCTAACAAAAAAGGCGGGTTTTCGCTTCTACTTTTTAAATCACTTGTATAGTGTTATCTGAAGAATTTGAAAGCCTAGCATGGTTAAAACAGTTTTGAATTGTTTTACTCGATACCATAGACCAAGCATGATGAATCATGTTCAAAGATTCGAGAACGGTAATTGAATAAACTAAATTATTTTCTATTTGATTAATAAGTTTTTCGACAAGCATAACTTTATAATGGAACTTTACATTTTTAATAACAACCTGATCCATAGGTTGTGTACGTGATATTGTATTTGCGGGAAAAAACTGTAATGTTATGTTACTTAGATTTACTTTTGGATGAGAAGCAAGATTGTCTAATACCAGAAGAACCTTTTTTTTTTTGATGTCGAAATCGATTGTTTAATTTTTCCAACGAAGAAAGAAAATTTTTGGCATCCATCCAAGCTTTTTTATTTGCCTTGTACTCTAATGGTAATGTTTTGATTTCTTTAAAACAACGAGGTTTCAGTGACTTGCCAATTACCAGTAGTGGAAGCTTATCCTCACCTGTCATGTTAGCACCAACAAGTATTGTAAGTCTTTCTTTTGATAATTTTCCTCCTTGGCAACTTTCTCCTTTAAGCATAAATAATGAAGATGGTAGTAATTTAAAAAACAAGCCTGTTTCATCAACATTATAAATGTCTTCAAGAGCATACTTGTTTAAAATTGAAGATACAATTTTTTCAAACCAGTCACTCATTTGTTCTACAGGAGCATCTTTTGCTTCACCACAAATTGTTCGAAAAGTAATGCCGTGGCGTTTCTTAAACCTGTGAAGCCAACCTTCACTACATTTAAAATCTAAGTAAATCAAAAGCAAACTTTTGCGCTTTAACTAGAAGTGCAGGTCCTAACACAGGAATATTATGAAATCTGGCATTTTGAAACCAGAGGAAGAGAGCTTTTTCAACATCTGGATAAACACATTTTCTAACTCTTTTTCGTTTTATTTCATTTTTCCCAAAAGACTCTTTGATTTTGTCTGAAAACATTATCCACGTGATAATATATTAAGACCTATCCCAAACTCTTCTGCTATTGCTGACTTTGATTTTCATTTCTATCAACAAGAGTAATAGTGCGATATTTTGTTTCTATGTTGAAATTTTTACGTTTGGACGACATAGAGATAAAAAGCAAAACAAGATGCAGGAGTTAAAATAAGTAAAAATGTTAATGTTTTTATAAATCTAGAAAATTATTTTAAACCTTATTATTGCAACGTATCATGTAGCATAATACGTATCATGACTTTGCAACGTATTATGTATTTTTACATTATTGCTTAAAATTATGACTTCCTTGTGGTCTATTATGAGCTACCTTTTCATTGAACTTTTTTTCATTATCATCATACTATTTGCTGTAGAATAAGGCTCTTTTTACACCAATATAGATAATGAAGTGTAGCAATAATTGAAAAAAGAAAGACAAATAAAGAGTGAAAAGGTAAGTAGCATAAAATATCTATAGTTACATCATACCACCCACCTTGCAGCAAGAGTTTATTATCTCTTTGTTTTTTTGGTGCAATGTGGTATGATGTAGTGACTATTATTTCATTGCAGTTGTTATTTTTTCCTAAAACCAAAAAATATACAAAAAAAGGACAACAATGAATTGACTGTAAATAGCGATGTAAATGATGATTTGTAAGCAAGTTTAACTGCGTTATTATAATAACAGCAAACACATAGGCTTTTAATATAAATCTTTTCCTAAGTAAATTTAAGAATAATTTTTCGTATAAGGGTATTTTCTATTGTGCAGAGTGAAATATGCAAAATTATAAGCGAGGTTTCTTTTTAAACGAGTTCTTCGTAATAAAAGATGTAAAGTGTGTATAATTTTTGTGTACGGGACAGGGGATAAACAAAAGATGCATTGTATTGAAGTGTTCTTTATAAGCGAGTTCGTAATAACGCGATTTTACTGTATATATATTTTGGTTTCTCTTAGCTTCCTTTCGCTTGTCAATCGGCTTTAGAGAAAGCAAGGATGTTTCTTAAATTCGAAATTCCGTAGCATAATGGAAATATTTCACTTAGCATCATCTTTACTTGTATTTGCTTACAAATTTCCCTCTTTAATTGTGTACAGATCACAAGGTAATAATTGTTCCAACATAACACATGTGATACACATTCCAAATAATGTATGTGACACAATCACTTCTCAATTCATTCATGCTGTTTCTCTCTCTTCATAACTTCACTAGTTTGAGCTTTCAACTGGTCTTACAGATAAGCTGGCCTAAAAAATAGTCTTATATCCACAAGTTTTACTTATCTTTTCTCTCGTTCGTGTCGGCTATTATAATTATTGCCAGCCAAAATTTTTAATTGGATCATATATGATCTTGCATTTGTTAAATGATTTTTCAATAACATCAAACCGAAAAGATAAAAGCTTCTTTGTTGTTTTGGAGAGGGACTGAAAAGATTGCCAAAGCACATAATTAGACTTCTCAATAGTCTTGAGGGAAGAAATTACATAAAATTGTTCTATATCTATACTTTTATAGATTTCTATTTTATCATATTCTAATATGTGTCAATACTCAATACCTAATTTTATGAAGTGGCTAAATTGCTCTTACTTTTTGTAAAGTTTGTGATAAGTTCAACAAGTATGGCACTTTCCAAACACTTTGAAAACAGTAACACTATAAATCATTTACATATAGTGAGAATTAGACTTGTCCATCATTTTAAATGTGAAAAATCACATGTACTGACAATTAATTTTTTTATCTCCTGCTTTCTTCTTCAAGCATTAATCAAGTGTCACACTCGTCCTGAAAGAGTTAATTAAATATAATCAGTATTGGATTCATTTTGACATTCTTTTCAAAGTTGGAACGCGTAATAAACATCAGCAAACCCTCATTTTCTTTTTTGATGCAGCAAGAATGCCTCTTCCCTCTTTATTAATTCAAACTGTTGTAAAAGATTTGAATAAATGTTATGAGTATTGTTGTGCTTTAAAGTTTTATTTTTTTTGGTGTTAACTTATTTACCTAATATTGGGATATTGGGATACACAAATGTTCAGACATAATAAGTCTATGTTTTACTTCATATTCTAGAAAATCTAGAAGATTTTTGCGATGTCAATGAATCTCTTATGGCTAGTGATTTTCAGCACATTCCATTGAAAATACATAAGGTTGAATTGATCTCCGTTTATTAACTATTTAGACCCATTTCTTAAATTTTTCTCTCTTTCTGATTAGGTTGGAAGTGAAAGTATTGTACAATTTTTAATGAAGTCCAAGAACTCTGATGGATCATATGCCACAACAGAGGATCTATCTGAAGAAATCAAAAAAAGGCTGAATTTGAGTTGTGTTAAACTTCTTTTACATGGAATTCAAATTACTCAATGCACAGAACTTTGGTGGATCGCTAAAAATCTTGCTTATCCTGATAACTTCATCCACTTTATCCTTGTTCCATTTGATCGAAGTTCATGACTCCAACTTCACGTTTATTTGGTTCACGTGTGGAACGTTGATTATGCAATAATATTTATTAGTGTGCCTATCTTTCATTTTTCCAATTCTTTCTAAATTTTTATAATAAATAGAACTTTTATATTACTTAAAAAAGTTGCTCATCTAGAATAGTAAAACAATTTTTTAAGTAAAAATGTGAGCATTTCATTGATGCTCCGAAGACGGAAAATAGCTATGCACTAAGGACGACAAATCTAAAAAAAAACTAAGGACGTTTAAATAGAATTTGTTTTTGAACGTTCATTTGCGAAATTTTTTTCTCGCGAAATTTAAGTACTTTGCAGTATTTAAAAAAAGACTACTACTAAGTAATATGTTCGTATACATTTTAAGTGTCATATTTAACTTTTCATTAAAAATTTTTGTTTTCTGAAAGATTATTCTTTTTATTAATTTGATATTTTTTAAATGTCATTAAATCTAGAAGTCCCCAATAGCTTTAATAAAAAAACCAAATAATTGTGGTTCACTTTCATTATTGCGAAAGTTAGTTCTAGGACAACTGCCCTGGATATAATTATTCTCTTACCGACTACAGGCTTCATAACAATCGCACCCTACAGTTGTCCCCACAAAAATGCTCACTCGGTATATTATGTCAAATATCAGGATTGCAAACAATATAGAGATTAGAGATGTACTGATATCAAAATTTTACCGATATTGATTTATTTGCTTTTAAATACCGATACTGATTTTAATGCTAAACGTTAAATATTGTAATAACTAAAAACTAAAGGAATTGTTTAAAATATTTTTTTATTTTTTGCTTTAAAACTGAAAATAAAAGGCCTAAAAATTTTCCAATTTTTAATAAAAAATTGCTGCGAAAGAAACTCGCCATTTTTTGAAGTATCGAAATTTTAACCGAAAGATTTATTATTTATATTTGCATTCCTTGAAATGAATAATGGTTTCGAAAGTTTATTGAAGATGAGAATTTAAAGCGGTTCAACTTTTACTCCAAAGTTTTCCTAACGTCACATAATTAACAAACATCGCTAAACTAAATAAAAATTTTTCTAAACACGCTGTTTAGAAATAAAACATATGAATACTAAGGATAATTACGTATATTTAGTGCTATTTATAAAAATGCCAAATGGATTTGTTAAGGGATAACACTTTTAAATATATCATGGATGCTTAAACATATGGTAAGAAGAAGAAGGAAGAAAAATGATTATTTAAACACATAAAGGAAATAGTGCAAAAATAAGGGTTAACCTCTTCTATGCATACTGTCATGTCTCTGACTCTTAAGTCAAAGTGCAAAACATTGCCGGCGAGCTTTCAAATGACAAAACAAGTCTTCCAACGTTTTTTGATCAGGGATTTTCAACCTTTTATATTTTTGACAACACTCAAAAAACTCAATGAGAGTGCACAGCCGATGTCAAAATTAATTCAGACTTTAGACTATAGCCACCTTGAAATATTTAAAATATTACGATAACAATTTTATATGACTCCTCAAATAATGATAAAAATTAAGACTAAATTTCTTGAAGGATCCTAAGAGTTTTCATGACTATAACATGATTTTAAAATTATCCCTAAAGTAATTTTATTGAGCGAATTTTTACTTCTTCGTTCTTTCTAAAGCAATTGACTTTAATACACAGATAGGGGAAAGAGGTAGAGGTAGCGTGGGGTGTTTTCATTGAGAAGGCAGAATTGCACCGCTTCTATCGAACAATGAAGAAAGTGGGCTTGATGCGGGATCGAACCCAAGAACTTGAGTTATCGAAAGCCAGTATCTAACCAACCTTACTCACGCCCCCATATAAGCGTTATATCTAAAACAAAAAGAGCTTTGACTAGCTGCGAGAATGACTTAACTATAGAAATATCTTTTTTTTTAAATCTCTATAAAGTTCTAACTCACAACCCGTTGAATGAATACTGATTGCGCTAAATAAGTCTGATTTTTTAACTTAAAAATAATCTTAATGGGCATTTTTTTTAGGAGTTGGTATTGCATCCAATGGAAAAATAATCTAGCATGGACAGATGCTAGGGATATTCAGGATTCGGAATTGAAACCAGACCAACTAGACCTTAAGCTCACACAAAGTGTATGAAATTTTGGTAATGTATGCATGATCACTAGTTAATATTATAATTAAATATAAATAAGTGTCATTGGAAAAAGTTAATTAAAAAGAAAAGTAATAAAGGGTAAAGTCAAACAATTATATTTAAAAGAAATTAATATTTTCACTCCAATTTGATAAAAACTCTTTTTTTATCAATTTTTTTTTCGTTTGAAAGTTTCTTTTCTTTTTAAATAAATTAAAGTCGACTTTTTTTTCTCCATAAAATTATGTTATTTGGAGAATCAAGCTAATATCTTCTAAAAATGTAATCATTTTTGGAAAAATATTTAATAATTCAAAAAATAAAGCAAACCTCCACAATGACATTTAGTTTAAACCTGAATAAAGACTTGTTATTGTCGATGCCTCTTCTTTAAAAATGAAGGCTTACCCCATTCTTATTCATGATAAGATTTTTACTATGAGAAAAGGGCTCCCTAGGCATAATAAGTTTAGGAAGCATGCTTATACACTGGCCCGTCTATAAGGCGGAGAGGCAAGGTTAGGGCACCCCCTACTATGGGAGCTTATAGTCCAGGCCCCACTAAAATAAGTTTTGCACCGCCCTCTCTTTCCTTGTATATGGAGTCTGGCAAGGTTGGCTGCTTTAAAGGTGTCTATAAAACTCTTTTATAAAACATAAATTAGAAAGAAATTTATAATTTGAACATCTTTTCTACTTTTTGGTATAATTGATTACACAAATAAATAATTTGATGATAAATTCATATTAGCTAATTTTTCATATATGTTCTAAAACCAGAGACTTTTGAAATCCTCAGTAACTTCATTAAAATATTGACTAAAAAGATTATTCTAGATCTAGATAAATGATATGTGTAAAAAATATAGGCTATTATTTTCAGGAACATATCTAGTATGTGTAGATAATGCACACTATAACTTTAAAAACATTGAGGTGTTGTAATAAAAATATTATAATTATATATAATAAATGTAAAGAAAGTGTTGCTGAGATGGCATTAATATGATTATTCATCTAATATTATTTATAGAAAGAATAAAAATGAAAAACTGGTTTTCAAGGGGTTAACCTATGCGTTCGTGTTATATTATATGCGTTTTGCCTATTTTCTACTTTTTTCTTTGGTTAAATCCTGTTTACGTAGATAACCCGCACCCCAGTTTTTAATCCGGTAAAAAACTTACTTTTAATTAATTCTGGTAAAAAAAGTGCTGATTAAACAAGAATGTTTATGGATTTCGAAAATAAAATATAAACATATTGAATATATCGAAAGTCAGATTTGCGTTATTAACAAGTACATATTCTTACAAATAAGCTATAAACATATGAAAATATAAAATATAAGATACTTGACTAAAATTTTAAACAAACAATAAATCTAATATACGTTTAGCCAAGTTTTAATAATTTGAACAAATGGGGTTCGCATACAAACCGAGTTATTGTTTTGTCTGATGTAAAATTAAGATTTAAAAAGTATATCTAAGAGGATTTACGTCAAGTTTCAAAAATTTAGGTAATCTTTATTCGGAAAAATATTTTAGTACCTAGGGATCAGCAACCTATCGCTTTTTTGATGGTAAGGATAGTCACGATCGGGAATCGAACCAGACCATCTGGATTAGGCTCCTACCACTAGGCTATATGACTAATGGCTTTTGAAAATAAAATTACATTTATTTGCATTGATTTTGAATTATAGCAAAAGATTAGTAAAATAAAGTTCTGATATAACGAAGTTCAAAAGTATATACTCTAAAATTGGTATTGAGACGATGTCACGCGCAATGCGTTTGATAGATACGTTTGGCACTTCATTAAGAGAAGATTGCCGACGCTTACACACTGAAACATGAATATTTGGTGAATCGTTGGCAACCAATATTCGAAAAATGAGATTAATTGCCATTTAATACTATTTTAAAAAGAAATAAAGGGTCTTTTCGTTTAGACGGCCACACATCAAGTAATCACAATTTCGCCTGCCTTTTATAGCTATGTCCTGGTTGCTATAATGTTAATAACTATAATTAATTAACATATAATAAATTAATAACTTAATAAATGAATATAATTAACTATAAAAAGCACACGAAATGGTGATTACTTGATGTGGCTGTCTAAACGAAAAGACCCGAAATAAATAGTTAGTTCTTTAGTGGGTATTTAATAATTCTACCCTTTGTATCAATTTGATATGAAGTGGTTATCTTCTTATTGTAATTTTAGGTCTAGTGATAAACTTGAGGAAGTGATCAGAGGGGAGAAAATCAATCCTGAATTGTATAAAATGTTTTATTAGTTTGGTTTATTGTATTGAAATATATATATACTTATTATGATGAATTTAAGAGGAATGTATAACGCTTGTCTAAAGTTCACCTTCTTATTTAAGAAATTTATATAGTTAGATCGAATAATATATAATTCCTTAAAATAAAAAAATAAATAAAATTATTAATAAACAGATGGCGTTAATATGATTTATATATATTAAGTTAAGCATCTATTTATGAAACATTTATTTAAATATTAATTGTAAAAATTTTATTACTGTTTTATATTATTATATATATTTAAAAAAATATTAGAAAAAAATATTATTCATCAAATTTTATGGAATGTTATTTAAAAATTATTTAAATAACATAGATACCTTACTTATAGGATTTAATTTTGCTAGACGCATGCTTGCGCAGAGGTGGTACCGTAACCAGTGAGGTTTTACCGAGGTGCGGTTATTGCTAGTTGAAAACTTCATTCCAGTCTCGCTCTATATCCTAACGTAGGAATAGAGTAATTTTTGGAAATATACTTATTTATATTTTGATTATCAAAATTTTTATCATTACCCTAAATTTTTATTATAATTGTTTTTTTTCCTTTGTTTCATTTAAAATTTTAGAATCTTTTAATTTTAAAAAAAGGCATCATCATCAATAATCAAGCTGTTAGGGACGGGCAAACTTTTTAGTTTGAGGGCCGCATTTAGAAAATCCGATTTTTCGAAGGGTCGCATCTTAAAAAGCACATCTTTAAGTTTAAAACACTAAAAGATAATATTAAAACCTTTTATATCCAAAATTATGATAATCTCTGCTTTGAGGTTCCATACCCCCTCTTAAGCACTCTTCCCATACTTAACCAGCGGACATTTGTGTGGTAAAGAACATCAGTAAAATCTGCCTGAATATGTTCTAAAAAATTTCTGAATTGCCTGTGATTCAATACCTGTGCTCTTATTAAATTCACTATACTCACCACTGGATGGATCCATAACATGTTTGAATTTTAAAGACTTACAGAGGCTTTCTTGATGTATGATGCAGTGGAAATTCTTCTTTGATTTTATCATTCATTAACTTCACTAAGCCAGAATATTTACCTGTGAGAGAAGGAGCTTCTACTTTGGACTTAGCTTCGGGACAGACAACACTGACAGTTTCAACCATGCAGTCTTTAACAAATTCTGCTTGTGCAAATGACTTGTTTTCTTTGCAATTTTATAAGCCATTAGAAAACTTGCTTTGGTTGCATTCTTTTGTAAAGATGAGAATATCTCAAACACAGTCTGTTGTTGATTAAAACTCTTTACCAGATCAGTTGCTTTCTTTTTCAGATCTTGATTTGATAAACATTTTCCAAAGTTAGCATGGTTGGTTTGAAAATGGCGTTCTAAATTGTATCCCTTGAAGAAATCAAACATACAGCTTTATCTTTAATGTCAGTAAAGAAATACTTTTCCGTCCATTCTGTGTTAAAAACATGGCATTCATCTTCTATTTTTCGCTTACTGGAAGAACTCATTATGAGGAGTTTGTGGAATAATTAATTAAAGCTAGCTTGAAATAATTAAATTAAATTAAAGAATTTAAATAAAATACTAGTTATAAAATAATTAGTGAATAAAACGAAATTAAAAAATAATTAAAGCTACGCTTCCAGTTGAGTGGAAATGCGTTTTTGATTCAAATACCTGGGTGGGATAAATATGGAGAAGTGTTGGGAAAATTCTAAAGGAACATTCTCAATTATGAAAATGTGTATGTACTTTGTTATACATATGAGACTTCGTTCCCTTTTGCGAAATTTTGATCTTATTTTATCTAATTCTTATTAAAATTAAACACTCTTGAAGTTGTTTTAACATGATGCAATATTTAACCATCATCATCAGCTCCTACAAAACTGAATTCTACAATATATCAAAGCCGTTAAGGATGGGTCTGATTCAAGAAAACCACCAGTTGATTTTGTATGGCTTGCCAATGGAATAGGAGTAGGAAGAAATCGGCCAGCGAACATCTTTATTCAATCTATATTGAATAGGCTATATCTTTATCAGTACATTTAATTACAAGCAGTACATATTGAGATATGCAGCACCGTTTCGTAAGCCACATATCATTATTGGGTATGGATTGCTTCTTAGAATACACTATGTAACAAAAAAATATTTCAATCTATATTTGTCATTTCTTGGGTAAATCCACTGAATACGATGGTAGTGTTCTTTTTTTGTAACATCGATACTTTTATCATTTTTGAGATAAAGGTGGCATGAGTGAATAAAAGACACATCAAAGCTATACTTAATCGCTATTATAAAAGTTTAAATGCTGTATACACTCAACTTTCGTTATAACAAAGCTCAAAGGGCCGGTGAAATCATTTTGTTATATCCGAATTTCGTTTAAAACAGTTTTACGCTAAATCTGTCGCAAGTTTGATGACCATAGGTTGTCAAGCCTAAAAATGTCTATAATAGGAATATTTATTTTTTGAAATTGATAGTTAATCTTGAAAAAATCGACTTAATTCAAAAAAAATAAAAAGTTAATAAAAAAATGAAAATAATTATGATAAATTGATGTACAAGTATAACGTAAAATCGATTGCTGGTACAAGTTATTTTTTTCTTAGAGGTTCATTGTAATTTTGAACAGTGATCAATAACTGCTGAGTGTGAGGATATCGATGCTGGCTTAGGTAAGTCAAAATAATTATCATCAAGGCTATCATCATTTATTATTGGTGCTTTCTTTACCATTGCAACAATAGCTTCATCGGTGATTAGGTTTCTGCTGTAATTAAGTCGTCATCAGCTGACAAGTAATCATAAAGTTTGGTTCATAAACAGTTCAACTAAGTGATTCGATTCATTGAGCAATGGGAAAATTATATCTTCTGCATCATCGTAATCTCTATCATTCTCATATTCTAAATATTCTCTTTCTATAGGCTGAGTTTGATACCACACTAACCGAAGCAGTTAGCTATTGTTTTTTGATTTACACGTATCCATGCCTGACTATTTAGACAAATACCTTGAAGAATTCTTGCGATCTATTTTGCCCCATATATAAAAGTGTACACTTTTTTTATAGTCCTGACACATTAAAATCAGGTCCCCTCAGAAAGCGAGGGTGAAACAAAGCAACGAGCATCAGAAAGAGAGGAGATAATAAGCTGTCAAAATAGAGAATGATGCGTATCTTCGTGCTCTTTCCCGTTTACCTAACAATAATGCTTGCATGTACGTTGATGACATGCTTTATCCGATGACAATGAATTTTGATTTATCCAATCGTTTTTATTAATGCCAAGGGACTCATAAATTACCTCGTTCTAAGTGAATTTCTTTATATCCAATTCGAATTAACCGACATATGTTACTATGACATGGTAGGACAAATGGTCGGACCGAGCTTGCAATTCGTTATAACCGAATTTTCGATATACCCGATTTTGTTAAAACAAAAGGTGAATGTATTTGAATACTTGAAAAGTTTATATCCTTATATTATTTACGTTTTATTTGTGTAAAAAATATGATTTGAAATTTAAGCTCTGATCTTGAATTTAAAAATGTTAATTCTGATAAGTAGGTTTTCGATAAATATTATTCAAAAACATATCCCTAAAATTTAATAATTCAGTTATTACCGAAATGAGAAGTTTATTATAATTTTTAACTTTAGTCATTTAAGAAATAAGAGAAGGTTGGATTTTTTAAATCGCTTCTGAACGCGCCACGGCAGCTAGCTATGTTCAGAAAAGTAAAGTGCAATGGTAAAAAAGTTGTTATATGCGGATTTTCCGAGCCGTGCAAGTAGGCAGAGCTTTGTAAGAACCAACTTGCCAAAACTGCTATCCGTATTTCCTAATCTATACGTCAAGGGGCGGATACTAATTTTGCCACACGTCAAAATGTCAAATAACACTTCAAAACGCCCAAAACTTAATAATACAGGTATGGAAAATTAGAATTAAAAGTATAGCAAACCATTACTACACTACTATTTAAGTCCAATCTCCATTTAATTTTTATTGATGATATACAAATAAATTCTGTGCAGGGGATGGACCGTCTTGGTACGCTACTGACTTCACTTCAAATGTTAAAAAAAAGCGAGTAGCATTTAAAATGAGTGTTTTAATTGATTGACATTAGTCAAATTGTGAAAATGTTTGTTAATACGTTGTCATACCATCTTTTCTTCAGCATAATATTTGAATGCATATATTTTGCTAATGTTTCAATATTATATGCAAAATATAAACAAGGAGTAGCAGACAACCTAAAAGTTAGGTTTTAGTAGAAAAACTTTGTTTCCTATGAATGTTATTTTGAAATCATCAAAATAAAATAAATTAATACTGAAACACTATTTTGAATTTTTTGGCCTACCTAAGCTGAAATTGCAAGAGAATCGCGATATGCATAAAAGATTCACCAATAGAATTAGACATCATTATATAGAGTTGAATACGAACCTTCTGAAATGGTGGAATCTCAGAGTGAGAGCCGACTATTAAATGTTCCGACTGCATAACCTTAATAACTTGGATGTATCAAAATGTATGCCAATTAACTTAATTTAGGTATTTAAGCTTCTTTGTTTTAAGCTAAAATAAACGCTGGCCAAATTTAGGAATTTTTTATAATATTTTTATATAATTTGTAATCAAATTACAATCTAGATTCTAGATAATGTGAGTTTAGGATATATACAAAAAATAAGCGAGGAACAATAAGAATAATGCCAATTTAATCATTGATATGATTAGGTCCATTTTGAGTTACGCTCTTTCCTTTCGATCAACTTTACTTTATCCAAGCTAAACACAAAAGAAGTGTTAACAAGTGTTGGCCTTGAAACCCCACAAGAATATTTATAAGTTCATCACCCTCCATTAGATATGTTTGAATCACAGGATTCAAATTTATGATTAAATGTGCCGTTTACTAAGATTTTATCTATGCAGAAAATCTTGAGAGAATTTTCAGGTGTAGGACAATAAGTGTGTTCTTGGCTCACGTGCTTCATGCAATCACACTCATTGTGACTCTGACCACTGCATGTGACTAAATAGGGAAGAAATGGATGGATATCGATACCGTTAACAATGTCTGTGTGAGCAACAAAAACTTTATCGTGATCCAACGTTTCGCCTTCGCATCGATCACGCAGAGAATGGAACTTCACACTTCCCACAGGATCACAGCCAAAAGTTATGAATTCAAGCGCAACTTTGAAAAAGAGTTTTTGATTGGTCGAGGTAGTTTTCAGGCGTTGTATGTTGTAGAGGGGTAGAGACATGTTGCGAATATCCCAGCACACGATAAGTGAATCTTTTCGAGATCCAACAAAAAGTAGTGAGCCGTCATCGGAAAAAGACATGTGACTAACTCCATTTCCAGATGTTGAGTTGTCAACGGAGATACAGCAATCATCCTGACCAATTTGGTACAATCCAATGGTCTTTGAATAAGAGCCTGCCGCAAAAGACCTTTCATTCGTTGGGTTAAGAGCAAAGCAGGATATGATGCCAGGTTGACTTGTCGAAAATAAGAAGTCGGTAAAAGATAAACGTGTGCTTGAGCGCTTTGTCGTGATCGTTTGAACAGCAACGCTGCCCGGACGCTCGATATCAAAGATGCGAATAACATTTTTGTGGCCTGATATCAAGGATTGTGCGTCCAATGTATGAGACACTGTGTAACAATTCATCAACTCATCAGTGCATGAATATGTCTTGTAGGAAGAAAGCACGCTCTGAGAGAGGGGATTAACTATGTGAATTGGAGATTTTCTAGAGCAAACTGCAATCAAGCATGACGCAGGATTCCACGACGACATCAAAGGAGACCAATTGAAGTCATTGATTACATCATTGCCTTTGTACTTGAAAGCAGATTCCCCTAGCTGTTCAGAAGCACTGCATATTTTTCCTGTTCTCTCATCATCCTTCGTTGAATCATCTTTATTGTTCCAGAGACACCTAGGAAAGTTGTACAAACGTAAATAGTTGTCTTGAGAATTGGTTAGTATCACAGACCCGTCCGGAGAAATCTTTGCGCCTCTGAAATAGGAATCTTCAACTCTTTCATAAATTAACTTCATAACTGTTAATGTAAAGTAAAAAGAAAAGTCATTGAAATCCAAAACCTCGGAAAACTACACTGAAATGTTGCAATTCTAAAAACAATCGAAAAATGAATCAAGATGCAAAAATACTGATGCTTCTGTGGGTATTCTCTCTAATTAAAAGGTAAAATGGTTTATCGCTATTGATTGGAGGAGTTAATTAACGTGATAGAATACCTAAGATAATGCCTTAACTATATTTGCTAAATATAATTTAAACAAGCAAGTATTTTATTCCGAAGTTCAAAATTCTTAGATTTAACGTTTTAGCTTATTTTTATCAAGATTGCTTTGAATATATATATATATATATATACTATATTAAAGATGTATCGGATTACCTTCAAAATTGTTTACATCTTCTTAACATCCTCATCTGCGCATCAACATCCGCAATTTTCATACATTTTTCATTTTCTATTTATCGCAAAGTTTTTTTGGGCATTTTTTATTTTTACTTAATCCAAAATTTTTATAAGTACGTCTTTATGATGACATATACAATATACATTCACATTGATATCTTGTCCCTAAATTTTTAAGAAATATATTCTTAGAATAGCAATTATGATATCCGCATCGAAGAAAAGAATTCTTACATCCCCATCCGTATCCCCAGATGCAAAAAATTTCACATCCGATACATCTCTAATACATAAATGAAATGTTCTTAGAAATGAGAGAAGCCTTATAAAATTACAATCGCATCTGATGGAGATGAATTTTGACGATATGATAGTAAAAACAAAGATGCTGATTAAAATTGTATGTGAAATCTAACATCAATTTTGAAAGATTAGAAATTTTGCTCTAGGGGACCATTGGAACTTTTGCCCTTGGGCGCAACATAGGCATGAAAAGAACCGGCTTAACGTACTTAGTCACTTATCCCTGTATTTAACGTATCCCATAATGCATATTTAAAAATGAGGTAGAATAACAATCGAGTACATTAAACGTACTTACAAAATATCGTGATAAAGGATAGTTCAATTGAGTAAAACATTCAATATATTATAAAATAATTTGATGATTGAATTTGGATACCAATATTAGATTTGGATAAAGGATAAAAAAAAGATCTAAAATTACTAGGTTCCAGGCATGAATATTTAGATATAGACTTTTGATAATAATATTGGAATGATAAAATTTAGCGGTCATCCTGTTGCGATGTCTGGTTTCATATTATTTTGATTACAAATATCCTTCTAATCACCAAAATCCAATAGCAAAATAAAAAATCCAGTTGAATCAGAAAAGATCGAATGCAAATTGAAACGATCTTGAGTTTATTATTGAAAAAAGATCGAGTTATATAATTAAAAAAAATTATGATGATAATATAAAAATCTGTTTCCCTTTTCTATTATCTCGATAGTGGAAGCTGTCTTTTTTAGAAAATTAATTTTAAAATAAGCTGCAAAATTAAAGCCTTATTTCGAATAAACGAAAAGAGATAACAGAGTGAAAATTTACTTACATATAAAACTCGAGTCTCTAATTCAGAAAAAAATCAAATAAAGTTATATATATTAAAAAAACATTATATTTTAGTGATAATAAGTCAAAATTTATAGATTTGTCTTCCATTTCTGTTACCTTGATGGTGGCAATAATGTCTATGCGAATTAATTTATCTAAAAAAAATATATTTTCATTTTAAAATATTAATTTTCAAAATTATTAAGTAAAATTTTTAATTTCTTTAAAGTTAATAAATCTTTTTATTCTCTTTTGTTTCAAATAAAAAATATATTTATTATATTATTTATATATATATTATTATTGATTTGAGAATAGATAACGATTGTCAAAGCTAAGCGTTAACGATAAATGCTCATGCACAACCACTAGACGCAAGTTCAAACCTCAAAGTTTGAACTCAAAAGTGGAACTGAGACTTCAATAGAAGAAAGAGGTCTTTCACACTGTGTACGCTTAATTATGATGATCAAATACAAGAGTACATACAATTTCTAGTTTTAACTAACACCTTGTATGCAGAATTAAATATATATTTATTTTGATATAATTTAATTCACTTAATATGCTGAGCACTTCTTTTGTCATCACTTTCTTAAATATGCTGAGCACTTCTTTCATTTGGATCTTTCTAACTACAAATATACCGTGATTTAGATAAACAATTTATTGCACATCTGATTGTGATATTTTTTGAAAATTACTATCTTAATATACCATTTTATGATGTAGAATCTGTCAGTAAATTAATTTTCACATGTAACCTAACTGACAAATTTACTTTCACAGGAGAAGCTATCTGAATAAATATTTTCTAAAACAGTTAATATTACATAACTACACCAACATCAATGAATTTTTAAGGGAGTTTACCTTTACCTTTAATGTTTATAATATTTTAATATCTACCAAAAAGTCGAGTCTTAGGGATCCAACAAATCCTTTAAGTTATCCGAAGTTCGAGTTAAACGAATGATCAGTATCATATATTTTCTTGAATAAATAGCACTTCTGTGATACTTCCAGGTACAAATTTAAGAGAGCAAAACCTCAAAAAAAATTGAATGCATTTTATTTTATAAAAAAAATAACGAGTGTATATATACAAAAATACGATAATTTAGGTTGAAAAGGGCATAAAATTTTGTGCCTACACGCTTAAAGATAATAATAAAATATGTTACAATAATTCAAAGCAATTCATAGGGCTGCAAATATCTCAGTGCTGAAAATGTTCTACAACGAAATGAATGAAAGCATGCGTAATTCACACTTTTATTGATTTTTCATAAAAACTTTGTATTCAAAGCATCTGAAATATATTGCAACATGATGAACTGCAATTCACAGATAGCATTGAAATTTTTATCCAGAATAATTGAAGTTCTACAGGTACAGCGACTCGAGTTATCGAGAGCTTACTACTAGATGTATATCTGGTAAAGATGTTTATCTATAAACTATTATCTTAGGATAAATTTAAAATGATATCTAAATATAAAAACTTTCATTTTATTAAATTGACAATTTTTATAAATATTATTATAATATAGATACATTATAATAAATTTTTTTCCTAAGAGAAATCCTCTTTTTACGGTATTCGAATAAATTTTGATAAAATTTCAAAAACCAGCCAGATAAATTAGTACTAAGAAAATTTTCCTAAAGTTATTAATTTTTGAAACTGGATTTCCAATTTTTCAAAAATAATAAGTCCACTTTTCCGTATTACCAATACCCAAGGCCATTACCAAATTAATGTAAAAATAAGTTTTGACAATTTTTAATACACTTTCAAAAGAATTTTCCTTTTCAAACGATTCCTATAGTTAAGACAGTTTACTTCATTGATGTATAAAATGTTTTTAGAATACAAAAATAAATATTCTGTAAAATTTAGTTAATATCTGTTGCGGGTATTATTAAAAAACCTTACAATTAAAAATGCGAGCTGATCATTATTGCCTTCAAAGGTTTTCAAATAAATTTTGTTAATCATGTTGTTGGTCGATACTTTAAAATTTCTTCATAAGGGCAGAATCTTTCATTAGGGCGGGAGACACTGTCCTATTTTTTGAACAGCTGGTTAACTTTAACAATTTTTAAGATAAAATACAAACTTTCTAATAAAGTTTTCTAATTAAAAACATGCTCCATCTTAAATAAAAATGGCTTTCCTTAAAGATTTATTGAAAATAAATAAAATTTTAAAATAAAAACGAATAATAGTACACTAAATAATTGTGTAAGAGAACACAAAAAATAAAAATTGAAGAGTTTTCAGAACTTAGAAGACTTTTACAGAGTTCTTATTTGACTAAACATAATTCATCTCGATAAATAAAAATCTGAAAAAAAATTAAAGCGATTCATGAAATTGATGAAAAAATTAATCATAAGTTCCATACCTAAATACTTTTTAACTTTCTAAATTCATCGATTTCTTGTTACTTGCAATACTAAAAACTTTTTATTATCTTACCGGAATAAATGAATACAGGAATATTGAATTAGAAAAAAATTTAAAAAGTGAAATCAGATAATTTTCTATATTTCTTATCATTTTTCATCATTTTTCACAAAATTTTGACTACACTGAAATAAGAAAAAGACATTATATAAAACTGTTTTTAGATAAAATACTTTTAGACTAATTATTCATCATTAATTTTGTTAAAAGTTAAGTAAGGTAACAAATACGAATATGGTAAAAAAAGGTGGTTTGAGAGTTCGTTTTGAAATTACTTGAGCTTGATTTATTATAAAATCTTAAAAAAAATATTTAATATGAAATAAGGAAAAAAGTTAAATTTCTTACAGATAAAGGAGAGATCAGCCTTGAAAAAAGTTTACAGAAAAGCAAAGATTGACATTTAAAAAAAGTTGAATGAACTTATGAAAAAAAATAAGTAAAAAATTTAAGCTCCTTACACAGAAAGCAAAATTTTTTTTTTTTTTAAATAAAGAAAAAATTTTAATTTCTTACAGATAAAGCAAAATTTTAATTTGATAAAAAATAAAAATATTTTTTCACTTATAAAAGAAAACTTAATATAGTTAGTACACACAAGATTTTTTGAATATTAATAAAACAAGGCTTATTGAAAACACTGAGTATTTTTTATATTTACATACACTTCCTATATTCTATGTTCAGCCGATTCGTTAGAACCGCCTAACAAAATTTTGTGAGTTCTGCGAAAAGTAAAATATTTATTTATCTATATAGTACAGACCGTAGAGTTAAGCACCCAGAACCGGTCGGATTTAGCCGGTTCGCTCCTACTCGATAGAGTAGTTTAAAAAAAATTAAATTTTTAGCGTTACAAATTTCCAATATATATTTTTATTTTCATCTCGTTAATTATTTTTATTTATTATTAAAAGTTTGAAATCTTTTCTGTATATTGTATGTGTTTATTGTATGTTTATGATTAAATATATATATGTATGTTTTGATTCTCTACATTCTTTCACTTATCGTATCATGAAAAAAATGATATACATCACATCCAAACTTCCCAGCCTCCTCTGTCCAAGTTCTAAACATAAAAGACTGTTTCATCGTCTTTCGAAAAACAACATTCCAAATTAGTATCACTTTTAATATGAATGTTTCACAGACATGAAAATATTCGAAATCAAATAATGAAAAAAAAAATCGTTGACCTTTCAATTCTTAACTGAAATTAACACTGAATATCATTTGAACTGTTGTTTTTAAATTTAACCTTATACAACCTTACCGCGAAAAATTATCTCTTTTTATAATTTTTGGAAATTCTTTTACTTTTGGTATGAAAATCTTTAGTTTTAAAATTGGTGAAACATATTTAAAATTTACCATTTTGAAGTTACTTTTAAAATTTTGACGAAACTACAAAAAATGAAAATTTTTTTTTCTAAATTTTCATTTTGCCTTCAGGATTTTAAAAAAAATTTCCAATTGAAAAAATTTCGATAATTCATTTTAATTCGTATAAAAACTTTTCAAAACTAATTTATAATGATTTTTGCATTTTAGAGTCGTCTTGCTTCATAGAATTTTCGAAAACTCAGTATATTGAAAAGTTGCTAGTTATTATGAAAAGACAAAAAAGTATAATAAATTTCATGAATAAAAACTCTAAAAAGATGAAATTGATGGAATAAAATATGTATCTCAACCTTTTCAGCAAGAATCAAATGTTGAAAATATTTTTTACGAAGTTCCAGAAAGTTCAAACGCATCGGATCCATTTATTCCAGTTCTACCAGATTACTGGAGTGAGGACAAATTCAACACATTCAAAGCTAAATATATTGGTCTCATCATTTAAAACAAAAAACTAGGAGGCCTACATTGTTCAAAAAGCGAAAAAGTAAATCTCTTTGCCACTGGAATACGCCTTTTTTCCGAGTGGGCCAGCTCCAGTGTTGAGCCATTTGGAAATATAAAAACTTCTCGTCAGGCTTTTTGAGGAAAAAAATCGAGATCATTTTTCATCCAAGGCACATTCAATTTGTGTTAAAGAAAGCACTGAAGTCTTGAAGAGCACAATTAGCGAAAATTTTGATAAAATGAATGAAAAGTTTTTAGACTCAACAATCAAAGTTTACCGTTTATAGTATCGCAAAAAACTGCAGACCCTTTTCTGATATCGAGTATTTGGTTGAGCTTCAACAAATAAATTGTGTACAAATGGGTGTTGGGCTTCACTCTCGTAAAACGGTCGTAAAGATTGTTGGCCACTTTCAACAAATTAAAAAAAAAATTTTTCACCAAAATTATTGAAAAGGCGGAAATTTTGCATAATAGTAGACGAAGCTTCCACCATATCCAACAAATCAGTGCTCATCATTTTTTGAAGGTAGAGGACACTGAAGTTTCATCAGTTATATTTTTGATTTGGTTGAATTTGAGGATCAAAGTGCAGAAAACATTTTTTCATCGCTTTTATCAAGTTTAAAGAATGGTGGTATTAACGAGGATTATTTGAGAGGAAATTTAATTGCCTTTTGCTCAGATGGAGCCAGTGTCATGCTTGGACGTCATTCAGGAGTAGGTGTTCGATTCAAAAAAAGTTTTCCCAATATTGTTCTTTGGCATTGCCTTAATCACTGATTACAGTTGGTACTGGATGACTCCGTGAATGATGTAAAGCAGATTAATCATTTTAAAATATTCATTGATAAGATCTATAAAAATTTTTTATCAGTCAAACAAAAATCAAAATGAGCTTTTTAAAATTTCATCGGAGTTAGGGCAGCAAAATTTAAAAATAGAGGTGGTTTTGTGTCCCAGGTGGGCAGCTTGTAGTTTGAGGACTACTATTGCTGTATGGCGTGGCTACCTTTCTCTTTATAAGTTTTTTTCAAACGAAGGCTTTTTAGGGATGGCATCACGATTATCAAACAAAAGTTTTCTCTATGATTTGGCTTTGATGATTGATATTCTTCAAAAAATCTCAATATTGTCCAACGGTTTGCAAGCGAGAAATATAACGATTCAAAAAGCAGACTTTTAACTCATTAAAAGATCGATCAAAGATTATAACTTGATGATTGAAAGTAAGGGAGTTTACGAAAAGGAAGCAAATAAAAAAAATTATGGAAGAGTTAAAAGAAATTGAGTGGGTTAAAAATTCTAAAATAGTCAGAATTACACGCCAAAATCTTCTTCAAAAAGTGATTGAAAACATTGAAAAGCGTATGATAAGCAAAGACTTTATCAAAGCATCATCTTGTTCGACTGAGATTGACCACAAAATCCTGGAGTTTTCATATTTTTTGGGTCCGAATTCATGGCAGATCTAAGAAGAAGAAGAAGAAGATTTATTAATTGATAAAATAAAATTGGAATACACCACTAAACATATAAAAAAAAGAATTAAATAAAGAATTTAAAAAGAAAGAAATTGCATATTTATAGTTGGGAAAAATTCAAAAGGCCTGCAAGCCGCTGATATGAATAAAACCCATATTACATCAATTGATACACCAAGTATTGATACACAAATTGAAGGACACCAATTAATTTATAATATTCAACAACTTCGAACTTGAAATTCTCAGTTGGAATTTTTCTATTCATAGTTCCAAAGAGCATGGCTTTAGACTTAGATACATTTATATGCATGCAATTTTGGGTACATTATTCAAAGGATGGCCAAGATAATCGTTGAAAAAGTCCATACTTTTGGGTGGATTTGCCATAGAAAACGGGATCTTTATTGTCACATCATCAGCAAAACAATAAACTTCAGCGATCAATTAGATACATGTATATCATTTATAAAAATGAGGAATAATAGAGAGCCCAGGATAGAACCCTGAGGAACCCCCATATTAATGGTAGAAATGTTAGACTTTAATTTATTCAAAGTTACATACTGCTGACGATTAAGCAAATATGATTAGAAGCAAGGAATTTCTTTGCACTCCATAGAAGGACAGTTTATCAAATAAAATTTGGTGTGAAAGATTATCAAAAGCTTTACTAAAATCTAAGAACAGTGAAAGCATTCCTTCATTGGACTCAAGAGTATTCAAAATGTTATCTATATAATGTGTAAGTAGTGACTGGGTGTTCTAATTCTTACGAAAACCGAACTGAAGAGGATAAAATAGATTATTATAGAATTAAAGTATGATTGCAATTGAATATTAAGTAGCTTTTCAAAAATTTTAGACAGAACCGGAATAATTGATATCGGGCGATAATTATTAATGTCTTCTCTGGCGCCTTTTTTAAAAACAGGATGTACTGCACTGAGTTTAAAATTGACCGGAAAAACACAATACTAAACAAATATTATATCCCAATCTTAAAAATGGATAAATAACATTAACTATAGGTTTGGTGTGGGAAATAGAAAGCCCATAAGCATCATTACAATGACTTTTATCACATTCCTTGCCAGCTAGAATAACATCACTATAAAAAAATTTTTTTAATTCAAATTTAGTGTGAACTTGTGCTCTAAATGTTTAGGATTTACAATCTTCATTGAAATAGAAATAAACAAAATATTAAAGTATTTGGTAGAGTTTTTTTCTGGTTGAGATGAGGGTAACTTCGTACTAAACTTATCATTGAAAATTGAAAAAACAGTTTGTTCATCTTCATTTAACTACCCACCATGTTTGTTGATTTATTAATATTTAATCTATTTTTAACTTCTTGCCAAATAACTTTTGTGTTCATTTGATTCATTAATAAATTATGTACAAATTTATTTTTTTGTGTTCTACATTTATACTTTATACTATTCCTAAGCAAATTATATTTCAATTTTAGCTCAGAATATGTATCAGAATATGAGTTCTTTAACCTCCTATACACATTATTTCTTTCTTTAATTAAATCCAAAATTTCCTTGTTCAACCATATTTAATTGGGTTATTATAATAAAAGTTAGAATTTCTTTTAAACTTAATATAACGTGTGTTATTGTTAATAAAGTCAACAAGCTTAGAGTTTAGTTTATGGAAGTAAAGATTTGGGAAATTAATGTAATTGTCAAGTAAATTGTGCCAATTAAATGAACTTATATCCCTAACATATGATGCAGCATTAAACTTAAATTTGAAAAAAAAGTTTTTCATCAATGGGTAGACATAAGGTTACTAAAATTGGGATATGATCTGAAATATTATAAAAAAAGATATTATCTATAAGCGAACTACTAGTAGGTCGAGTTAATTTCGAAATTAAAGGTGATAGGGCATTTAAAGAAAAAATATTGAGAAAAGTTTTGACATTTTTGCATTTATCATGTTTGAAAAGATCAAAATTAAAATCTCCTAAAAAAATTGCAGTTTTGCTACAAAGTTTTTAATCAGATAAAAGTTTTTCAAACTCAGAAAAAAATGACTCAATATCTTGATTAGATGAAAATCGTTTCCTATAAATATTATTAAGAGACAGTAGTTTAGAATTAGATAAAGTAAGAGAAATTGTAAATATCTCAAAACAGTTACTCGTATTGTTCAAAGTACAAACTTAATAAGTTATTGACTTGTGAACATAAAAAGCAAGGCCAGCATGTGAGCTAATCCTAGGAGGCACAAAAATGAGATCATAACCTGGTATTTCAAAGGAACTCGAACGTGCATCATTTAGCCAAGTTTCTTGGAGACAAACTACATGTAGAGGGGAATGATTAAGAGAGTTGAATTGAAAAAAGAAGGCCTCTAAAATTTCAAACTTAGCTCTGAGGGATTGAATGTTAAGACTAACAATATTTAAATTGTAAAGGCTCAAAGATCGAGAAAGATCACATGTTGAAGAGGAAGATGGATTATGAAAGTTTTCGTGGAAAAAAATGGAGCTGAAAATATCTTTCGAAAAAAAATCATTATATGATTGATGAGTAGATTTATGAGTGTTTAACATACTGGTTGAATCACTGTCAAAAAAATTCATGAATAGACTGTTAAATTTTTAACAAATTCTAGTTGTTTTCTGTAACAGGGGCGTTGATAGGAGCCAGCTATATGGTTCTGATTGGTAAGTTTTTTCATTTTACAATTGTAACAAATATGTACGTTGGGGAGGTTCATAACAGCACACTCATTTAAATCATGCTTTTCAGCACAAAACTTACATATTTCACTATTTTTACATAACTTTTTAGTGTGTCCGTACATACAGCATTTAGTACAAAACTTGAGAAAAAATACGGGTAACATTTGAATCTACTATACTCGAAAAAAATATAAAAATCACTACTCTTGATGTAATTGTAAATTTCTGGTGATAACTTGAAGGTTACCAACTTTTTTCCATAAAATTTCGAATTTTTAATAAACAAAATATTAAAAACTTTGCCATTATCCACTAACTTTTTTATGTAAGGGTTTCTGGTTAAAGTGTCATTAACAATGTCATCTTTAGAAACATTTTCATTAACCCATTTACGGTCAATGTTCCTATTTTGGAACATAAGTAATTTCATCTTCTTCTGCTTTTTTCAATGACTTTGAATATAAATCGTCTGCGTTTTTTTAGATGTCGTCTGCTTTGCTTGGCCTTAAATGGGTTAAAATGCAAATGTAGCATAGGAAGTAAGGGTTCGACTTTTTTGGAAGAAATGTTTACTTCAGACATCAATTTTTGAGCTTTTTGTAAAATAGATTTATCAGGAAAGCTGATTTTTATGGAGTTCTTTTTTTCTTTAATAAAATTAACAGATAAAGTAGTAAGACAAGACTTCGTCTTCTGGATGTCTTCTTTTAAATCAGCATCATTGGACTTGACAAACAAACAACAACTCTTAACAACATCTGAATATAGCACTTTTTTGTTTGTTGGTGTTTCAAGACTTTGACTTAATTTAGACAAATTATCATTGAGTACTTCAAATTTATTATCAAACTTTTCATTATGTTCGTCCAACTTCGAACTTATTTCTTGATTTTTTTGGAGTTATCATCATATGTTTTTAATAAATATAAGAAGAATTTGGATATATTAGATTTAGATGTTTCTCTAGACAAGAGCGCTTTCAGTCCACCCTGCTTAGCAATATTAAATACATTGTCTATTTCATTATCCATAACATCATCCATAACATTAAGTGGAGAATCAAGTATTGAAGACTCATCCAGAAAAAATTTGTAATATAAGGTGATTTGTATTATTGTAAATAAGGTGATTATTCCTTGGAAAGAAGGCGAGGAAAGCCTTATTCATTTCTAAAGATTTTTTTGTCATTGAATCTATCTCAATGAATATAGAGATTATATTGAAAACTCATTAATTCAAACGAAACTTTACATGCATCAGACTTACCAGAGAGCATAAAAAGGGCTAAAAAATATATTGAATGTCGTGGCTGTTAGTACAGCGAATGCAGAAAGAGGCTTGTAAATCACTTAAAGGATTGTAAATCCTTAATTATTGAAAGATTGTAAATTTTTAATTATTGAAAATAATAAAAGAAACAAAAATAATGAATCAAATTACTTGATTTAGATGATTAGTTGCATTGATTTGGCTAAAAGCACTGATAATTCTACTGTTTCTAAAAATAATGTTCTCCTTCAACTTGATATTGATTATTACACGCATTTTTTCGAACTTAACACGGTTCCAAAATTTCACGAAGGATTTGTTATAATGAGCATTAATAGTCAATCTTTAAGCTCAAAGTTGGAGGAACTATCCTACCTGATTAATAATATCAACTCTTTCAACAACCGCCAGATACCCACAGTATGTATCCAGGAGACATGGCTTGATAGTCAAGTTAATTATTTTGATTTTGCAGAATATAGGTTTCTTTCCTCACACACAGGACCTGGTTTCTTTGTTCTTAATTCCTTAAAATCCTCTATTTCTAATTACTTTTTTGTTTCCGATATTTTTGAAGTGTTTTCTATAGAAATTTTCTCTGAAAACAAAAAAAATATCGTTATTCCTAATTTTTATCGCCCACCACGTACAGGAAAATCCGATTTTGATAATTTCTTATCTGATCTGGAATCTTATTTAAAACTATTGAGTAATAGGCATGAACACATAATTGCAAGCGATTTCAACATCAATCTTTTTAAATATAATGAATCAGCTCAAGTAAGATCTTTTGTTAATCTAATATTTTCTTTCTCATTAAAGTTTACTATTTCAAATTTTACTCGACTTCAAGCTTCCACATTGATAGACAATATTCTTGTGCATCTTTCAAGTGAGGTAAAAAGCTACACTTTGAGATCAAATATCTCAGATCATTACCCTCTGTTCATATCTTTGCCTTATAAAATAGAAGAAAAAACTTCAACAAAAAAGAAATTAGACAAAATAAGTTTCATGAATCAGATAAAGTCCATCGATTTTTACAAAATCTTCACCCCATACTTATACAATCCCGATTTGCTCTTTTCTAAGCTTTCTTATTATTTGACCAGCTTAATCTCTGAGCACCCTTTTGATTTAAATTATCTGAGAAACAGGCATAAGTTCTCAAATAATCCTTGGATGACTGCCGATCTACTGGCATCAATTAAAGTTAGGGACAGCATTTTCAAAAAGCTCAAATCTAAATCTGGTAATTCGGGGCTGCGCAATAGGTATATTACAGAAATAAAACTAAAACCTCAATCAAAATATGTAAATTTAATTATTTCTCAAAGTACTTCTCCTCTCATAACCCCAAGGATACATGGAGCAAACTTAATACTTTACTTTGTTTGAATAAGAAAGATAAAATAAAAATTTGCATAGATGGAAACACTATCTCTAATAATACAAAAATCTTAAAATACGCAAGACTAAAATGATTAAAATGGCAATCTGCCAGAGTTGAGAGTTTTCCCAAGAGATGGCACTTGAGTTTATTTTCTTTAAGTGAGTCGTGGCTGAGCAGTTCCCCACGTACAACGCATTGGGGGTTTTCAGTTCCATGATCAATGAGATAGGTAAATCCAGTACTAAAAAATTCTTTTTGTGCACCAATTTTCTGAACATCAATAAAGAATCTGAAATGAAATATAAATTAACCCATTTACGACCAATGTTCCTAATTTGGAACATAAGTAATTTCATCTTCGTCTGCTTTTTTCAATGAATTTGAATATAAATCGTCTGCGTTTTTTAGATATCGTCTGCTTTGCTTGGTCTTAAATGGGTTAAACTACTAGCCAACCGCTTTTGTGCACGAAACTCCCATCCATGAAGTTGGATGTGTATCACGCACACACACACATATATACATACTAGGGTGTCTACCTTGGGATTCCTCGTCCCCGATGCCCGGGGAATTTTAAATTTTGAGATCCTCGCCCTCGGAGATGATTCTTAGGATTTTATTGATTTTAAAATGTTTTCGCAATTTTTTTTTCTAGCATAGCAGCTTTTGGTCAAACGTGCTCCAAAATCAATCAATCAATCACTAAGTGAATTTCTATTGGCAAAATTTTCCTGATAGTAATCATGTTAAATGCACAAAAATTAAAATTCTAGTTTTTTTAATTTAATTTTATCTATTTTAATTTTTTTTACGCTCTCATTTAATATTTTTTTTAAATCTTTCAAGGAATCAAATTTTTCTTTCTACAAAAAATTAAAACTTTTCTAGCTATTTTATTTTTTTTCTTTATTTTATTTTTTGCCAACATTGTATACAAATACTAAAGGTTCAAATACTAAAAGTAAAGGTTCGGTGGGGTGTTTTCATCGAAAAGGCACAATTACACCGCTTGTATAGAACTGTGAAGAAAGTAGGCTTGATGCTGAATCGAACCCAAGACCTTGAGTTATAGAAACCCACTATCTAAAAAGATTTGAGATCAAAACTCAAATCAAATACTAAAGGCATGATAGACGACCAAACTGAAACATCATGTAGGTCTGAAAAAAAAGAATGTCAGCCACTAGCTAAGTTTCAAAAAATAGATACTTTTTGCCGAAAAAATGAATCCTTTGAATGTATGATTTCTAAACTTATTGCAGTTGATGGACTCAGCTTTAACCAAATATCATCAAGCGAAGTTTTGCATCGTTTGTTTAAGTTGGGAAACTATATTCTACCTTCTAATCGCTCTCTAGTTTCTAAATTTATTATGGAATATTACCAAGAAATAAAAGAAAAAGAAGTATTGAGAATTAAAAAAATTAAATATGAAGGTTATCAATTTTCAATTACTTTAGACCAGTGGTTCTCAAACTTTTCCAAACCATTGCCCCTTTTAACATAACCTAATTTTTCACCGCCCCTCCCTTTAATTTTAAATTATATATCACAAATTGAAAAAATTTATTAAGTCAAAAATTCAAAAAATCCATATTTTTCCATATTTACAATATATTGATTTCTCATAAAATGATTTTAATGGGAGGGATGAAAATGATGTTTTTGCACGATTTCATTTACTCTGGAATCAAAGTTACTTAAATTAATTCTCAAATCACCTCTTTTTGCAATTTGAAGACGATTTCTTTGATTGGTTAAAAGTTTGGAAACTGCGCTGAATCCACGTTCGGCCATATGAGTGGATGGAAAAGCAAGAAAGTAAATTTAAATTCTATCCCATAAATTTGTATATCTATATCAGCGATTTCTCTCTGTAACCAAAAATCAGCATACGATTTTTTGAAAAGAAGCTTTAACTCGAAGTTATTTTTCACCGCAATTAGCTCATCTTGAAGCAAAAAATTAGTTTCATTTGAGCAATCGTAAGTGAATGGATTTAAAACCCAGTCAGGTATTTCCATATCTATCAAGTCCTTGTATCTTGTGACCATATCCTTCCTTAGAGATTTAAAATGATCACAATAATTCAAAAGGTGATCTTCTGTAATATGAGAGTCATCAGTACTTAGTTTCAGACTTGGAAAGCTGACCAAATTTCCACGACCCATATTTGTTCTAAGAAAATACAATTTATCTATGAAATTACAGATTTTAGATTTCGCGTTGATGAGGGTTATATTATCACCTTGTAATTGCACATTCAAATCATTGAATATGCAGAACAAATCCGTAAGATATGCGATGTCTTTTTTTTGCGTGACAAGAGACCATCACTCAAGTCGTTGCAATTAATTTGTTGTAAAAATTGGACGACAGTATCAAATAAGGAAAAAAACGCTTAATTGTTCATCATTGTCTGTACACATTTGACGCAACATTCGAGAATTCAGCGGGTGGTTCTTTATTTTATTCACAGATTTAATGACAGTACTGAGTGAATCGAGGAGGCGAGAGCTCACATTTTTAGCCACTAAATGCTGGCGATGAATCACACAATGAATTGTAAAAACGTGTGGCACTGCTTTTTTCAAATAAGAAAGAAAACCTCTATGTTTTCCCGTTAATGCGGGGCGCCATCTGTAGCGAAGGCAATGATGTTTGTTAGTGGAATATCTCTTTCTTTGAAGAACTTTTCTACTGCCAAAAAGTAGAGGTGTCTCGGGTATCAGTTTCCAACTCTTTAGCAAAGAGTATTTCTTGAACTATTATATAATACTTCAACTATTATATTATCTTTAATAAAACGCGCGTAAGCCAAAAGCAGGGCTTCATTGCTTGGTAACGTGGACTCATCCAATTGCAAGCCAAATTTTTGTTTTTTAAGAATGTTACATACGGCTTCTTCAATGTCTTCGGCCATTTCGTCAATTCTTCTTCGAACAGATCCTCGCTGAGAGGAATTGATTTAATAATAGTATGAGGAGAAGTATGATGTACTGCGCAAAACGTCTTCTACAACTGGTAAAAGAAGCTGTTCTCCTATTGAATATGATTTTCCTGATTTAGCGATTAGTTTGGATATATTTTAAGAACAAACAAGCCTATCCTCAGCTTTTTGTATTTGGCTTGTCATAAGAGAAGCGATGGATTTTCTTTTTTTCAGTTTGTTTTTTAAAGCATGAAAGTATGAAACATCTTTATTAACTTGGTTATGATGCATTTTTTTATATAAAAAACTTAACTTTTTAAATAAAGACAAAAGTTACATTTTTATACTTCCTATAGAGCTAAAATTACAATCAAATTTGAGAAATGTATTGGCTTTCAAAGTTTTCCAACTTTAAATACTATATAGTTGGCTATTGCTCCTTGGCATAGGAAATGCCTCCGAAGCTTTGCCAAGCTAACGATATTCATAGCTTGGCAAAGCTTCGGAAGCATTTCCTATGTTGCGAAGCGTGCCAAAGCTATATAGTATTAGTTGAAAATTTACAATATTTCAAGCTGTTGTAACTTTTCGTGAGGTGAAGGAAATTTCACCAAAATTGACATATATATAGAATGAATTAGGTTGTTACTTCATTGAGCACAAAATATGAAGATGTAAAAAATTTGTCGCCTTTTATGAGATGCAACTAACACAGTAGCTTTATAGTATTCATACGAGCACAGAGAGTTTATATTATATGATTTGTTATTTATTTTCTTTCAACGCCCCCTTTTTACGTTCAGCGCCCCCCCTCCATTCACAACCAAGCCTCATAACGCCACTTTTTACTCATTAACGCCCCCAAGTGGGCGCTAGGGACCACTTTGAGAAACACTGCTTTAGACGAAGCGACATTGATTAAAAACAGAAGATATTTAAATATTAATATTCATTATAGTGACAATAAAATAATTTGCTTGTGTTTGATTCGCCTTTGATAAAACAAAAAACCATTTAGCGCTCTTTGGCATAAAACTTGAAAATGATGTTATCGATGCAATTACAGATGGTGATTCTATAATGAAAAAATTCAAGTCATTGTCTAACATAGAACACATTTTCTGCATCTCGCATGCTTTTCATTGATCTGTTTGTGATTTGTTATATGTCAAAAACGTAACAGAAAGTTCAATTTAAAATTTGAATGAATGTTTTCGTAAGTATTTTTATCATTAATCAAAATTTTGATTGACATTTCTTTCAAGGTTGCCATGCTTATTCAAAAAATATGTATTCCAATATATACTATTTTTACTTCTAAATTGTCTTTTCAATTCTAATTTGACTTTTTTAAATTCCAATTTGTTTATTTAAATCCTAGACTGTTTTTTTCAATTTTAAGAGAAAAATTAGAATAGGAAAAAGACAATTTAGAACTAAAAAAGATAATTTAGAAGTAAAAATAGTATGTATTGGAATACATATTTTTTGAATAAGCATGGCAACCTTGAAAGAAATGTCAATCAAAATTTTGATTAATGATAAAAATGCTTACGAATACATTCATTCACATTTTAAATTAAGTTACATTTATGTGTTAATCAAATTTGCTTCACTCATCTGAAAATTGTGGTTAAAAAATTATTTAAATTTAATAAAAATATATTTTTTATACTAAATTGACCATGGCAATTTCATTTCTGAGTTAAATTTTCTCAACAAGGTTGTCAAAATATCTGAAAGTGTAAAATAATTATAGGCGGTTAACTTCTAAAACCTCTCTCCAAATACATCTATCCAAATGTTAAATAAAATTAATTTTTTATACCAAATTGACCATACTGATTTCATTTCTTCAGTTTACGAATTTTTTTATGAAAATATACTTTTAATAATTAAATATATACTTTTTTTTTTATAGTAAATCGGCCATGCTGATATCATTTGTTGACTGATTTTTGGTCATATACTGTGAAAAAGTATAAGAAAGTGCTAATCGTATTTGTGATCTATACCTAAAAAAGATATCAAAAACATTTTTTCATATTTTAAATTTAATATATTTTTACTTTTTACCATGCGTATCTTAGGACTTATTAGGATGTAAGAATGTGCGGAATTTCTGAAAAACAAAAATAAATTGTACATGCTTTTGATTTATCGAATAATTATTTTGTTGTGGAAAGACGAGATAAAAAGCCTAAAATAATATTGGAATATAATCAAGGTAGGTATGGGCAGTGCCCGCGCTAAAGCAAAATTTCAAAGGGGGCTGAAATGGGGCAAAGAAACACATTTGCAAAAAATTTATTTCCTATATTACTTTGCTGAAAAGCATGAAGTACTTCTGTATAAAAACCTATAGAAATCTCATATTATACATACACATACACCAGCATTTATATAAGATTATTGTGTACAATTTTTGCTTATTTATTTTTCCTTTAAAAAGTGCATGGGGCAAAACCAAAAATTTTAGGGGGGGGGGGGGGTAAAGATTAATACAAGGGGGGGGGGCACGTGCCCCAAAATTATATAGGTAGCGCGGGCACTGGGTATGGGGTTGATTTGCTAATAGATGGCCTGTACTAATAAATTATAATGCTTTTATTTTGATGAAAAAAATGACTACTCTGAAAGTAGAAGAAATTTTCTAAAAAATTTATCCTTTCAAATCGCTTTTGGTTTTTCATCAAGGAGGATTTAAAAACAAAGTTTGAGAAAAGGGATAAAGGAAGCAGGACTAACAAATGGTAGGATATATAGAAACAACTTCTAAAAGTTACAAAAGAAAACCGACAAATTATTCAAAGCCATGTAAGTACTGTAGAAAGTCTTGTCGAAGCGCTTGCAACGTTTGTGATGCTGCAATTTGTCCCGATCATCGAGTAAAAAAGAGTATTGTACCTTTTGCCAAAATAAGTAATCCATTTTTTTTTGTTTTTTTAATAAATAAATGTCCATGATTTGAAAATAACATGTTTAAATTTTGAAAACTAAAGTGATCTTTTGTAAGCATGTCTGGATGAGTTTATGAATTTGCTATACTACAAAATGTAGCAGCTTGTACACAACTGTAGACTATTGGACCAAAATCAAACTTGGAAATATCATAACATTTAGAGGTGACGAATATGTTCATTATAATTAGTCTATTACATGAAATGAGCATGCTTTTTGAAATATTACGACACGGAGGTTCTCGTATGATCTACACAATTTTCTTCCTTACTTTTGGACAGGCGCTTTTAGCAAGGAAGCGTCTGCATTTGTTTGCTTTGTTACCTACATGTCTCGCGACCCAGATAAAATATTATTTCTCATGCTGCAAAATGAATCAGCCCCTTCCTATCTTCCCTTCAGAGTGTTCAGTGCACAATTATTATTCTTGAGGCAATGAAAACTTGCTTAAATACGTGTTTACCTTTAGTCTAGACTCTAGTCTAGACTAACTCAGCTTTAACATTTCGGTTGGGAAGAAGGAGCATCCCAAACAAGACAGACCTATGAAATTTACATACAATGTCTTATTTTCATTTTTGCATCACAACAATGCCCAAGTTTACTAGTCACTAGGAAATACCATTATGTAAAAACTGTTTTAAGAAAAAAATCCCTTAGGGCAAAAATCTTTTTGAAATAATTTTTGAAGGAATGCTTTTATAATTATCCATTCTTATCATTTAATTTCAGTTTTAAACATTTGCTATTGCGAGTAATGTCTTAATTTATCTACTCTACATTTCACATAATAACTAACTAAATTTAACTAAAAATAAAAATTATAAATTCATAAAAATAATTACAGAAGAGATTTTCTAAAGGGAATTTTTTCCAAATTTGATTTTTCCTAGTGCCAGAATTTTTCTTGTTACTTTTGGCCGATGTACAAGGCGCATTCAAATTATTTGAAAAGTTATTAATTATGCCTTCGTGCACACAATTGGAATAAAAATACTTTCAAAAACTTTTCTTTTTTCCTTTGTCAGGTTTAGTTACCTAATATTCCCCCTTTTTAACTATGTCAAATCTTAGAGGATCAGAACTGGTTTTTCCAAAAATTGTTCAAAACACTACTTTTCCTCAAACTATATCTAAACCTTATCTTTAACTAAGTTCAAACAGCGAATAATTCAGGGTTCTAAAAGTTTGCAAAGTGAAAATAAAATGTCTAATAAAACTGGCCAATCGGTTGAGGCTTCTCAGTACGACCCTTTCTAACTATGAATATTTAAAAGTGGATAGAATTACTTAGTAAGTTAGGAAGATAGTTTGCATGCCAATAAACGTAAATTTATAAAATCCTATGCTTAAAATATATATCCGAATGATCCAAATAACAAATTCATTTTTTCGAAAATTCATTTTAAGACGTTTTAATTCCAGTCGTTTGGTTTCGTACGTTTTGTCCAGGAACACAAGAATGGCTTTCATGAAAAGTGTTTTCAGTAAAAGAAGCAGCGAAAAAAAAGAGATATCACAAAGTTTATACCCTTTATGATTGCCAATCTTGTCAAACCAAAATTGGCAAACCTCCCACATTATGAATGTCTTCAATTTCCAATGAGCTTATTTATTTTACTCTTTCATGTTTTATCGTTGCCATAAAGTAAGCATACATCATTATGCGCAAACATATTTTATGGAAATACGAAAAATGTAAGTTGTAGCTAACAAGTGAATTAACAATAAAATCATTTTAGATTTTAAATTTTTAATAAGTACCTCATTATATTTTAAATTCCGGAAAATGACAGGCTGGCCAAGTACGAGTATATTTTATATTGTTCTATAAACGTAAGAAATTTTTGTCAAGCGTTGTTACTTTTTCACTAGATAAGTAGAATTTTACAAAAGAATATCATAAACAGCAAGGGTCGGAATAGCAAAATTATAAATAGATGGGTCGAAGTGTTAAATTATTCTTCCTACACCAGAACGCTAAATGCCACTCATAAATTACAATAATTACCAAATGTTATTCTAAAATTAAAATGTTAAAAGTACATGTAAAATATAATTACCTAACATTTTCACTCCTTAATACACACACCAAAGATTGCAAATGAAATGTGTCAATCAATATACCCATTATCACATATATTTATCAAAACAACAACATTCAGGCTTACGTGTATTTGAAATAAACGTAATCTGCGCAACGAATTTTCAATTATATGCGATCATAATACATTTACATAAAGTATATAATTCAGAAACACGAAGAGACAGCACTAATCAAACATCTCTACCACTGTGCATCACAGCACTACTTCAAATCTACCCGGAGAAACAGTAGGGAGCTTTACACTAAATTGCGAAATAAATGATCTTTCCAAAGATTGGTCAAATTTATGTTTTTCTAACTACAGTAAAACCTCGGTATCTCGAACTTCAAGGGACTAACAAAATACTTCGAGATATCCGGGTGTTCGACATATCAGTATTTGAAGTATTTTTCTCTTGAAGCAAAACATCAATTTGTAATGAGAAAAATCTTTGAGAAAAAAAAGTTTTGAGAAAATTTTTTAATTTTTTTTATGAAATATATTTAAAAAAACAAATTTAATGATACCAAAATTTTAAAATTATTTTTAATTTTGAATATATAAAGTGTTTAAAGCTCATGTTTTTCATGATGATACAATTTTAAATAGTGCGATTACTTCCACAACCAGTAAAAAAAATTGGTGATGTGACTTTGTTTGAGCTTAAATGCCTCCACTTCAACAGACATTATTCGATGGAGGATCTTCTGATAGCTTGGTATAATATCTTCCATATTCTCAGACATTTCAATCCAGTTTTGAATGATTTCCATTGCATCGTTAACTTGTGATAATGTAGGCTTTTTCTTCGATAAATCTAATCCTTCATCAACACCATTATCTTCTTCACCTTCTTCATTCTCTTCGTTTTCTCCCATTTCTAATTTTCTTTCCTCAATGATTTTTTCCACAATGTCTTTGTCTGTGTTGGATTCAGCAGTCATGAGATTCTCATCGATTCGAGCATAATCTTCAATTGCCAAGCATGAATGAGACGGTTCTAAATGGATGACATCTATGTCTTCCTTCCCACTATCAGAAAAATCTTGACTTTTCTTTTTTGATTAAAAAACTTTTTGACAAGTTTTTTCAACCAAGCAGTAAAAATTTCGCTTGTAATCCATGCCTTTCTGTTTGCGTAGTAAGAAGTAGGAAGAGTTTTTGAAACATTGTAGATTCTTTGATTTTCCAATAACAAGAAGAGACAATTTTTCTTAAACCAACATATTAACACAAACTAAAACAGTTAGCCTCTCTTTAGATTTTTTACCACTATGACATTTTGACCCTTTGAACTCAAGGATTTTTTCAGGTAATAATCGAAAAAATAACCCAGTTTCATCAGCATTAAAAATGTGACAGGGATTGTATTCTTCTAAAATTGTCTGTAGAGTAGATGACCACGCTTTGTTAACAGCTGTATTTTCATTCACACTTTTTGATTCTCCACACAATCGTCTAAATGTAATATTATGGCCCTCCAACGTTCGAGCCACCCATTTGTACATTTGAAATTTTCACCAAGCTGTGAAGCAAAACTTTGCGCTTTAGCAATTAAAAGTGGACCAGAAACTGGTGTATTTTCTTCCCTTTCTTTTGTGAACCATTTCAAACATGTCACGCAAAATTATATTACTAACATTATGCAACGTGTGTTTATGCGTGCTTTCTTTTATTTTGTAAGCTGTCTTAATTTCAAATCAATCAGTCAACAACAAGTGATCTCTCAATAAACGAATAAAACAGTTCGTAATGCTAGTGCAAGTATTATAGGATATTTAATTATACATGATGGTGTGATGTCCTCTAAGTAGTGAGATTGAAAAAAGAGATAAGTTTAGCAAAAAAAGATTTTATTTCGAGATAACCGGGGTAAAATTTGAGTTCGGGACCATAAATTTGTTTCGAGATAACCGTATTCGAGATAACAGAACTTATTTTCATTTATAATATAGAGGATAAATTCCGTACTGGCTATTCACTTCGACATAAAAGGGGCTTCGAGATATCCCATGTTCGAGATATTGATGTTTTACTGTATATGTAATTTTTGAAGGATATGCTTTGTTCTTCCTTCAGTAATTTTGATTGTGTGAGCCTTTGGTTTAGAGATTCTTTTCGAAGATAGGATTTCAAGAAGTCCAATGCTAAAGGTTTTTAGTGGCTTGTCATTTTCATCTGTTTGAAGACTGAACTCTTTCAAATCTGTTTGGAAAAAAGTGTTGTATTTTACGTCTCATCTATTTGTAGTGATGTCACGATTAATCAGAATTGGAAATCGTAACATTCATCCTTTTTTGAAGTATTTGCGTCAGAATTTAATCTGCAAATTTATTACCCCTCCCAAAAGCTTTTCCAATTTCTCGAAATGTACTATAATTCCTCTGAAAGGTTGAATAAACATACCTGTTGGGCATTTAAAATCTATATTTACTCATAAGTATACCCATGTTAAATATTCTATAAAAATTTTAATAATAGGAATAACTTTTTATTGAGTACGCTACATCACTATTCACTTGTCTGTAATAAGTTGCATTCTAATTAACCGTTAATTTATGTAAATTCGTCTTAAAATACTCCTTGAAAAATACTTTTTAAAGAAGAAAGTTGTGTTGGAAACAGCGTTGGAATACGCATTTCAATCAATAACAAGATCAATATTATCGAACGAAAGGGTTTCTAACTTCCAGTTTACGGGGCCTCACATTTTTAAAGATAAACTTGGTATATTATGTTTACTATTAGATTTTTGATTTATATTTTTGTAGCAATCATATACATTTTATTTAGTATTTATTTATACAGTTATAATAAAAATTTTAAGAAAACTCCATAACATATTATATGATGTTGAAAAGAATTGAAAACATATTGGTTGTGAAATCTTCGTTAAACAACCAGGTTCTATACTATACTAATTGATGAAGATTCTACAGATAAAGATGAAGCGGATTTATTTCGAACTTTTGTTAATCACTTGAATGAAAAGTTCAAGGAACGTTTTGTTTCAATTCAAAATATAGTTCACTGTGAGATCGAGTACTTTGGTCGACATCCTTGTAAGCGATATATACGAAGCAAGCCAATTAGATTTAGATACAAAATTTGGTGATCTTGCACTTCTGATGTATACCTCTTTCACTTTGATTTTTTCTTCACTGATTTCTGATTCTATCAGAATGACGTAAAAATATTATCCTTAGGATACGCCTGTACGGGTAAAACCGAAAAGGCGGCTCAACCTAATTATACCTGATATCTCAAAAGGGTATGAATAAATATTCAAAAGGAACAGTCTTTACTTTTACAAAAGAAAATAATGATATGATTGTTGTTAGATGGACAAAAATGTCGCTACCCTATGTATTTCCACTTGTCGTATAAAAAAGTAAAAAAGTTTTCTAGAAGGGAAAGCAAAAATTTGGGAAGCGATTGTACCTATTTGCTTTTCCAATCTTTTCAAGCTTGAGAGCAATCAATAGGTTGAATCAAAATAGCAACGATTAAAGAGTTAGCAAACGAGGTCCGTGCTCAATTGGCTGATTGATGTTTCAGTGTCTAACGCGTGGTACTTACATAAAAAACCGGTGGAATGAAATGTTCTTTGAATTTCAGAAGGTTTATCTTTTAATCTTTAAAAAATAAATACACATTTTTATAACTTCCCTTCAATTACAATTATAGTTTTATACACATTATGTATACCAGAGTTTCCCAAATTGGCCGAAATTTCCTTCTGGATAGAAATGTGAGGCTCCCAAGTGGAAAATAATCGCACTGTTTGTTAACAATAAAAAACCTTTGATAGATTTTCTCATGTCTGAGAGGGATATAGATTATTATTTGTCTATCGTAGATGGCCGGCTTTGTGTCAAACAGGCTTGGTATGCTTACGCCGTTACGAGGAGGTAGTTAGCCAGCAGCATTCACATACTATGATAGACGGAAACAGTCACAATTATTTATAAATATCATTTTATATTTTAAATATTGCAGAAAAGAAGATTGAATCGAAAGAGTTATTTGGACTAGGGTTCAACTATCTTGCATTCGGGTGTACACACATCCCTCAGTCTCATGTGTGTTTGAAAACCTTCACTAATGGCAAAACTGTTTCTTTTCAACCGCCTCATTGCTGGAAAAAGACGTAAGCTGGAGCTTTATTTTTCGGAGACTAGATGTATCAACATAAGACGTTGTTGAAATAGCAGTAATTGCACTAGATTTAAAGGGACATGGATGCTAAATACACTTCTCTCTTATTTCAAACCCAAGGAACATGCTGTGTTTCCACAACTTTCAAAAGAAAACATGCTGGCTTTGGTATTTGAACTGTTGTAAGAAGTAATGTTGATTTTGAGTTTGAACAACAAGGTGCACCTACTGGCTGTCTTCAGTTTTTCAAGGAAGGATTTGTAGCACGAATGAATGGCTTATCTTGCTGATATTTTTGAAACTCTGAAAGAATTAAATAACAAATTATAGAGAAACCTTGGGCAAAGTGATTGTGCACACTGAGGCCATCAATGCTTTATGGTAAACTCAACTCTTGTCCTCATTCTGTTTTCATAATGTGACTTATTAAGTCTAGATTTTCAAAATTAATTCACAATCAAGCCCAAAGCACGCAACGAACAACAGATTAAATATGATATACGTTGCGCGCTTGCCCAAACTATCCTCTATAGTCTATATCGATACACTGATGCATAAAAAGCCACTTAACACTTTTCACTAATCTAATTCTAAATTAGACAAGCAAGCAAAAGTCTTTTTAGTTGTTAATAGCGCTTCTCTATCCTCCTTACTATATAACTATATGTTTATCGCTATATTGCTACAATTTAAAATAAATAAATTACAGTCTTTTGACTATACTCTTCTCTTTTACACATGAAGGCGGATATCTGGGTGGCTGAACTAGCCCAAGGGGAAAAACACTCGAAGTTTTGGAACCACTGATGTATACGAAAATACTCACAAATTCATATGACCATAAAATATTCAAGTTTCAATTTTTTCGGATTTTTTTACATTCCAATGTTCTATATTATTTTACAACCAACAAAAAAATATAAAAAATTGTTGCTATTAAAAATATTTGATAGTGGTCTCTCAGAAGGATTTCAAATTAATACAACTTTCAATTTCAATGGTCGTGTGTTAATTTTGATTTTAATACTCATGTAAAAGTCATTACAAGGAAATATATTTATTATTTATTGTTATTTTTTGTAAAATACATTCGTACCGAGCAGTGGCGTATCCAAGGGATGGGCCTCATGGGCCTAGGCCCCCTATGAAAAATGGCTTCGAAAAATACCCTTACTAATTTTGCTTTTTCATAAAATAATATTTGTTGGTGTTAAAAATATGAAAACATAGGTAATTAGTGATTCTAAAATACATAATACAGCTGTCGTATTCTCTGAAGACTCTTAGCAAAATTGAAAAAAATTTAAATAGATTTCGGCCCCCTATAAGAAATTTCTGTATCCGCCACTGGTATCGAGTGTCAACAAATAAAAAAAGTGCCATAGAGAGAAAATTAGTAAAGCGCACAGCTACATTAGTCGATTTTTAGAGTGTCGGAATTCAATTTGTTCAGTGTTTTTACCTAATGAAAATTAGTTGCATATTTACTTGATAAATTAGCAAGTTATTTTTAAAATTGATTGATTGTTTATTATTTATTACACTAACCAGAGAGTAAAAATTGTAGTGACAATTATTAAGTTTTTAGTAATAAAATTTTTTATGTATGCATTTTTTAGTAATTTGTTTTCATTCAAGCAAAAATCGAAAATTTTATTTAGTCCCGTAACTATATTTATTAATTTTGCTAAACAACTATATACATTACTGAATGTGTAAATTTGAATTTATTTTTGAATTATTTGCACACTGGCTTATTTTGATACTTTGATCTGACTATTCAAAGAAAAGCATAAATAGATTTATAAAATTAAGTAAACATAGGTGAATAAGAATCAATTTTTTTTAATATTATTTGCTTAAATTTCTATTACTTATAGTGTCTTTGATTCAATAATACATTGTGTACAACTCCATTGTGTTTTCAATGAAACTATAGGATAACAGATTCAGAAGACAAAGAACACAATAAAAACAGCCATGAAACAATCACATTCACAAACCATATTTTCAAACAAGGAAGTGTAGTTTTTTTAATCAAAGACCTAGTAAAACCTTAAACCAAAATAAAAAGAAGAGAATTTGGAAGCAAATATATTTTGCTCTCGAAGTAGATCAAATCATCAAATATTTCTCTCAAATTAGATGCCAAATCGAATAAAGAAAGAAAGAACTTTAATTCTAAATTAAAAATATATCCATGTTGTTTTTCGGCAAATATGCTATTCATTTGTGTCTTGTTATCAAAGCATGATTTAACAAATTGCTAATCAATTAAATTGGGCCACATTTCAATTTATTTCATTTGTTTAAATTAGTAAAGCTCAAGTTTTGCTAACATAGAAAGTGTTTTACTACACGAGTTACTAAATATTATTAGTATATTTTCTCTGTGATGAAATTTAAAGTAATGACATTATTGCCAAAATCAGCTTTTAAAATTTTGAGATAAACTTCTACTACTTTCGTTGATTGGTTGGCTATTTCGAGATATCAAAGCACTTCAAGCTCTAAAGCTATATGCTCTCATTATTCTTAAGATGGTTAATCACAGTTTTGTGATTTTGTTTTTAATAGTCCGGAGTTGGAGATCGAAGCTCTGACCTTCAAGTGTTAAGCTGAGGAGTACAACCTAAAAACCATTGATCGAGTAAATTAAATTTTGAAAGCTAAAAAATAAGGTATTCATTCGATTCATTTTAGAATCAACGTTTTAAGCTCTATCAAAAATAATTAGATTAATTATCAGATTTTGAAATTATTAATTTGTCAATTTTTAAATTTTCAATTTTAGGGAGCATTTACGAGGATTCAAATATATGATTTGACATATACTCAGCAAATATGTATATATCATATATTTTAGAATAATAAAATTATTTAGGGGTTTTTAGTGTTCTATTTTATTATTTTGGATTTTTTAAAAGAAAAAGTAAATTTTTTTAAAAATTTACTTAAAACAAGGATTTGTAAGTCTTTCATAGATAAGAATTTTGTGATCTATTACGTCGTTGTTGCAATCAATTACGTCAATTTTCATTCAATTACGTCGTGTTGCATTCAATTACGCCAGTTTTAAAAATAAGAAAAATTAAAAAAACGTAAAACAAAATTTTATTTACTAACAATCAATATGCTCATAGTTTGAAGATTTGTTGATGTACAAAAGCATATTTCTGTCTGTAATATCCATTGCAATCTGAACTAGTGATTTCTGTGAAAGCACTGCTGATTCGGTTTTTCAGCTGAGACTCATTAACGCACTCTTGTCTTGTCACCAATTTTTCCCATTTGCTGAAACAAAAAAAAATTACATTGGTAAAAATACATTAAATCCTTCAAAGCACAAGTTTCGGCAACGATGAATTGATGCATTGTCCATCATCAATACTCGGTTTTCAACATTTAGTTCAGAACATTTTAATTTCAAATCGTTAAGACACCCTTGAAATTTTTGCTATCGTGAATTACATGGAACAACAAACCCTTTCTGTTCATTGCAGCCACTACAAATATGTTTCTACTTCGAGCTAATGAACAGAAATCGTTGCACGTGTCCCCAGTCTTGATCTACATCTTTTAGGTCCTGTGTATACCTTAAAGCCAACCTCATCTAAAAACAAAATTGTCTCAAAGGGTGTTCTTTGTTCCATTTCACGAAATGCTCTTGCATACTTGAAAATGATTTTAAACTGCAGTAGGAGTATTCTGTGCAATTTGAACTGGCATAACACTTTTTAATGTGTAATGGAATTTACGCAAGCAAGCATCTGTCGATACAGGAGTTGGATACTTTTATTCCAAATGCTTCATACCCTTTTTTTCCAAGGTCTCTAAGGCGGACTAAGCAATTTTCATTCATCTTTTTGTTTATCAGAAAACTTACTTCGATTATGTCCTCCCCTTTTAAGTGCTTCTTCTTGACCATTTGGAAAAAACTTTCTGACTATTATCGAACCTGTTGTTCTTGGAAATCCCAGAAGACTAGCAATTGCGCTATTTCCATTACTGTCTAGTGCTAGACTTATCGCACACCTTTTTAGATCAAGGGAAACAGATTTTCTTGTGCTCTTACTTGTTTTTCTGTGCTCTGAATTACTTCATTTACAGTATTTGCAGGTGAAATTTCTTCTTCACTATTTTGCATGGGCTCCTTTATTTTCCTTTTTTGATCTCATCATATTATTTTTGATATCTCATATATTATATATTTAATATCTATTATTTATAATTTAAATATTTTAATATATTTTCTAGATTTACAAAATAACAGATTCTATTTCATCTCTAAAATATTTTTATTTCATATTTTCCATATCTCTCCATTTTATTTATATTTTTCTCCTTTTCTACAAATTTATCCTCTTATCTTTAATTATTTACCAAAATGATAATTCATCTATAACTCCAATTTTTATTTCTCATCCATCCTTGTGAATCTTCCCATATTCCATTTTGATCATAAATATTTTCATATCATTTTCTATCTCAACAAATTTTATTTATATAGACTAATATAACCTATTATTTTAACTCAATATAATTTTATTATACCTATCACAATAAATTGATATTTATGATTAGATATGTTTTAATTTTTAATTCTCAATAAATTCTATAGTTATTCATATTTTTTATTATAGCAAATTTACTTTTATATTATATTCTAATTTTTTCAACATTCACTATTTCATTCTTTAATATGATCAACTTGAAATTATTCAAGATATATAACACAAAAAGATACAAATCATCACCAACTAAATACGATAAATCTTTTTTTTCATTTTATATTTTACTCATTATCAATCATTTTTTGTTTCATAACATTGTTACTCATAACCATAATTTTAACATAATCTATTCTTAATATTGTAATTTGATTTTTAATTATAGATAAACAACTTTTATCGTTAAAAATCTTATGATATTATTAAATAAACTTTTTAAATTTCATCTATATATATTTCAAAACATATTTACTAAATTTCAATATCTTTTCATAAAATGATTATCTTTTTTTTCTCTGTAAACATCCAGTTCAAAATTAGATTTTGATTATATTTTTCATATATCAAATTTAAGTTTATTTGTTCTATTTTATTATATCTTATTTTTCTCAAGATCTTTTTAATTATAATTTTTTCCATCTTCTTAAGATTTTTATATTTTCCTTTGAATAAATAAATTTGAAAGTTTTAATAAATTTTGAAAATTAAAATATATAAATTTAAATATTTTTTATATAATATTTTATTTTATATTTTCAAACTTTTCAACTCCTCATTAATCTTCTCATGATTATGATCAAAAAAAAATTTATTGAATTCATCATTTCTAACTATAACTTTACCTAAAAATTTCAAAAATTATAAAAATATAAAATCATAGGAAAAACTAAAATAATTACTTTTAATTTTAACTTTAATAAATTTTTATAATACAAACACAAAATAATTTTTTTAACAATATCATTTAACAATTATAATCAATAAAAACTGATTAAAAATATACGAAATATTCAAATTCATATTATTTTTCTAATTTTATTTAAAAAATTAAAAACTAAATCAACTAAAACTGAAAAAACACCATTTATACTTATTCTATTATTAAATAAATTTTTGATATAGATAAAATAATATTTTTTATGATTTCAAAATTTGAAATTTCAAATTTTTCCCATAACTTATGATTTAAAATAAAATTTTTATTTATATCATGAATTATTATCATTTTTCTTTTTTAAATAATTACAAGATAACGACACTCAATATTTCTAAATTTGATACAAAATAGACCAGATAAATTATAAACTAATTTTTATTTATATTATAGTCAAACATAAGACAACAAACTTAAAAATATTCTCTCACCAACACTAGAACTTTTATCATAATACAATATTATCACTATCTTCCCTTCTTTTAAAACTTAAACCTTCATGAAACATTTTCATATATTTAAAATATTTTCAACTAAATCTATAAATTTAATATATATCTTAAAATATATCTAATATTTAAAAATAATATGATTTCGTAATCAAGTTAAAATTAATTATAATTTTATAAATGAGTTTATTGTGTTTTTAATGGTTTTGATCTAGATATAGAAAAGGATGAGAAAATATGTTGAGACACGAGAAAGGATAAGAAAATATTGTCGAAGAACAGGAAAGGAGAGAAAATACTATCTGCAGAAACAGTGTAGTGTAAGCGCGACAAAAAAAAGTAATTCATCACTACTCACCATCTCCAATAAATTCTCGAGAATATTTTCATTTCATGAATTTGTTGATTCGAAATATAGAAATGAACAAAGTAACAATAAAATGATTAATTAAAACTAACCTAAATGATTGTAAGAATGACTTGATTGATTGCAACTAGGACATTATTGAATCCAACAACGACGTAATTGATCGCAAAAACGACGTAATTGAATGAAAATTGACGTAATAGATCGAAAAACTCTCATTTTAATAACTTTATTGATAAAATACCTTTTAAAGATTTGCTCAGAGAGGGGATTTAGAAGACAAACTTAATGAATAAATACCGCTAAGCTTTTTATACACCAATCGACAAAAGCCCTTTTAAAAACGAACTTAGGCAGCGATATGGAAAAACACCAATAACGATAAATATCCTTGTCTGTATAAAACGGCTTTTAAAATCAACTTGGAAGGAGATTTCATAGAACACTATGGTCAAATACTTCTTACCATGGTGGCTAAAATTCATTTAAAAATTCGCTAAAAGTGGTGCTTTGGTGAGAGACACGTAATTGCTAAATTATCCATAGACTTTCGATTAATGCATTATAAATGATCCATATAGGCCAAATTTTCAATGTAACTCCAAAAATCCTTGCACCTTTTTCATCCATTACCCTTCTATAACTAAACCTTAAATTATCGTGTGTTTCGATAGCAAATAAAGTAAAACTCACTATGCAATTTATAAACCTTGACATAATGCTTATTTCTTGGAATATCACAAAAATAGTTCAAGTTTTACAAATAAACAAAAAATGCAAGAAATTTATGGGCTATTTTTTATTTAAAATCTAAATTTTTAATAGTAATTGTAAATCCAACTAAATGAGTTTAAAGCGTAGCATCAATTTATTGTAGAAATATTTGTAGGGTAGAAGAGTTATTTTACCCGATTTTTACATCTATATAGTCATTATCCCCACATAATACATATCTCCATAATAGAAGTAAGGTGAGATGCTCATTCGCAAATTTGGCATATACCAACCTTTGTAGGCCACTATGATTACGATGTTAAAGAAGCCATAAGCTCTGGCACAAGCGTTATTAGATGCATGCACAACAACAACTTTCTTGTCCAAAAGGAAGTTTGTCATTGTTTACTCTGTAAAACGGTTTATTTGTCTGGCCTGTAAAGTCTAGACAGTGTTCATGAGCGAGGCAAATTCTCTGCATTATGACAAATTGCGAAATATTACTCCCTCGTTGTGCATAGCAAAATGATTTTGGCGATGGCTGCAAATGTGAGAAAGGGGTGCAACGTTGAGCAAACATTGAAATTTAACTGGATGGTATCCTTGCGCTTTAGTTTCAGAAGCGGTGTATAAAAGATGCTACAATTCTCCATTCTCTTTTCAAAACTCAGAAGAAACGAAGCTCTCTTGGACAAAATTCGCAATGCTCGACGCAAAAGTAATATGCCTTTTCTTTTGCTAAGGGCTAATCTACTTCTATCGTTTTACTTTAGATCTTTTCTATCCTCTTTCTCTTTCTCTTTTTCAATGGTAAGGATGCAATCTCTGCTTCCAAGACTTAATAAGCCATTCCTCATTAATCTTTGTTTTCTAATTAGGAATACATAAAGTTGAGCTGGCTGGAGAAAATCATGAACATGAAGGTATTGAATCTTTTAATAATTTTTTATAAAGAATAAAGCAATATTTGAAAAGTTTATACATCTGCCTCATAGCTACATTACATTATGGATCAATTATTATGAATGGACCACAAATTTACAATGTTTTTTCGATAAAATTAATTTACGTACATTTTAACTTTCAATTCAACGTTGAATTATAGTACTCATTATTCCTTTTTGCTTATATTGATTTCAGGCATCAAGCATGTCTTATCAATTTTTATGTAATTCATTGCCACCTTAGCTTTAATCACAAATTTTTTGAGAGAAGAAAGCTTTTTATCAGAAAAAGAGGTCCGTTCTTGTAAACTGTTTTGGATTCAACTCAAATTTCGTGTGTATGTTCCCTAAAATATCTATTCTGATTTGCAGAATTCTAAGAACCAAATATATATTCTGCAATCTGTATTTTTTGGCCACAAATTTCAAATATTCTTCTTTATATTTCCTTCATGACTTGATAGTTCGTTCGACCAAGTGATGTTTTTGAAAGAATCTGTGCACAAATCTTTTCGCCAACTTTAAGTCTTTTCTATAGGGACTTTGTAGTACGTATGACTTTTATGATGCTTAAAGGCTATATAAAAAACTGTAAACTTATTACAGTTAAAAAAAAATTGTTTTGGTTCGGTTAACTCCGGAATTGTTTAGTTTTTATAGATGTTGTGTACATAATCGTGCTTCTTTTGTCATGGTGATTGCAAATATAGGAATTAGATGGAAATAAAACAATAAAAAATTGCGCCCTTGAATAATTTTGATAGTATATATTTGAAACCCATTGCAATAATCATACAAAATAAAAAAAAGTTGTGAGCATACAAAAATGTATTTAATCTTTTAATTAAATTCAAATCAAGTTTCAATCCATTTTTGGTCATTTTAAGGGTCTAAGGGAAGAAATTTAAATAAGAATTTTGTCAGGTCCTGTTGGAGATATTTTCTTTATTTACCTTCCTGAAGTTACAATTATATTATAAAAAATTTTGCTTTTCGAATATTTTTGAGATTCTTAGGAATTGTATACCTTGAAAGTTGAAAATTAGCGAATCCCTGACAACTTTTATTTCACTAAATAGTTTAAATGATTCATAAAAGGAGATTATTTTGACTTTTTGTTAGAATAGTTTGACCTTTAGAAGATAGGAAGAGGAAACTTGTGAACCTTGGAATATTTTTATTGTTCAGTTCACTTAATAAAATTAAGCCAGTGTATATTTTCAACATGACCATACTAAAAATAGGATATTTTTTAGCTTGATGACGAAGACCTTTACATTTCTAAAGGTCATGCAGGAGAAATTTAACTTTTTGGTCAACAAAGTACCGGTGAAATGCGATGTCTTATTTTTGAAACATTCATTTGAAATAGAACCTTGAAATCAATGCTTGGTTCATTTTGATATAAGGCGAGAACCTTATAAACATTACCACATGTAGAGTGGAAAATGAACACTTTAAGCACCAGCGTGACACCCGTGCCTCAAGAAATGAAAAGCTTCTGCTTTCAATATATAAAATTTCATTGAAAAAGCAAGCCCACGATTTGTCTTAAAAATTCTAGCGCTCAAAGTGTTAAAAGTGCCATTGTACCAGGCATAGAATATTTCTTCAGCCTTTTTTCTCAAGACTTCAAAAGTTTCTGCTTTCTTGTAAAAATACACACGGGACACAAAAAATTATCTTTATTATTTTTCTATTTCTATTCAAATGAAAATAAAAGTATCTCTTTAAAATTTTGGTTTCATTGAAGCAACTATTACAAAATGGCTTGCTATATATACAGCGGTGGCCGGAAATCTTGGTCTCAAAAAACTGGGTCTTAAGCCAGTTATTAGATAGTTCGATATAATAGTAAGTATAAAGAAATGTAACATTATTATTCCTTTTCAAATTCATTTCAAGTAACTGAGAGGCCCAGTTTTGTGAGATCGAACTTTCTAAGACCGAGTTTTCTCATTTTTTTCTAAAATCCTTTAATCTTTTTGTATGCTTAATTTTAATATTATGTCTCCATTATTCTTGATAACGAAGTATACATTTTATTTGCCTTTCTAAACTCTTTTTATAGGACGTGATCATTTTTCTACAATTTCAGACTTTAATATTCAACCTGAATTTGAGACCGAGTATTCTAAAATCTAGTTTTGCAAGAACGAGTTCAACATACATCTTGTGAATTAGAGAGAAAATTTTCAATTGTATCTGGTGGCATTTAATCTCCAAAAAGACTAACTTTAATTATAAGTCATTGAAAGCTTTAGATTTTTTAGAAAGTTCTTTTTTTAATAAAGATAAATTAAACTGTTTATGTTTGCATGTTCATCTTTATGGCATTTATTCCGAAAAAAAAGAGTTACTAGAATTTTCATTTAACTTTTTTTTTTCTAAAGAAAATCATTTTATCAAAAAATCACAACTCCCAGCGATTACGTTTTTTTTAAATGTTGATCATAGATTTTAGAAGCGTACTAACATTTATATATCAATATAGTATAAGTTGAATTTCTATATATTGGTTACTTACGCAAATAGAATATTCCAAATTGTATGCATTATGCTGACTAAATTTAAGCTTTTAATTTATTTGCTCGATATATCAGTTATTCATACATTAGAATAAATCATTTTTCAAAATGTTAATTTCAATAAAAATTTCTGTTGTGTGTATAATTATTCGTTTATAAAGCGTTTAACAGTCTGATAAAATATTTATTTGTTTTTCAAAATTATAATGCCAAGGTTGAAGTACCTGCATTAAAAAATTTTTTTTTTATTATTTGATGTAAGTAAATCCTGAACATCTCTTGTTAACAAAAAAGACGTCATATTTTGCACAGATTGTAAAAATTAGAAATAAATGATTTTACTTTATGTTTTGACTTGTATTTGCCGTGTAACTTATGATTAAAATTAAATAAATTTTAATGTTTATAAGAATTGCACTATGAAATATTGGTATCGTCGATTTTATGGTTATTGTTTTTTTTAAATAAGAAATTTTTTTTATTGTGTTGTGAAAGTTTGCAAATTTTGGACTTTAACATTTTTTTTTAGATTTTGTGATTTAATATATATACGTTGCAAAAACTTGTCTTTTTTTTGTAAGAAAATTTTGCGTGTGTGTGTGATTTTAATAAAAATAAATGAGAAAACATTTTTGTAAAAGAATTCTACTGATCTCTTTAAGCCGTAGCGTTAGAGTAGTTAAGGTAGCTCAACAACTTTGACAAAAACGAAAATCTTTTTAAAATATTTTCAGAAAATTGAAAATATTTCTTTTTTGAAAAAATTGTGTTCAACTTGATTCCTAAGAGTTTCTTTCAGTGTTTTTGTTTCTAAATGCTAACTTGATTGATCGATTTATTATTTATTCAAAACACGGGTTGAAAGCAATCAAGTTATCTTTAATTGACCCTGAAATAAAACCATCTATTATAGATGTTTTTATGCCATATTCGATAATTATAATCACGATTTCTTGACTACACACCGGTTCCAAATTTGATAAATAGGAAGCTGTATTTTTTTTTAGAAATAAGTCTCGTATTTCGTTGACAAGCATAGCGTAGAAAGAATTGAGTTTTTTTTCTAATTCTTTTATAATTCTCTTTATCCTTCAAATTTTGTATTTTATATTGACTTTAGGAGACTGTAAAAGTATTACCTTAAACATACAAGATGGCGAAAACATTCTTCATGTCGAAATCAATAAATGTGATAAGATAAGAGAACTAAAGAAAAGTATTTCAGAAATAAAAGAAATACCTACTGAAAAGATTAATTTACTATTAAATGATGCAACCTTAGATGATGATATGAAAATTAGTGAAATAGCTTCTAAAGATCTCACAATGAGTAAGAGCTTTTATTGTTTGTTTTTACTTTTCAAGTATTCTTATCTTATATCAAAGATCTCTCCAATTTTAAAGTGAGCACATTTGGTCGCTTATGATATTTAAGGATTTTGAATTCTTTTAAAAGTTGAAGCAAGCTCTATTTTTAATCTCTAACCTTCTCACTATATGAGTTAAAAATTGAAAACCTTGAGTAAATTTTTTATTTAAAACAAAATACAAGCAATAATATTTCGGTAACTATGACCTTCTTCAGATATATTATATTCAGATTTAATATATCCGAAGAAGGTCATTCAGATATAATATATCCGAAAAAGGTCATTTAGATATAATATATCCGAAGAAGGTCATGGTGACCGAAATATTATTGCTTGTATTTTGTTTTAAATAAATGATTTACTCAACGTTTTCAATTTATTTCTGTTTCATTTTCAATGCATATATGACTATTTTTATATTTCACAACAGAAATAATGGCTCCAAACCCTGAAGATCCATCCACATCTGACGCAAAATAATTCTTAATTTACTCCCTGAAAACAGAGATTGTCTTCATTTCTTTTCATTCACTTTTCATAAAAAATTCTAAAATAAAGCTTTTCTCCAATTTTACCTTTTATCTCGAAAAAATTTCATTGATCTCTCATGAAGTTCTGAAGTTTTAGAATATTGTTTGGGAATTTCTTTGCTAATATAGCCAATCTTTGCTCACAGCCAGGAAATAAATAAGCCCCTTCTTGATGCGAAGGAAAGAACGCGAAACACCGTCAAACATTAAAATAGGATGAAAGGAACTCATAAATAAATCTTTGCTTTTCATCTAAGATTTCTTTGTCACTATGAGATGAACTCAACAACACAACATTTTTATTATTCTTCGGAATGTAAGAAACTAATAGTATTTTGTTTTCATGTTCGTCAAGAAAAATCGGAGAAAAAATTCCCTATTGCTTATCTCTAATCATTTTAAGTATTTCTTTCCTGTGTAATCTCATAGTTTCGAGAGATAAATTTTTCACAAGTAAACATACTGTTAGCGCATGCGACGCGAAAAAATAGTCTAAAATAAATTTAAAAAAAAAGTAGAAAAATATATAATAGAATAATTTTTTTATTATTAATTCAAATTTATTAAATTTTTTTTTTGAAATTATTAAAAAAAATTAACTATAATAATAAATGAAAAGAAAAACGGTTCACATTGATTATGTATAATGTTTTAAAATGTAACAATCGGACATTAGAAGAAAATATTTCTTCCTAAATATAAAAAAATCGATAAAATATTTTTGCTTTTGAAACAAAGTGGTTAATCAAAATATTCTTTCCCAATGAGCTATTGTTAGAAAAAAATATTTTTTAGGCTTGAAAAATGAAAAAGTTTTCAAAAGTTTTAACTTTTTGTTAAATAAATCCTTTGTTCATTACATTCACCTTTCAACTGTCTTCACTAATGATCCTTATTTCCAAAAACCTTGCTTCATGGTTTCTTCAAACAAAATTTCCATTCTAAATCTCCATTAGTCATTTGTATGATTATGTTTTAACGGATATTATATTAACAAAAGCTAGGTGTTTCGTTATAATTTTTTTTGTTTCCCATTGTCTTTGCAAACACTAATATATATACAGTCAATTCTTAGTATTCATAATTATTTTTATTTAAATTCGTTTGGTGAAATATCTGGATAATTAAGTTAAGATTAAAAGGTATGCTTTGAGTTTATAGCAACATTTTCTAACATAATTAATATTAGTTGTTCTATTTAAATATTCCAAAATTAATTCAATTATTCCTGGCTTTGATTGACACTTTCAGACATTTAAAACCTTAAATGCAAAAAATGATTTCAGAAATAAAAATGATCATGGTCGAATTGGTATAAAAACATATATTTCATGTAAAATTAGAGAGAATATTTTGGGATATTGTTTTCAGGCATAAACCGCAAATTTGATTGACACTAGCAGTAAAACCTCTAAATGCGAAAACTGTGCTCAGAAATGAAATCATCATGATCTATTTGCTATAAAAACATATATTTCATGTAAAATTTGAATCAATATTTTTGGAAACAAATTTTAGATTGATTGATACTTATAAGTATTTTCAAATTCAAACTGCAAAAATTGAGCCCATAAATGAAACTAGCATGGTTGATTTGGTATAAAAACCTATATTTCATTGTAAAATTTGAATGAATGTTTTTGGAAAATTTTTTTAGAAGTAAACCGCAAATTTGATTAACACTTATAAGTATTTCCACATCCTAAATGTTAAAAATGACTTCAGAAATGAAAACAGCATGATTGATTTGGTATAAAAACCTATATTTCATTGTAAAATTTGAATGAATGTTTTTGGAAAAAATTTTTAGAAGTAAACCGCAAATTTGATTAACACTTATAAGTATTTCCACATCCTAAATGTGAAAAATGAGTTCAGAAATGAAAACAGCATGGTTGATTTGGTATAAAAACATATATTTCATGTAAAATTTGAATGAATGTTTTTGGAGATAATTTTTAGAAGTAAACCGCAAATTTAATTAACTCTTATAGGTATTTTCACATCCTAAACGTAAAAAATCAGTCCAGAAATGAAACAAGCATAGCTGATTTAGTATAACACATATATTTTATGTAAAATTTAAAGGAATGTTTTTGGAGACAATTTTCAGAAGTAAACCGCAAATTTGATTAAAACTTATAGGTATTTTTAAATCCTAAATGTAACAAATGAGCCCAGAAATGAAAACAGCATCAACGATTTAGTATAAAAACATATATTTTACGTAAAATTTGAAGGTATATTTTATTAGATATATTTTTGATCAATCAAAATTTTGATTGACATTTTCTAAAAAGTTGCCATGATTATTGAAAAAATTAAATATATAGTGTTAGTAAATAATTTGAAGTTAATTGAAGAGAAGTATTTATCTAATTGTAATGGAGACTCTTCCAACTCCTTTAAAAATATTTTTTTCAGATATCAAAGATTTACTGATTGATAAATTCGCTGAATTACAATTAGATAAATCAAGCTCATCATTTATTAGAGATTAGTAGCGTAATTATATCATTAGCTGCGCTACTGTTGAAACAAAATTCCAAAATTTGTGGAAAAGTCCACGATTTCTTATGCTGAGGCAGCAATAGCTCCTCCTAAGTTGACTGCCGACTTTTATTGTCCTAATAAATGTGTTATCGTGAAAACTAACATTGTGAAACCTGATAGGGTTAAAATTTCAGAGATGAAAAAAGACATTATTAGCACTATAAACCCCAATGAAAACAAATTACAAATTAGAATTCTAAAAATTAATAAAAACGGCAAAGCCACTAGCAACCACTATTATGAAAAATAATTTTGAAGTATAATAAAGTAGGACAATTACTAGTAATGTGTCCAAATTTATTACACTTCAAAATTATTTTTAATTAATAATATTAAATTATTAATTATATAATTATTATTTACAATTACTAGTAATGTGTCCTACCTACCAAGAAACTTCTTGGCCAATGAAAGAAGGGGGAAAAATAGGAATAGCGCGCGGATTACTGCCCAGTTAACACCATGGGCTTTCCGGTGCTGTCGTTTTCCATTAACCAATGGGAAAAGCCTTCTAGAAGTTTCGGAGCTCCCACTATAAAAGGGAGCTCCGCTCCTCTATTTTCATTATTTTTACTTTTCTCATTTTCGCTAACTCAACTCCCACCCTTCCCACCCAAAAGTCTCGCCCAAGGGCAAAATCTAAAGGAAAAGTTTTCTCAAGAATAAAGAGTCAAGATAAAGACAAAGACAAAAAAGGTAGTCTGTCTGAGACCCACGCTTGGACGTACGGGGGGGGGGGGGAAGGCGCGCTGCGAATTACTGCCCTAGGTCTGAAGAAAGAGGAGATTAATACCTGTCTTTCGGAGCGCATCCAGGCGCTCGGAGTGCGACCCGGAACCCTCGAGCGGACTCGATGGAGCCGGCGTCGCCTTGTTCCACCCTTCCCACCATTCTGTAGTTGTCTATTTTCTTTAGGAGCGACCCCGCGCAGGTTGTCTAGCAGAAGCTGGAGCGGATTTCGGAATGCCAGTGATCTTGGCTGCCGATAGCACTGAGGAGGCCGAGGCTCCAGCCCTTGTCCAGTTTGTATGAAGAGCGATGATGTTTACCCGTAGAGAGTTATGGAACTGCGTCAGGCCATCCAGATCCAAGGCCTTGATGGTCTGCTCCACGAGCCCGAGGTAACTCATCAGCATCTCATCCTTGGTGTGCATTTCCTTGTGAGGGGCGAGTTCCTTAATTATTCTGAACCGTTGCAAGGCCAGTTCCATAGGGGGAGTATTGTAGATGCCAATCTCTCCGTAATCCAGTGTTCCGTATCCTAAGGGTAGCGAGGGCGGGTACTGTCCACGGAGAGGTTGCGTCGGGGCAGGAGAGGTTGGAGGACGAGGAGTATCAGAGCGCTTCGGGATAGAAGCAGTGGGTATAGCGAGATTTTCAATCTGACGAGCCAACTGAGCCACTTGGTCGCCGAGGGTTTGCAGTGTGTATTCACCGATGAACCCAACGGAATCCAGGCAAGAGGCTCGAGGATTGATAAACGAGTAAGTAGCTGGGCGTGTGGGAGTAGTAAAACCTTCCGGCACTTGGGTCGATGAAGGGTTGGTCATTAAAACGGTTGAGTTGAGTTAGCGAAAATGAGAAAAGTAAAAATAATGATAATAGAGGATGAAAACGTATGAAAAGCTAAAAAGCATTAGTAGCTAAAAAATTGGATGTTAGATATTTATCAGAGCGTGAGTTTTTCACTATTTCTTCCATTTTTTTAACCCCACGTTCTGCAAAGATATTTGTTCTATAAATGTCAATTAATGAATTTTCAGAACTGAAAAATTTCAGTAAAGTAGATATGGCTTTTTTGTTCAACTATAGCTTGTTTTAGTTTATCATAAGTCGAAACTTAAAATTTTTGGTCAGAAAACCACAAGTCACACCAAGAAAATGAAATAAAACAACAAATTTTTTCCAGCTCTTCTCTCTTTTCAGGGAGTAAAAAATAAGCCATTAAGGCATACAAGCCTCGTGAATTCCATCTGGGGTTGTGGAGAGATGGCAGTTTTTTTTCAGCTTATTTTGGGCCATTTGCCAGTTTCTTTATGGAACTTGCCTATCTGAGTTCGAACAAAAACTTGAAATCATTCCTCCAGCCAGTATTTTTGGAAGTTCCATAATGATGACAATCAGAAATATAATTTGATTTCAAGAATTCATAATTTTGAACTATTATATCAACGAAGAAATAATTCAAGTGAGGACTTTTGGTCGAACCGTCAAAGATTGAACCCATGATATGTCTCAAAACCAAGTCCAAAACATGGCGTTGACATGGAATACATTGTGGCTTGTCGTATCCCTTCTCGTTCACCATTCTCTTAAACCTAACAACAATCCCATTTTCACGACCTGTATTCACTGCTGTTGAATCGCATATAATCATTTTAATACTCTGCCAAGCGTCAAAATCATCCATAAGTTTCACCAACTCTTCAAAATAGCTTTAGAAGAACCATTTCTGCAAGTTAGTATTGCAAAATTGATTCTCCGTTGGCTATTTTGAAGACACACCACTTGATACTCTTTCTTTTTAATACTTTTCCCATCAAAATGTAAACAAAACACTTCCGATTTCAAAACCCCCATAAGCTTTTCTTTAACACTTTCAGATTCTTTAATAACTTTTTTCCACACCCCAACCTGACTCGGACTTTCAATATCAATTCCATCAAGTTTAAGAGAAATAAATACAACTGAAGCCTTTCTGGTAGACAAACAATACTGTGTTACAAGCTTAGCGGCGGATTTCGTTGAGTTATACTTTTTCTTTGTTTCATTCTTTTCATTCGGGACAAATTCATCATCATTTTCAATTTTAGTGAGACTAGAACTTTCAGAACCAAAGTTTGATTTAGCCGGAACACACGAAGATGTCGATTCAGTATAAGACAATCTCTAAACTTTAACGCGCTTCGAAGGATGTATTGATGTGATGCTTGCCTTAGATCTTGTTGAATAAACTACTCTACTCGCTGTTGCAATCTGGGTGTGATAAAGGGCTTTATTCTGTGAACTCAGCCAAAAACCGTCAGCTTTAGTCATATCAAACAAACTGTTCATCTCCTCCTCCAATTTTTCTGTCTTTCTTTTCCTGTACTTTTCATACAAACAGATAACTTTTCCAACTTTCAACACCACTTGCTGATTAGAAATTTTTGGAAAGTTCAACTCATTCCAAAGTTGACTTATTTCTTCTGCTAAAATTTTGATCCTTGCTTTCTTACTCTTCTGGCTCTCAAACAAGTTTAAATTCTCCCAATGATTTGTTTATTGTTTGGCATTTTACAGAAACCAGATAAACATGTGGTTACAAGAGGAATTTCTGGCCTTCTCTTGACACAATTTTTATTACTCATTTAATTGAAATAAATTGTTTTATTAATCTGAAAAAAAGATTCAAATTTTATGAAAAAGATTAAAAATATTATTCTGAAGAGAAAAAAAACATTACGAGAAAGAAAGAAAGATAAAAACGAATGAATCAATATAATTAAATAAGAGAAGTAATGAATGAATATTTAAACAGCCTAACTTTCTAACGACTACATTACTACAGCCTTATGCTCAATTCATAATCTTAATTTTTATTGTGTGTCGACTAATTTTCCACCCATTTCTAGTGATTGTGTATATTTCTTTTTTAACTCAATATTCTCGATTATGGCTGGCAAATGAATACTGATAGTGGGAGACACGAATTCACAGCACGTATTTTGGGATTCCAAAAGTAACTATTAGGCAACCTTTTGTATAAGAACTTAGTTGAACATAACCTGCACATCGTGAACTCAGATAGAAATCCTACCTACAGTAGTTTGAGAACAGATGTGACACTTTAATCATATATTGATCTTACTATTTGTAATGATGAAATGGTCCCACTAGTCGAGTCATGGAAAAATGATTTTAAATTTATTCTTCAGTCACGCCGATTTGACGATAAGTCTTCAAGAAATGAGAGAGTAAGTACAGATAAATTCACGCATGTTAGAGAAATTTTCGATATTTTGTTCAAAACCAAATTCCGTCGGACATTGTATGTTCGCGTACCTTGCGTCTTTTTCGTGGCGTGGACCGAAGTAGAGCGCGTATACAGTGTCTCCAATATTGTAGTGATGAGCCAGCTTCGATAAGCTTTTTTGTCCTTGTGACCTTGAAGCTTCCTTGGCTTGCTTTTCTTGAGCAGCATGAGCTGGAGATGGCAGCAGTACATGGATCTTTGTGCGGATCTGACGGGAGTTGAGCAGTTCGCTTGGTGAATATCCCGTAGAGTTGGGCGTTAGCCGATACTGCATCAGGAATTCTTGCAGCGCGCTTCTCGGAGGAAGTGAGGATTTCCGTAGAGCCTGCTTGTCAGTTTGGATCAATCGTTCGGCTGCTCCATTTGTAGCCGAATGTTATGGTGCTTCGGTGAGATGTGTTATCCCTCGTTCTTTGCACTAGGACTAGAACTCTTCTGACATGAATGTTGTAGATTTATCTGTTACCAGTGTATGCGGATAACCAAAATGTGAAAATCCTCTTCCAGCAGGTCGATCGTCGCTTTTGTTGTAATCGACTGCGTTGGGTGCACACAGGGGTATTTGGAGTATGCATCGACTAGGACAAACCAATTGGATCCTAGAAAGTTAATACCATGATCCAAGTGTAGTCGACTCCATGGCTTTTCTGGTAGCATCCAAGGGTGAACTGTTGGCTTGGACGGCTTCCTCTGGTGTTCTCCGTAAGGAACACAACTCCTACAGGTGGGTTCGATGTCATCTGCAATGTTTGGACAGTAAACGGAAGTTCGTGCTAGCTCCTTGTTGCGTTCTACCCTGAAATGCCCAATGTGAAGCTGATCCAGGACGTTTCTGCGGAAGACGGCTGGGACGATGACTCTGGATCCCATGACAAGGCATCCGTTGATTACGGCTAGAGAATCGGCAACTTGTCTAAAGCGTTGCATTTCACTACCTTCGTCACTTTTTTTGGAGGTCATCCTTCGCGTGTACACAGCATGATCGTAGAAAATCTTTTGCTGATTCGCGTTGAAGGGCGTTCCTGGATTCCACTCGTCGATTGATGTCTTCAACCGCGCAAACCACCTCGTAATCCTCCAGTTACTGAATACAGCGTAGCATGGTTTCGATGAATCCAGGACTTTGTCCACCGAAATCTTAAGCAACTCGTCCCAAGAGATTGAGGTCTTTGGTGACTGTATAAGTAAGGTCAACACTCTCTCCGGTTCCTGGTACTCTGGTTTTAGCCCTGAATCTTACCTACGGATTCATATTCGGGCGTCGGCTTAAAAGTAGGTTGTCCTAAGGCATCCGACTTCTGCAAGTTATCCGTCGTGGCCGTATCAATTTCCATAAGACATTTTTGATTCGTGATCTCGATAGAACTTTGGGAGAGTCGGTTGGGTTTTAATAGTAACTCCAGCAATGACTTTCGCGTTCTCAGCAGCCTTACTTTTCGGAAACACAGCTTCCAGATGTCCCTTGGCTTTGCAAAAATGGCAGATAGCCTCCTTGAAACGAAATTCGTTAGCCTTGTGATTAGGCTTGCCGCAGCGATAGCTAGTTACCTTGGCTTTTTTTACATCACTTAACTTCTTTGGTGTCGTTTTGAGCAGAATCTTCTTATTCACTTTATTGACTGCTTTCTGAGTTCCATGGACAGTCTCCTTGGTTATCTTTGCGGCATCGTCAAACGGTGTGAACTTAGTTGTAGTGAATGGAGCAAAAGAACCTATCATAGGTCTTCCAACCATGTTCTCAAGCAGCTTCTTCATAAGCTGTCTTTCCTGATCCATCTGCTGTTGCATAAGCTTGAGTACATCCTTGGTTTCTGCCATGGTGCGAGACACTGATCTTGTTCAATCCGATGACGTCAATGGGAGTCTTGGCGATGTTTTGAGCAAGATCCTGTTGACTACGCAAGAAAGTCTCTGTTATGTTTTCACTAGAAACAGAGTAAAGTAAAAGAAGGTACAATTTATTGAAAGCCAACGAAGAAGTGTGTATATTCTTAAAAACACACTAGTATTTATACATTGGAAATATACTATGCAAATTTCCAGTAATAACCCTAATCAAATGAATGGATCTTTGTAAGAAACTATTTCCATTGACTTGATAGGACTTCATGTAAATTCTTCTTTAACATGCACTTTAGAAGAGGGAAACAATTTTGCACTGTCGCGGAGGGAAAATTGTGCAAACGCTTTGCAAACGCCTTATTTGCATAAGCTGCTTTACAATAGTTAACGTTATTAGGAATCAAATGTTTACTAAAAGTTATATGCATATAACAAAAAGAAGTGATGAGTAATATAAGAATATAACATACAAACAGAGGTTGAAATTATGGAGGAGAATAATGGTTGAAAGGATAGAAGAGAGGAGGGAGAGAAGGAGGCCAAACCAACAGTGGATTGTATGAAGGAAAATTCTAAGGGGCTAAAGTCTTTGAAGTCCGAAATGGAAGTGGATAGAAGACAAAATCAAAGCACTTTAAAGCTCTGCATTTGATTAGCAGAGAGGAGAGTATAATTATTCTAAAATAGGTAAATAAAATTAATGTGATTAGTTTGTTATATGGTTAATTTCTATAGAAAGCGCGGTTTTAATAGTATAAATGATCTTAACATTAGGCTTGTAAAGGAAGTTCTAAGAGTTGTTTATGATCTATATATTAGACAGAACCAGCGTTTTAGAATGAATACGCTTCCTTAAGTAGGCTTAAAATGGAATATAAGATGATAAGACTTTTATAATAGGTTGCATCAAAAGCGGTATTTCAAGGTGAGTAAGGTTGGTTAGACACTGGGTGTCGATAACTCAGGGTTTTGGGTTCGATCCCGTATCAAGCCTACTTTCCCAAAGTTCGATACAAGCGGCTCAATTGTGTCTTCTCAATGAAAAGACGCCACGGTACCTTACTATATTACGGGCTTTCAATTACTTTGATTCGATAGAGATAGAATTAAGGCTATTCTTATGACATGGTTACTGCACTGGCAATAACGGTATATCCAGCTAGTTTTTAAGCGCGATTAAGTAATTTTTTTCTTTTTGAAAGAAGCATCTATGGTCATGTACATTTGTCATTCATAGAGCAAGGATTAGTTGATATGTTTAGAAGGGTTTAAAGATTAATGGAGGAGATTATAGTATTATGAGAGGTTGAATCTAAATTAGATTTTAAGTTGTCTACTAGAGAGGTATAGGAGATTATGCATTTAAGAGGGTGAAAACTATGCATTTGAAAATTGAGGGCAGAGCATTTAAGGATGAGGAGCAGGTGTGAAAGGGAAGAATTGAAGAGCCTTTGAAGAAGTCACATGCAATTTCAGTGTTTTGGGATTTTCTATGATGCGTCTGCCAAAATACGTAGTGAGGTGGTATCTGATGATTTGGAACATAAATATGATATTGATTGTTTTGCAATGAATTTATTTTTACATAAAGACTTTATGTGTGAATTTAGGGCAGATGGGTAAGATAATGTAGATGGATGGATGTACTAGATTTCAAGAGATATTTGATGATAATTTCACCAGAAGAGAAGATAAAATAGTACAGTTTGGAGAATAAAATTTACAGACTATGAAAAATGTTTGGGAGTAAAAATTATGAAAGATTCATAAGCTAAAAATATATTTACACAAAATTTAAGCAAAACTTAAAAAAAACATCAAATTTCATTCAAATTATTAATTTCAAGTTACTTAAGTTTGGATTAAAAAGTGTTAATTGTTTAAAAAGCACAGTTACACTATCAATACACTAATTGTTGTGCATAATACTAAAATATTCACACATGAATTATTTCCAGTTAAAGTCGGTCCAAGTATGGTGATGGAAGGAAAGAGTATTTAACCAACATTTTTGATCTAATTCTCAATAAAAAAATCTTTTTTTGATAAATTTTGTTAGATACTTTTGTCTTTCTTTAATGAATGATATAATTTTACATTAATTTTAAAAAAAGGATATTTATATATGAGATATGAAGAAATATTTTTTATAGAATTACATTTTCCAATTAAATTAATTTTTTTTAAATAAAATTTATTTTTATATAATTTATGTTTAGTCACTCTTTTGCTCAAATTAAATTTTTGCGTAAATTTAAAATCAAATTTTGAATGGATAAAGTTTTATATATTGAAGGACAGGTACCAAAAATTAACACAAAAAATTTTCCTCTTTTAAAAATTATTTGCCTATTTTTATTTTTTCTAAATATGCTGCATATTTTTTATTCACAAATTTTAATTATCAAATGAGGCCAACTCAATAGTGTTTTTTGATACTTAATTTTCACCTTTTCAAAGATATGCTCAACATAATTAGGCTAAAAAATTCATAGATTCTTAATGAATTCAATATGAAACATTAAATTAAACTAAAATAAGGGCAAATCAAATTTCTTTAATATTAAGTAACGTGCTATAAGTGTATTGAAGCCACTAAGAAATAGAAAGTTTTGAAATATATTGGTCTAGTATATATAGAGTGGCGTATTTGAGGGGTGAGGGGCATTGGGCATAGCCCTCTTTAAATCAGTATCGATCTTTTTTCCTTGTAATTTATTTGAAATATATTAGAAATTAATATATATATATATTCATTGGTTTTTAAAAAACTTCCAAAATTCATATATAATATACATTTAAATAAACGATCATACACATCTTATTTCATCAATATCATTATACCCTTGGCGACCAAAATTTTGAAGACTATTTCTATGCTCTATTTTGCAATGGAATGCTATATATTTAAAGCAGACGAATTTCATTTTTTTATAGAACGTAAAGGATTCAGAAAATCTCTCTTTTCTTTTAATTTTAGTTGATTTGTCAATTCTTTTTCGATTGTGTGAAATTTTTTTGACTTATATATAGGATATTTTTTAAGTTTCATTTATTTTATGCTTGCTAAACATTCTGTACAGTTTTTCTATAAATTTTTGTATATTTAAATTTTTATCGTGCTGCTCTCACAATTCCTATTTTAACTGTTTGAGAAAAAAGTCAATTCACGTATTATTTGTGATATGAGCAAAAAATTTAAGTTTATACAAAAACAGTATTAATTCATTTTAGACTAATGTTTCCAAAGGGAACGCAGAAGAACTCTTGCTTTAAATTAAATTAAATATCATTTACTAAAGTTGTCTTCTTTGTTCCTACGTAAATGTGTCATAAATAGCGGCCTCAAATGTGTAATTCGGAAGTAATTTGTTTTGCAACAGCAAAACTCAAACAAATATTTTGAAACTGGATATGAAAAATACATAAAACGGCCTTAAAATTATTCAATCTCAAGAAAACTCTTCTTGATACTTTTGTATCGTACTAATTTTCGAAAAATTTTCTAGCATAAATGTTTAATCTTATTTTATTTTACGTGACGAATTAGTTGCATTATATATTGAATAAATTTGTTTAATTTGTCACGTCATTTATATCTTTTAAAAATATGAGATTTTTTATAACAGAATATTCGCAACATAATATGTTCAGGTGTTTTCAATATTATAAAAATGCAGCTGGTATAGTTGTTTACGATCCGTTTCGAAAATGGTTAAAACTAGTCCTAGTGATTCATTTTCGCCCTGTCCTTAATTTTTGTAGTCCAATCCTAACTGATCCGTAGATGTTATAGTTCTTTTCGGTCCTGTTCAAACTATACACGGTGTAGTTTAGTCCTTGTCTTGTCTGGATATTGTGTCTCATTTTATGCAATCAGCATAGAATTTTGAGCAACTACATAACTTTAAGGCAGGTATTCTGTCAACAAGGAAGATCTACCGTTTTGCAATGAGCTATGAGGTGGCGTAGTCCTTTAACGTTGTGTTATCTTATCATTTCAACATTTGAATGAAAACATTGGCAAGCATATCCACTTTTGCAAATATTCGGGAAGGAGATATTCAAATCAGTAAAACTCCTATGAATCTCCAGCTTAAAAGCTAAAGAGGTCACTGTCATTAATTCACTAATGAATAAGAGATGTGAAAGGCACTTACAGAAGGCTAGAATTATAATGGCTGCCACATATGATAATAATTGAAATAAGATTTTTTAAGATAATTTTATCTTATGAACCCAAGTTTATAATGATCTAAGCTATCAAGAAATTACTTACCATATGATGAGGAACAGGAAACAAGAACAATGTATTAGACAATGACGAGAAATAAAGAAGTTTTTCTCTATATTTCTCCAGTTAAAATCATAAGACAAATAAAAAAGAAAAGACACTTTTCGAAAAAATAAATTATATCTTTAAAAATTTGTTTCATGAGCCAAGAAATATAAAATGTATAAAATATAGTGAATATATAATAAGGGTAAATTATTATTTGTCTATCGATGAATTTATCGAAATGAATTTACACAGAACCGTCTACAACATGTGTCTTTTTTTTTATACCCGTCTGTAGTAAAACCAGAATAAGACGATTGATCGTAGTAACGATATAAGATCATTTATTTAGGATAGTATAGCAAACTTAAGTTAGGTCATAAAAGTACTATAATGATGCTAAAGTGATGAAATAACAGCAGTGTGTGTATATATAACAAGTATGCCTTAGGAGTATAAAGTAATATGCACGTAAACGTATATCAAGGATTTACATTTAAGTATTACTCTAGGTGCAAATTATACTACAATTTCCCCTTCCTAAAAAAACATTCAATAATGCAGTCTAAGGGGTGGTCTTCTTTCACGCTTTGGATATCTTTCTGTTGGCGAAGAACTTACATCATCTTCCTTCTCGGAAAAGTCAAGATTCTCATTAGAAGTATTTTGGACTGCAGGATTTTCATCTTGAATACTTTGTTCTTCAGCAGCAGTGAATGGGGCAAGATCTCTTAAGGAAACGTTTTTCGTTGTTCCTTCTTTTGTCTTTACTGAGGCATGTGTTGGGTTGGTGTGTTCAAGTTCCACTATTTCCATGTCATCACCCATTTTTCTTGAAGCGCCTTGTTTTCTCAACAGAACTTTTCCAGGTTGTGTCAACCAAGTTGGTAAAGAAGTTCCACTTCCAGTTTTCCGAGGAAAAACGAACATTCTTTCGTGAGAAGTACAGTTGATAGAGGTACAGTACAAGGATCTCACGGCATGGAGGGACACATCCAGAACATCTTCCCAATGTCTGTTATCTAAATTTTTGCTACGTAGGTTTAGGAGTATCGTTCGCCATAATATACCGTTATACCTTTCAACTTGGCTGTTTCCTGTCGGATGGTATGGTATGGAGGTAGTGTGAGCAATATTATTATTGATAAAGAAATTTTTAATCTCATATCCTACAAATGCCTGGGCATTATCCGTATGTATAGCTTCTGGTAACCCAAACATACAAAAAAGATTTGCTAATGAACTAATTACACTCTGAGAGGAACAATCTTTAGACTTATAGGCCCATGTAAAACGGGAATATTCATCAACTATCAATAGAAAATATTTATACTGTGAATAAGAAGATAATGGTCCTTTAAAATCAACAATGGTCGATGAGCGTTAACACAATGGAGATTTTTGGGGACATAAAGCTTAGGTTTTACTTGGGCACATACTTGACATTTTGATATAATGTTTTTTATTTCTAATACCGAGTAGGGTAAATTCTTACTTCTTATAAAATGAGTTAGACGAGTTATTCATGGGTGTCCTAATTCTATATGAATCTTTTCTAAATTATTTAAAGTAACGCTAGCTGAACAAGCTCGAGAAAGTGTATCTTCAACAAAATTAGATTCTCCTTTCCTGTAAATAACATCGTACGAAAAGTAAGATAATTCAATGCGCCATCTCTCTATTTTACTATTTTTTATTTGGTTACGGTGATTTTTATTAAACATATAAGACAAAGATCTTTGATCTGTGATTAGAGTAAACTTCTTATTCAGGAGTAAGTGCTTCCACTTTCTAATGGATTCTACTATAGCAATAGCTTCTTTTTCTACAGCGGGTAAATTTAGCTCATGACCATGAAATGTGCGTGAAAAAACGGCTACCGGCTTGCCATTTTGATTTAGCGAAGCGGATATTGCCTTATTACTCGCATCTGTTTCTACTGTAAAAGGTAATTCACCATCTATGATCTGCATTGTAACGTTACTTAATATATTTTTTATTTTATGAAAAACATTTACTGCATCTGTATCCAATGGAAAAATACCCTTTTCTTTAGCTTTAAATAAAGGATGCATTATATTGGAAAAATTATATATCCATCGTGCATAATAGGAAAATAAACCAATTATCCGTTTTAATGCAGATATAGATTGTGGAACAGGTAAATCTAGAAGAGGCTTAATGCGATTTGGGTCTGGCTTAATAGAGTGAAAAGAAACACGATAACCCAGAATATCGATACTTTCCTTAGAAATCTGGGATTTGTCTTCGTTTAAAGTAAGTCTCGCATTTGATACCGCTTTAAAAAATTCCCTTAAATTTCTATCATGGTCATCTTTATCCTTTCCCATAATAGTAACATTGTCAACATAAGCTACAACTCCTTTTAGTTTATTTTCTAGTATAATATTATCGATTACTCTTTGAAAAACAGGTACTGCATTAGTTAGACCAAAAGGAAGTCTAGTAAATTCATACAATCTACCACAAGCTTGAAACGCCGTATAAATTCTGTCGTTAGGCTCTAACTCAAGTTGATGGTACGCCGAAGATAGATCAACCGTACTATATACTTTAAATTGAGAAATCTTATTAATAACATCACTTATGTTTGGAATGGGATAACTATCGAGTAAGGTAAACTTATTGATCGTACGGCTATAGTCTATAACCATTCTCTTTTTATGTGTGGAAACTACTAAAGGCTGAGATCGCCATGGGGATTTGGACTCTACTACAATAGCATCCTTAAGCAAACGGTTCATTTCGGTTTGTATAAATGAATAATCCTGAGAAGAGTACTTACGAGGTTTATCAGCGATCGGATAACACTCCTTGGAAAGGTAAGTAAAAGGAGAAGGACACTTCATTTTGATAGCAGGAAGGGAACATACATGTATTCCATCGCGAGTTCCTTTGAAGGAAAAAGTCACGAACTTGTGGGTTTCAAGGAAACTTGTATCCAAAATGACTTCCGCTGCCAATTCCTTTAAGACGTAAAAGGTAATGCCTGGATAGAACTTTCCTTTTACTTTGATATCCGAAGTTACTAGTCCGCAAATTTGAGATTTATGTGTCGTGTCAGCCATACTCACGTTTCCATAAAATTTAAAAGGAATTAAATTTAATTTCTTGACACAACTTTGAGCGATAAAATTTTCTGTTGATCCAGTGTCCAAAGGTGCATCAATGCTTACGTTATTTATTAATACCTTGAGCATTACTTCTCTGGAGAATGAGTTAATAAGAGCAACATTAGGAACAAAAGCAGAAGTTTTAGATCGGCAAACTTTACTAAAGTGACCTAGTTTATTACACTTTCGACAATATGAATTGCGAGCCGGACAGTTGACACGAGGGTGGCGTTGATTTCCACAAAACCAACAAGAATTAAGGCTTTGTTCTTTAGGTCTAAAAGTAGTCTTTGATACAGCGTTCATAGGATCTGTAGCATCTAAACTACCATTATTACTGGAAGCTGCTGCAGACATCGTGGTTTCTATGCCATAATCAACAGAACTCTTGAATGCAATCTCTAAAGATCGTCCAATTAAAAGTGCCTTTCAAAGATTAACTTACTATCTTCTAACAAACGCAAACGTATAGATGGAGAATTAATTCCATTAATTAAGGAATCATGGATCATTTCTTCTTTATAAACTTCGGCGCTGACATCTTTGAAGTTACAGTACTTCCTAAGTTTTGCAGTTCCTGAACAAACTCGTCAATGCTTTCTTCGGCTCTTTGTTTTCTAGTAGCAAGTAGATGACGCATGTAAAGAGAATTTCTTTCTTTACAAAAAATCGATTCGAGTTTTTCTAGGGCTGATTGAAGGGTACTTAAATGATCGATTTAATTGAATATGTGAAGCTTTATATGGCAAAATAAAGTTTTAATTTTATTAGACTCACCTTCAGGTATATACTCTAAAAAATTCTCAAAAAGAACGCGCCAATGCTTCCACTGTTCATAAGAGTCTTGATCAGTGGGCTTAATATCAAGAATAGGCGGCTTTAGAATTTTGTCCATGATCACTTTAAAGTAGTACTTTTAATTGTAGTAAAACCAGAATAAGACGATTGATCGTAGTAACGTTATAAGATGATTTATTTAGGATAGTATAGCAAACTTAAGTTAGGTCATAAAAGTACTATAATGATGCTAAAGTGATGAAATAACAGCAGTGTGTGTGTATATATATATATAACAAGTGGGCCTTAGGAGTATAAAGTAATATGCACGTAAACGTATACCAAGGATTTACATTTAAGTATTGCTCTAGGTGCAAATTATACTACACCCGTCTTATCAAAAATATTTGAAAGGTTAATCCATAATCAGTTACAATCTTATTTTGACTCTAATAATTTAATTTATCCCCTACAATTTGGATTTCGTAAACACCACAGTACACAACTACTCTTGAGTCATTATGTTGACAATATTATAAATAGTCTGGAATCAAAAATAGGTACTCTCTCTTTATTCTTAGATTTTAGTAAAGCGTTTGAAAATCTTTCCCATAATATTTTACTCTCTAAACTATCTCGATACGGACTGCAAGAAAAATCATTACTTTTGATGAAATCATATTTGTCTAATCGTCAACAATTTGTCACATTAAATACTTTTAAATCAAGCAGCTCTACAATAAATACCGGAGTTCCCCAAGGCTCAATACTCGGACCGCTTTTGTTTCTGATATATGTTAATGACTTTCATGCATCTAATCCTATGATAACTTTTCACGGTTTTGCTGACGACATCACAGTAAGTGTTCCATTTTCTTTGGCTAACCCTCCATTAAGTATGAATTTTTTTAAAAACGATCTTGTTCCTATTTTCAAATGGTGTGATGAAAACAATATGCATTTGAACCAATCCAAATCGAAAGCTATGATTTTTGGTATATCTTCTAGGAAAATTATAAAAGATGAATTTAACTTTGAAATCGTTGAGAGCTTCAAAAATCTGGGGGTTATTATTGATTGTAGACTTAACTGGAATCAACATATATCTCATATTAATGCGATTCTCTCCAGGAATATTGGAATACTTAGACATAACAAATCTTTGTTCCCTACTAATATAAAGCTTTTGTTATACAATAGTTTTTTCCTTCCACATTTGAACTATTGTATAGTTCTTTGGGGTCATAAAAACCTTAATTCCCTTCTGTTAACACAAAAAAGAATTGTACGGTACGTATGTGGTGGCCATTTTCTATCCCACACTGATCAATTTTTTGTAAGGTTAAACTCACTCAAGGTAACCGACTTATATATGTACAATTTATCTATACTCACTTATAAAATATTAAATCGATTTTTACCACCCATGTTTGATGATTTTATTACTTATAATAACGAAGTTCACCAGTATAATTTACAAAATAATTTTCATCTGTCATTTCCCTTATATTACAATAAACTATCGAAACAATCTTTAAAATACAAATTATCTCATAACTACAACTCTTTTTTAATTGACACTGATTGTATCGTTTTTTAAAATAAGTGTTTGTAAAAATAGAATAAAAAAACTTATCATGAAAAATTATGAATTTATTTGTCATTCTACGTAATGTTATGCGTGTAAATATCAACTAAATTCTTAGCTTGTACAAGTTTTGTATTTTATTTCTCCATTTGTTTTATGTATTTTATTACTTATTTCTTATTTCATGGTCTTTTAGCTTATATAATATACAATACATATGTTTTCTTATCATATTCCATTATTTCTTTTTACTCTTGTCTATATTCATAATTTGTTAACGAAATATTTATTATATATACAAATTTCCTCTTCATGTTTCTTGTCATGCTTTTTGATACTTTTCTTTATCCTCTTGCGTTCATGATTATTTCTTTTGTGGCAGCCTTGTTCTCATTCATTACCAAATATTACGTACACTATGTGTTTTATTCATATCAGCGGCATTAAGGCCTTTTTGAATATTTCCCTTAAAAAAAAAATCTATATTGAAACTATATTGTCTATTCTATTTAAATTTGTAAACATTTTGTCTTACTGATGTCACGAACTGTTCTTTTTTTTTTTATAATTGTATGAATAAATCTTTCTAATCTTTCTTTCTATTAACCAATCTCATCCCAGAAAATGCACATGAGATCAAGAAATTTCATATAAAAGTAATCCATGAAATCGTCTGCGTCAGTTAAAACAGAGGTGGAATGAAAAGGATTAATTAAGTGAATTTTTCTTTTCAAAAATAAAATTTTACTCTCCTGCTGAAATAAGGATTTTATTGTATGCTAAAAGTGTTTACAAATATGTTATATTTATTTTTCAACACTAATGATAATCATGAAATATGTTGTGTTTGTTTATTATGCCAAGTTCTTTTTTGATTTGTCGACCATTTTCATGTTTAAAACTTTTATTCATTCAAAGTTAAGGAAATAGCACATATAAAAACAGACACAATCTGGAAAGAACGACTTAATAAAGTGCATGTTTGCTTAAAGTTGTACACTTTTTTAAGTGTTAAGTTTATTATCTATCATTTCATTTGGAGTTTACTGCTTTGCAATTACTTATAAATTGTTCAATGTTTTTTGTATTGATACAAGCACTTGTTAATTCGAAGATCGATGTGATAATGCAATTTCTCATTTATCTCGCATCCTATTTTATTGAATTTAATCCTTTATTGAATCATACTTTAAAGTTTAATGCGATTTTCTTCCTCCTTTTAATTTTATCTTCGTGAAAGTTTATTTTTTATGTGTGCAACTTTCTGAAGTATCGATTTCTAGCCATCTCCATGCTATCAGGAGTTTAGAAAAGTGGTCCCCAATAGCGGTCTTTTGTAATTCTTGGTGCTGATGTCGAAAGTTGCGAACAACAACCCGATTCAAATTCTTTCCTTGATTGTAACAAAGAAGTTTTATTGTGTACAAGCTAATGTGATAGTGGGCATATATTTGATAAAAATTTATACGATAATAATTACCTACTTATTTTGGAAGAGAAAGTTTTCTATCCACTATTCGCAACTCGCTAAATTACCTTATATTTTTCCCCACAGATTATGTCTTAGTAAATTAATTTAGAAATCGTTTGAAATTTGTTTGCGATTTTTCGATGAATACATTTTTTACATGTTTACATTGAACAAACTTGATTTATGAAAGAAACTTACCCTTATCATTGAAAGATTGAAATATCATTGCAACATGTTTATATCAGCTCAAAATGCTTACTTAATAATATCCACGCAAAATACGACGTCGATCGAAAAGGGCGTCTCAGGAAACGAATTGCTAACTTCTTGAGAAAGTTCTATCCACAGATTCCTCATTTATTTCTATCATACGTATCCTTTGTACAGCGCACACTTCTTAAATGAGAAGAGAAGTAAATCCTCAAGATTTTGAATTCTAAACATTCTTGAATTCATGATTTGAAGGTTTTTAAATTCGAGCATGATCAACTCCGTCCAAAACCAACTCGTCTCATTAATAATAATTAATTTTAGCTACTTGCATCAGTTGCATATAGTTACTTAAAATTTGTTGTTTTGTTAGTGATTTTTTCAATTTATTTATTTATTTCTCGACATGTACATACAATATACATAAATGAATATGTTATCTCATATTTCCTCTTGTAAATGTATTCACATATTTTGGGAGGTTAGCAAAGCTTTAGCGACATCAAAACACGCTGAAGAAATTTGCTAATATACTTACTATAGAAACGATTTTCCATCTGCAAAATTCATCAACTTTTCATTATTGAAAAATCTTGAAATCTTGAATATATCTTCTAAATGTGAACAATTAAATTGTGTTAAAATTTCAAGACATTTGTAGGAAAAACCAAAATGTTATTGACATTTGAAGAAAGTACTTTGGGAACTACTGCAAAATAAGTTTATAAATACACAATTGTAAAAACGGTAGCTCGATTAGAAAAGTTGAGATTGAAAAAGCGGAAGCTGAGTTTGCACAATTTTTATTTTAACAATGTGTAAATCAAAAGATGTCTGCCTTTATTTCAAAAATACTAAACCTTATAACTATAGCTTTCAAATGCATTGTAGTATAAGTTCTCTGTGCTCATATGAATTCATATTTACATTACTACCTCCGTGGAAGTGAATCAACCCTCTTGCTTGATCCCTCTATTTCAAGGTTGCGCGTATATAAAAATATCTTTTTGTGCAAAGCCACTTGCAATAATAATTACACGATTATAACGCATTTTGCTAATAATTTATTTTGTTTAACGCTTTTAATTCTTTATACATTTTAGATACAAATATTAAATTTTATACCAAATATAAAATTTAATAATTTATCTTATAAATTCTCCGTCTTGTTGTTGTTGTTGTTAGCCCCTAGATTATACTATCTTTACATGAGTATAATCTATCAGTTCAAAACAAGGCTTTGTTCAAACTGAGAGAGTATTTCCATAAAAGCAAATACTCTCAGGGAAAAGTGTAGAATTTTGTTACACTTTCGCAGCAGCAGCGATAAACAAGGGTAATTTCAGCTAACCCGCAAAAATCAACAATAAGGTAGTGCTGGCTTTTTGCAGGCTTCTACATATGGCTAGAAATAATACATATATATTTATAATAATAATATGATATATAATACATGTAGATGAGTTAGATCCAAGCTTCTGCTAAACGGTTTCCCCACAAAGTAAGTAGGTCTATCTCCGTTTTCTATCCAGTTAGCTGTTCCGTCAGTTGTTTAATACTAATTATATTTCTGTGTACAATTTCAATCGAAATTTGATCGGTTGTTGGGTGAAAAGTGTAACATAAAAAGTGTACTTTCCATTTTCAAAGAGTTAATTTTTTTTCGTCAATTAATAAAAATATGTGTGATTGGTTAAGGATGAATGATATTGTAGGTTGAGGGATAAATATAAGTTACTTGGGCGTGTTGACTGTCAAGCGAGTTGACTGTATCAACTTTATTCTTTTCTTACTTTCAAGTAGGGTACTACTTTCAGGTAAAGTATGAACTGAGTGATAAAAAGAGGAATTTTTTTAGAAACAAATTTTGTGTATACTAAATGCAACATGCCCTTATTTTCAAAATGGCCTATCTGAAAGGCTTAGCAATATGCACAACCTATACATGTGTGTGTGTGTGTGTGTGTGTGTGTGTGTGTGTGTGTGTGTGTGTGTGTGTGTGTGTGTGTGTGTGTGTGTGTGTGTGTGTGTGTGTGTGTGTGTGTGTGTGTGTGTGTGTGTGTGTGTGTGTGTGTGTGTGTGTGTGTGTGTGTGTGTGTGTGTGTGTGTGTGTGTGTGTGTGTGTGTGTGTGTGTGTGTGTGTGTGTGTGTGTGTGTGTGTGTGTGTGTGTGTGTGTGTGTGTGTGTGTGTGTGTGTGTGTGTGTGTGTGTGTGTGTGTGTGTTCGCTTGTGTGTGTCTAAATTATTGAGTGCTAAAAATGTTCTCTGCACGCTAGCATGTTAAAGTTTTTCACTGGACAGATATGTCGATTGAAATTAATTTTTTTGTTTCTCTCATTATTTAAGTATACAAAATCTCTCTTGCCTTAGAAGATAAAAAAAAGTTGAAAATCAATTTTAGTTGCACAAAACTTCACTAGAAAAATCTTAGCCGAATTTTTTCTGTGTTTCTGCGCCGAAAAATCTTTTTCTTTTCATCATTACTTCTGCCTAATTTAACTTTTCAATACCACACAACCTTAATCCTCACATTTTAAAAAGCACTTTAAAACCATTTGCTTTTTTTCGTTTCACACAAATTCACACGAAAAACTTTGCAAAATGATTGCTATATGATTCTTCACACGTATGCCTGAATCAAAATATAATCTCATTGTCCACCTCATGCTTTTATTCCATTGAGTAGTAACAATAGCAACTGGTAGGAATGAGTCTAGGTAAATTCACCGATGTCAATTCACCGATTTGTTAATTCAGCGACAATTAATTTCACTGAAAAAATATATATTGATTTTTAAATTCATTATTGATTTATTGATTACAAATTCATTTAATCACATTTTAATTTTCCTTACAAACTCAGAATTGAATTATTTTAATTTTTAATTATTTTAATATTTTGTTAAAAGCCTCTGATTTCTTATTTTAAAGCAATTGCCCATACGTTTTCCTTTTAAACTTTCAAAGCTATTTTATTTTTAATAAAACTTCATATTTTTAATTTATTGTGTGTTTTTCTCATTTAAATCGGTGAATTGATTGTCAGTGAATTGACAGTAGTTGAATTTACCGTATACGTGTAAGAATATCTAAACAAAATGGGCAACAATTTTACGTGTACTAAAATTGGACGTAAATAAAATATATTATAATTCTATTTAAATCACTAAACTAACTATCTAAACAGATTTTAAGAGATTTGGTCCGCAAAAACCTTTCGTACCCAATTTCAACGATTCATACCCAGAAATTAGGTACAAAATGTCTCTGGTACAAAATTCGCTGCACCCATAAATAATTGACTATTTTCTAAATATACCAACTCATCGAATTACTGCCAAATTAACTTTTTTTTACTTATAGCTCAGGTCTTATGAATTAACTTGCAAACTGACTGAAAAGTTTTTATAGAAAGATGCACCTGAAACTTGACGGTAACTACCTGAAAAATTCGTTCAAATTGCAATCAAAATGTCAACTGTTTGTTGAATAAATGTGCATTAAGTGTATGCATAAATTTTTGCGCATTCTAAAAATTTTGTGAATTAAATTGTTTTGTTTTCTAATTGGAAAAGAAATTTGCAATTCCCTAACCTAACCTAAAATTTCATTTTTTACAAGATAAAAAAGATATCATTTCTAATTTCTGACTTCACAAAATGATTTATAGAGTAGATTGTTCAATTTTTCAGTTTTGATATCAATATTTATATTAGCATTTGATCTTTATCATAAGCAGTCCTTTTAATTTCGATTCATTACTATTATTATTATTATTATTATTATTATTATTATTATTATTATCAGTTTTGATGCACTTTTTCAATTTATCTCGTTTTTTTAAAGTAAGTCTGATGTACAAATTTTCTTATTCCTTAGGCATAAAATATAAAGTGTATGATAAAGAAATAAAAAAATTTAAGTTTTGAGAAAATTCCAATTAAAGTAGTTATGTTACTATTTTTAGAGTAAATTAGATAGCAAAATATTCATTTACTATTTATATCGTTAATATTACTATGAAAAATGAAAAAAAGGTTTTAAATATTTAAAAAAAATCTTAATTTTAACTCTTATTAGATTTCAAATCCCTTAAAATTGTGAATTAATTTTGGAATAAAAAATATCAAAAATTAAGTTTCCAGTGAAATTAAATATTAATCAATACACCCTAACGAACAATTTAGTAAAATTATATTTTTGTATTAAAATTAAAAAAATTATTAAAAATGAAAATCCGCAAATCTTTATTGGAACAGTGAGAAAAAATTTTAATTTTATTTTATAGTTTAATTACGCTTTCTCAACCTGGAGTTCGCGAAAGTCAGAATGTTTACAAGACGATTCCAGGCTTACTTAGAAGATTATTATTTAACCCATTTAAGGCCAAGCAAAGCAGACGATATCTAAAAAACGCAGACGATTTATATTCAAAGTCATTGAAAAAAGCAGACTAAGATGAAATTACTTATGTTCCAAAATGGGAACATTGACCGTAAATGGGTTAAAACAGTGTCCAAAATGTATTGTATATGTAATAAATGTACCTTATCTAAAGAAGAAATGGCCGGAGTACTAATATTGAAACCACACCCGCAGTAAGTTTTGAACAAAGGACCAACCCCCGCAACTGATGTTCCGGTCTTGCAAACCAGCACGGGCCGCCCCGAACAGGCCTCTACTATGTACTATGTAGCTTTCAAGTGCGTGTGTCAAATGTATGTATGTGTTCGTATGTATGCATGCATACATTCGTGTGATGTCTGGATGTTTTTTGTGTCAGACATGTATTTTAATACAAATAAATAGGAAAGTTTGTCCAATCTACGATTTAGCGGCAAAGCAGCACCAACACTTTCAAAATTTTATCCTAGCATACTCGCGAAAACACGCAGCTCTCATTTGCGTCGCATTCTGTCATTATTGCGTTGTTTATTGTTGTTGTAGCGTTTCAAACGTCAACTTTTTTATTTCATCTCTTCGCCTTTCTTTCTTCGATTACACCACATCATTTTAATGTGTGGTAAATAAAGTTCACTTTCTACTGCAATATCCATGCACCATTACGCACGATATAGGCAATAAAAAATGAAATTCTACTTTATAAAAACTTAAATTTTTCACAATGTTTTTTAATCAACATTTTCTTCTCGAGGGAATTGGGTAAGGATAGATGTTGTGTTTATTGGAGAAGAATGGAGAGAGAGAGAGAGAGAAAGAGAATTTGAAAATAGTTTTTGAATTGCAGTGAAAAATTTAACTGTATTGTCGTCTTAATGTCTCACTGATCCTTGACTTTTTGTGTCATGAAGTGTTGTAAAAAGGCATTCATATTTTTCTTTCAATCTTTCTGTCTATATCCCATTTTGCATTGCATACACGTTTGCTTTTCCACAAAAACTTTTTGATATTTAAAACTCGCGCTTTCTCCTTCATGAACATTCGATCTTCATTTACTGATTCAACGAGATAAAATTCATCCACTTTTTAACCGACGCAAGACAAGCAAAACTTTATTGCACTTAGGATCTCAAAATTGCAAAAGAGTTAGTTAAGAATTGTTTGTGATGTTCGCAACCATTCCTTTATTGTAATCCCATCCCAAATGATTAGTCCACCTGGACTTGATATCCCACTAAAAATTCAAGAATGCCCCTTGTTCTGCATGACTATACCTTGATATATATTATTTTATAAGAATAGTTGTTTCAAATATATGAATATAGTAGTATATAGTCTGTGTGTCTGAATACAGCTAAGTTAACGATACAATTCTAGCACGGACGCTTCCAAAATGTGAAAGAATCTTAATGTCTAGTTTTCAGCTTGGCTACTCGCAAGGTTAGAATCGGGTCTGCAGAGCACTACATAACCGTAAAAACTTTTGAATTATTCAGAGGGAGGAAACGAGGATAAAAACTGCACAACGGAATGTATTTCTTGTTCCTAAGTAAAAGATATGATTATAAAAGGAATACATTGAAGGCATGCAACACCTTATATAAAATTGATATATGCTATTTTTTAAATGTGGGCATGCTAGATTAGGAACAAACTAAATCTGGAATTTGACTCTCTCCCATATATACATGATATGAGTATATGAGTATATACTTTACAATATGAATATAATCGGTTCTAGAAGCAGACTCCTACAGACGCCATATAATCGACTATGCCTAACCTAGCTCGCACCATCAAAGTGTTTTGGGGTTTATACCTCGTGCCAATCCTAAGTTTTGATTGGCGGATCTAGTACTCAGAAAAACAGAATGCAGAATTCCCTTTTGCACCGGGGCTCTTTTATACCGATATTTTTCTATCTTCTTTTTTTTTAGCATATACCCTCAAGAACGCTTAATACTGGGTTTGCGTGAGCTTCGAAAATTAACATACTTGTAGGCAATCCTTGTGTATTTTAAGTTTTGGAATAAACTTTTTATTCAATTTCTTCAACCTTTTTCCCAGCCAAGAAAATGAGAACAGGCTATGAGCAATAGTGAAAGGGTTGCCATAAGCATTTCTAGAAAGTTTGTAGACAATGTCGTCTATTTTATTCATCCAAGTTGAGGGTAGGCATCCCAAAATGGAGTTACGATAAGTCAATTTCGGCATTGTTAGGATTTTAATGACCTTGCCTACCGTCGTGGAATTAACTCCAATGTCTTTAAGACATACATATAAAGCTAGCTCTTTTTTTTTATCATTCTTAATCTTTTCGTGAGCTTCAGAATGAAAACTAAATCCTGCACCCAAATGATTCCTAGATATTTTAGGTGACGAATTCGGCCAATATTCTCTATAGTTGGCAGGTTATTTTTGAGAAGAAGAATTTTTGAGTTATTTTTTGATTAGCTTCGAAGCTAATTGTCGAATCTTTTCTAAACGAGGCAATAAGTGTTTCAAAATCATGTTTATTTTTTGAATTTCAATTAAACCAATTTTAGAAGCTTCTTGATGTTTGGACGAAAGTGCCTATTCCTTTAACATGCATATTGATTTTCTTTTGCTTTTCAGTGCCTTGAAAAGTCTCCTACACCAACTTGAAATCTTTTGTGCTTTTAGAATTAAAGTTTCTTCCTAGTGCCGCATTAAAGAGAAGCATACACGCACGCGCATGTATGCCAGTAATAATGACAATGATAGTATATTATAAAATGTCTTGCTGTTCTACTTAAATGAGGCATAATTACCTTCTGGCGCCGTTTCAGGAACATTCTCTTCGTGCTTAATTACCTTATTAAAAGGTAATCGCATGTCACAACGCCTTATTCGAACATTAAACAAATGCCTTCCTTTTTATGGGTATTTCGTTTCATGGGTGTCTTGCATCAAAATTTCCAAACTCATCGTCATCATTCGAAAAAAAAGTTTGTTCGCTCATAAAAGAAATTCGTAGGGGGGGGGGGGAGCATTTGAAAATCTTTTAAGAATCTCATGTGCTCCGGTCACAAAAAAATATGATTTACTCTTTGTTCAACTTGCAAAGCAAGATATTTTCCCCCTGTGTTGAACAGACATAAAACTGCAGTTAATTTATTCACAGAATATTTTCTTCATTAAAATTCCTAGCGTTTTTGTTTAAAAAATTTATTTTACTAACAGTCAAACAAGAATTCTAAAGCAAAACTGAACTCGTATTTTATCGACAAGAAGTGATGTTTGTGGTTTTTAGTTGAACAAGGCATAACATAATTTCACACTCTTTAATTAAAATAGTAGGGGTCACATTTTTTATGTGAGAGCTCACTACATCACCATTAAGATAAAAGTTCTCATGACAACAAAGACATTACTCAGTCAAGAATAGCGCTACTTGATGTCAAGTAAAGAAATCTACAACGCTCAAATAATAATCCCTCAATATACAAGTGTGTCTTGATCAAATTTTTTCCTTCAAATTCTTCCTGGACCCCTGGCTTTTCTGTGGACGCGCGGCCTTCTACCTGGAGTCAGCTAAAAACCGAGATTCCAAATTTTCAACCTTTTTACCTTGGTTGAACCCTAAAATAAATCAGATCTTTTAAGAAGCGTTTGCAAAAGTTCTATCTTTCGTATATTTTTCATAACAGTGTTTACAATCGAGGGAAAGACAATAGCTATAAGAAAGACAACAAAGAAGAAATCTCAAGCTTCAGGATACTGAGGTTTTTGTCAACTTAATCTAATTGGGCGCGGGAGGGGGTAGCCTTTTATCTCCGTATTTTCACAACGGTAGTGACTTGAATTAACTGTTTTTTTACACCAATGTCATACAATGTATAATTACTATTCAGAGTAGTTTTAGTTAAATTCGCCCCATTTTTTTTTCTTGCATTTTCCAGAAAAATGAACAACTGCTGCACAGAAAAACACAATTTTACACAAGAACTGAAGCTCTAAGTTCCATAAAGGGTGTTTGATAGTGTGTAAACACAAACATATGAAAAAAGTAGATGATCAAATATTTTAAACATTAAAAAAAGGCTTTTAAAAAATTTCACCTTAATTGAACTAAGAGGGCGGGCTGGGCGTTGATTAGAACACAACCTTCCTTTCCTCGGGAAATGCTTGAAAAATTGCCTAATATCATGAGTGAATGAAGGCCTAACAATTTTTTAATGTACCTTCACTCTAGGAAGCAGAGAAACAAATGTATAGAAAAGAAAATTCTAAACTTTACAGTTAGAAAAAAAAGTCACTATTAAGTGTAGAATTTTTTGAAAATATGAGATTTTATTTATTTAAAGTTTTTCAAATAAATGGTAGAAAGAAGAGAGGAAGATTGTACATCATCAATAATGATTTAAAACCACTTTTTATGAGCAAATAAAATCTGAAGTTTAAAATTTAAAAATATCTGTAGTTCTTACTTACATTGAGAGTGTTCGCAACAAAAAACAAAGCGTAAAAGATTTAAAAAAGCAACCATATGTGAAAAAAGAGTAAAAATGCGAATAAATTAAACTCAAAAGCGCATAACTTTTTCCCCCGAACCCCCGTAAACATTTTGCACAACCTTAGGGTTTCGATTAACCTTGGTAAGATATGCTTTTAAAGAAATTCAAAAGATTAAATCACACTCATTAGCATGGAATTCCACATATTTTCTAAGACAGATAATCATGAGATCCTAAAAATATAAAACAAGACAATGAAAAATTAAGAAACTTTTAGTGCGAAACTCTTATGTTTTTTTTTAAATTATTTTAGTAAAATAGTAAGCTAGGTGGCAAGATTAGTTTTTCTAGGTAGTTAATCAGTTAATTAGATATATATTTTATTGATTAATTAATCAATCAAATAGTTAATTGGTTAGATGCATAGTGGTGTAATGAGTAATATAAATTCCGTCATGAGAAGTTTTGAGCGATCTTTAAAATGTTATTACCATGCTAATATATGTTTTTTTACAAGTATTAACTTGACAAATGTTCCTACTCAAAAATGATGAACGAATTAGCTAAAGATGTAAAAAATTTAAAAGACTTTTGAAAAATATTGCGGTTGAATTTCTAATAGTTATAAGCCTACGTATGACCATACATCTCTATTAAAAATGTGATTTATTAGCCTCGGAGCTGACGGAACCAAAGAAATCCGCTTACACAGAGCCGGAGCTCGACCTTGAAACATTAAATATATTGCTCCAGTGTCTGGCAAATATTAATATTGCTCTAACGACTTTTCTGTTTATAAAAATTTTCCTATGCACTAGACTTTGAAATATCTTCTTTCGAAAACAGAAAACAAAGCTAAAACATCTTTTACAGCCTCCTCGCCATTCACAATCTTCATTCAAGTGTGGGCGATCACTTTTTTTGCTTGTTTATGATGCCGTCATACATTATGGTGAAAGTGGGTAAAGTGACAGAGAAAAATGACACCGAAAAATATAAGGCATTTAGCCAGAGAGAGGCTCGGCTTATTCACGAAGAGCTAAGCTGTCAAACTTAGGAATCCTTAGATAGTCAGGCATGCGCCTAGAACAGTCATTGATTCTTATGTCTTTTCATCACTAAGACAATTCCTCTTTCGGCAGTTAGGAAACAACTTTAAGGACGAAGTGATGGTGAAAAATAGGAACTTGAACTGGAAAAGGACGAACTTAAAGTGAAAAGGCTATTTTGATTCAGGAGGCCAAACCGACTGAAACCCCCTTTTGAATGAACATTCTAATTTAATTTTAATTTATACGTTTAGACTCAAATCTATGAATTTGCGTTGACATTTTTTCCGTACTTTTTCAGTTGAATCGCGATGTTTTGAACAACAAGAACTAGATTTATTAATTTGGAAATTGCTTTTAAAATTTTATTGATTTTCTGGATGGTATCTTTAAATTTCACGTTGACATAATGCATTCTAAAGTGTCACGGCTCCTCCCTTCCTTAGTTTCGTTTCATCGCTAATGTAATAATGATAATGATAATAATGATAATAAAAATAACATCTTATCTTCTTAAGAGATTATCTATTTTTAATTAATTTGCACGGGATTCTTTAAAAATTTTGCGTTTATATACGAGATCATCGTTCCAATATCGCGAATTATTTCACAGCTTGAGCCACCAAATTTGTTGCACATGTATTCAAAGTCTCGACGCTCTATTTTTTGTCTTTCAATTGATAGTTTGATCCATCAAATCCTTCATTTTTACGCATAATGATGGAAGAAAGGTTCGCATTATCATCATGATGTTGGCATATGCTCTAAGAGAATTTCAAAGATTTTAAGATAAATTTATCATCATCATCATGATTAGATCGGGGAAGTACTTGCTCTCCTCTGATTTCGTTACGGATGATATATGAAGAGCTTAATGACGAAAATGGCTTCTAATAAAAATAGGTGTGTGCTTTCTAGATCTAAAAGGATTGAAAGATTTTGTCCAAAGCCTGAAGAGAAGAAGGATGTCAATGCCTAATATTTGAATATGTATCTCATATCGGGTTCAGGGACAATTCAGTCTCAAATGTAGGTATTAGAGCTTCTGTCTCGAGATTTCTCGATTCTCGAGAATTTTAGAATTTTTTTATTTCTTGATTCTCGAGAAATTTTTTATCAAGACTCAAGAGTTAAAAAAAATTTATTACTGAAAACATGTTAAATTTTGAATAAATATTAATAAAAAATAAATAATTATGTGTAATGCACGATCAACTTTTGAATATTCAAATTTTGAAGAAATTTTAGAATGTGCAAAAAATATTTTTGATAAAATTTTTTCTCATTATTCGGAGCATGGAACTGTTATACAAGAAAGCCAAATTCAAGTCGAATCTGTTGATGAGTTTAAAGAAGAATCTCTAATTCAAAGTTTAAATAATGAAATTAAAGAATTCATGTATGATAAAAAAGAAGAAAAAGTTAGTACAATAGAAGAAGAACTACAGATGTTCAAACAAAACAAAAATTTTGATTTATCAGAATCGATGCAATTATTAAAAAATTCTCTTTTATGCATCCAACCAACTTCTTGTCAATGCGTAAGAATTTTATCTCCAAAACGATTGCGTTTGAAAAACGAAACTTTAAATGCTCTTGTTTTTTTAAAAAGTTATTTTACTAATAAAACAAAAATTTTTTTTTCGTAAAATATTTTTAATATTTTTTAACTTCTCGAAACTTTTCTCGAGTCTCGAGAATCATATATTTTTTTTCTTGTTTCTCGAGAATTAAATTTTATCAAGAAATCAAAAGCTCTAGTAGGTATAAGAAAAATGTAAAGAATTTATTTTTCATCAGGCGTAATGACATAAAAATGACGTATAAAACCTTTACTTGTATATAAATCTTTAAAACCCGATTATCCTCAACAGATTTATATAGATCTCCACGCTTTGAGAGTTAAATAAGCAGTTCTACGCCGCTATTCCGTGATTCGTTGCACCACGATATTCTAAATAACGCCATAATGTCCCCCAAAAGTTATCTTTCTACTTGGTATACCGGATAACTAACTTTTCTCATATGGGAATGATTAAAATTGATTGAATTGTAGCCCATTAAGATCTCCGATTTTTGTACAGTTGAATAGTCGACATTTATTCAAAAAAATTTCACAAGTTAGTTCAATTCTAGCGATTAATTAAATTGATTAAGAGGGTACTTATTGATTATTATCAATGAATTTCTACTAAAAAATATGATTTGATTGATTTGTATAAAATATATCTGTTCTTTTGGACGTTATTGTTAGGATTGGTAATAGGAGTAACTTTGATAAACAGATTAGTTAATGAATAAATATTCAAATTCAGTATAAAATTTGCAACTTTTTGGCGTTTCTCACGCATGATTCCACTCATTATGAAGGAAATAGTTTTAGCCCTTGGATCACTGTATATTTTACCAAACAATAATAACCAGTAAAAAGTTAGATAAAAACAAGTTCTAATCTTTTTCATAATTAGTGGTGTTAGCAATAAGGGGTCATTCACAATTGATGTCAACCAAAGACTGGGAGGGAGGGGGTGTCGATAAGTTGACAAATGAAGGAATTTGAAAACTAAATAAATTGTCAAAAGTTGACAAGGGTTGGGGTTAAAATTAAGCAAAATAAGGTTGACGTCAATTGTGAATGACCCCTAATCGAATTATGAATAGAATGTCAAGAACGCATTAGTTAACGAAAAGTCTTATAGCTACAAATAAAAAGTTGTCTTTTGATTTTGAAATTGTTGGAAACAAAGTTTTAAGCAATAATAATAATAATAGTAATTGATTTTGAAATTGGTATTAATAAAAAGACGAAGATACTGAATTTTTCTTAATGAATATTTATCAAAAAATAGCTTGTATATTAAAATTCAATATAAAATTTGCAACATTTTGACGTATCGCACGCCATGTTTTCAACCATAGAATCTGTGTATAGTATAGTACTAAATAATATCAACTCTGTAAAAAGCTAAACCCAATCTGTAATTGGGCCAAGTAAACCTTGGCATGAGGAAAGATTTATGTTTGTATTGATGCATGCATACAATACAAACCAATTGAATGTAGGCATGTAAAAATCGATTTCGTAATCCATGTTGATAACAATCTCAATTGGGAAAGCGGGTAGAAATCTTTTTTCAATGAATTCTCTCTCTCTAAGGCCACTCTTCTCCCTAATTGGAGGATTCGATTGTTATAAATTAGAAAAAAAAGATTTTGTAGTTTTAATCTAATGCGACAACAAATTTTTATTGAAATGTCTTGAAATTTTAGCACAATGTTGTATTAAACATTTGGAACATATTTTAAATTTTGTGAAATTTTAATAACGAAGAAATTTACTAAATTTGGCATCCTTCGGAGCACAAAATGATAAGGTTGTTTTAAGACTAAAATATTTCTAATAAGAATCTCGTTACACCATCTAACTTTTTAAAATATTTTTTCTCTTTCACAAATAAAAAGTGTTGAGAACAAATCACCTAAGAACCCTTTTATAAAGCATTTTTACTTAACACGTTAGAAATAGAGTTCTTTAATCTATCCAATTTTGTTCCATTTAGAATGACCTTCTAGAAATCTTGAACATCAACAAAGGAAAATTGTGCATTTTGGAGTTTTTCACGACGTGGTGCGAGTATTGCAAAAAGATTACGCCTTTTTTTGAAGTAATTCTTCATTTTTTAAAAAAAGTTGATCCTCCATGCATTATTTTTTACAACTGGATATTAAAAAAATCAGGTTAAAAATAGGTGAGATATAGTGTTAACAATGGGATGAGCTCTTTGAATATGTTTAGAGTCTGAGTTGTGAATGGTATTAGCGTACTAATTTGTTCTAAATCTTCTTACAAAAATATACCTAAAGTCCTAAACAAAGATTGTTAAACTCAAATTGCTTTAAGGATCTTCTTTTGGCAGATACGTCTATCACGTGACATGCTGTTCATCGAAACTCAGTATCAGTTGTTGATTTGAGCGATTTTTAAATGTTCATTTGTAAGAAAAGTGCTATCATATGGCGTATGAACAACGAAACAAAATGTTTTTGCGGCAATAAATTTGAAGCTCTCTAAAATATTTTATGGCTATTTTCGCGTCCCACGCTCTTAGTTAGAAGATGGTTCTCAGATTTCTTCAAAATTGTTTTATAAGTTATTGTTGAAGCTTTAAAAATCTTTATTATTTATAAATATTGATAAATATGAAATAATTTTTTTTTGTAAACCTGAAAAAATATATCATATAAAAAAATTAAATGTCACTTTATTTTAAACTCTAGAGAAATTAGCTGAATACTATATATATATATATTTACAATGTTTTCAATTATTACAATTTTGGTGGCTTGCGAGGATGCCCTAAATGACATAAACTGACCGCTCATAAAACGATGCTAATAAAAAATAAAGAATAATGAGAATGAAAGCAATAAAGTCAGCAATCAATCAACTCCCATATTTACAACATATATACTAATTTGTGTTATATGAGGAGCATTCATACGATGAATAAAAAATAGCTCGTGATTCGTCATAAAAGGGAAGATCTAATCTACTTGGGAAACGTATGATGCTAAGTTGATTTGCTACAAGTATTGGCAAACCAGTTGAAAAATAACGTTGGTAATAATAAGTGAAAGTGCTTCCACAAAAACTTTAAAACTTGCAATGCATGTTATCCGAAAACTCCAAAAGTTTATTTATTATCTTGGAAATAAGGTGATGATGTGTGAGAGAGGGCTTGTTGAAAATGATTCTTATTGCTTTTTTCAAAGTTATGCTAATTTTATCATTATCATAATATCCCTAGTTTTTGGTTGTAGGTAAATCCATTCCAAGTCACAATTTATTTTTATAATTCAAAAAATTTTCTAGGAAAATTTGAATTACTTACAACCAATCCACTAACATTACACCATTCAAAAATAGCTAAATTATACTCATAGTTACCTGTAAAGATTTTCAGGGTATTCGGATACTTAAATCAAGATTGCTTTATTGAAGTCAGACGGATAACATATGAGTGAGGGGTATGTCTATCTATATATATATATATATATTTGAAATCAGAACCTTTTTGCTATTGGGTACATGAAAAAGAAAAGCTTCAGAACAGAAATCTCATTAAATTCATGACAGATATTTTTATGTATGTAAAAACCCAAACCCCAATCTTTCGTAAAGATAGATTTTTTATTTAAAAACAAATATAAAATTATTCAAAATACAATTTCTTCACAATTTTTTTAGTTAACCAAGTTTCTTGTCAGTATACAATTGATACCAATTGAGAAAAAGATTTATTCAAAGTTTCTAAAAAAATGTCTCAAACTCAGATTAGATTTTAAAGAATTAATATATAAGCTGATGAAGTTGAAATCATAAGGAAACTTAATATTACAACTATTATTATCCTTCAGATCTAATGCGTGAAAATAATCGTTACACTCATAAGTTCAAAAAATGTTACATTGTTTACCTTTTATTGACATGGGGAACACATCATTATTTAGCAACAAATTATACTTAAGTCCAGATAACCATCACGCATAATTCTTTTTGAAATGTTCAAACTTAGTCTTAATAACGGTTTCAAGGTTACTTTGTTTTTCAAATATATAAGTTGAATCCCAAAAGATGATGAGTATGTCCAACATAACCGCAAATTGTATTCCTAGATTTACACGCACGTTTGAATTGCCAAATTTTAAAACACTTCGAACATTGCTAATGCCTAGGAACTAATAATTCAAGGAAAGACACAGTGAACTCAAAGGATATACTTGCTCTGCGTATATAATTGTGTCAAAACTTGATTTATCAAACCGAACAATTACAGTGTAAAAATTATTAGATTCATACCTCAACTCAATAATTGATGAAATACCACTTTTTGGTAGATTGTTTTGCTCAATTATATTGAGCTCTCAACTTCGTCAAAAGGAATATATCGCTTTTTTATCATTGCACTCTAAGAGAATTTTATTGTTAGCAGAAGACTTCAGTAATCTATATTTAATTCGATTCACCTGCGTTTTCTTTGGGAATATTATGAATAAATGGGCTAAAATTGTTCAATATTTAAGGTAAATTGAAAAAAAATATAATATTAACATGACAAATATTATATTAAAATTACAGGGTGAAATTTTATGTTTTTAATAAATATAAATTCAGTATAATTTCAGACTTTCGATACTCGGTTTTATTTTTAAACACAATTCGTTCTTGAAAAATTTTTCTTAAAAACACTTTTCCCACTTGAAACATGAAGACTTAGAAAACATTTATAATAATAAATATAAAAAATTAGATGCTAGAACCCGTATTAGATGCTAGAACCTAATCGTCCGTATTGCGGAGGTTAATGATATTGCTTACTAGTTTTGGAGTAAAAACTTTTTTTTCAAAGCAAATAATATATAAATGATAAAATAGTAAAAATGAAATGTATATTCGGTTTACATCTCATGCTCACCATTTCATCATGTATTTAAAAAAGGAGTTTACACTCCAATACTAGTTAGCAATATCATTAATAAAGTGACCAGTTTTTTTCAATTTTTTATATTTGTTATAAATTTTTTCCACATTATCTTTAGCTTATCTGTCAGAAATATTGGTTCTAAACCTCAGAAACTTTAACCTTTTAAGGCTCAAGTTTTGAAAATGAATCAACTTCTATCTTTTTAAATGAGTTTTTTTAATCTAATTCAAACAGAATATTTTATTTTATGGGACACTAGTGCCCCATTGATCTTGATAAGTTTAAAATAAATATCAAAATGAAACAAAAAAGAGAATATTGATCTAATTTAAAAATCTGAACTTAATTGATCTATAAAATTTTAAATTAAAAAATAAAGGTATTTAATATAATAGTTCTTCAACAAATCTCAAAAAAGCTAAATGAAAAAAAATTGACTTTACCTGCCCTAGTAATAATCTAGCACAAAGTGGTTGATAAACAGAAAGTTATCATTGGTTCAGGTAATTGAAATGGCATGATTGGCGGATTTGAAGCCAGAGGCGATTCCCAACTTTTAAGCATATCAGTGAATAGGTCGCTCAAGTTAACTTTAATTTTGTGAAGATTTTTACTTCACATTCGTCAGATGATATGAGTAAATTTTTCATTCTGTAAAAGAAGTTTATTGTGTAATTAACTCTATAGATAGGAAAGAAAACTGATTTTAAAAAAGAATATTTCAAAATCACCAAGGAGTAACTTTTCTTCTTGATTCGTCACTCAAAGGCATTAACAAATATCCGAAGAAATTATATGCCCAGTAGAAACAACAATTGCCTTGTACGACACGAAGTTTAAACGTTAAACCTACTAAAATTTTATGATTGAAAAGTTATTTTTATATCATCATTTTTTAATTTTAGAGTTATTCAAAAAAGAAGAAAAATATCATTTTTTGTTTGGTTGATGTTGACAAATACGAAGTAAGGATGTCTTTAACTTTTAATTGTAAAATTATACAATCTATTTAATGTCTCACTTAAAAATGATGAATTTACAGATGCATAAATTGTCCAATTGACCTATCTATTGGTCCAGTGGTTTTGTAAACTTTCTTACTTAAGGCGCACTTTCTTTTTGGCACAGTTAATAGGATTTTGTCTTCATACAAACAACCTAATGTAGAAATGGAGACCATAATAGTTAGCTTCTTGCTTTTATATTTTAGTAAATTAATTAGGGAGAAGCACTTTTTCATCTGTTTTTGCAATATTTTTAAAAATAGGGAAAAACCCACCAAGTTTTCCAAAGTTAGTAACATCTCCGCAGTTTTGCAGGAATAAACTTTTTAGAACAAAAGAAAAATTAAAAATACAACCAATCAAGGTTGACTACCTCGAATTCTCATTTAGATTTCAATCTCATAGTTAAACATATTCAAGATTTAGTTGGTGCCAGTATTCAGGAAATGCAGGGTCTTTTTGGCATATTTCAGAAACACAAATAGTTTCATTTCTGCTTCGATGAAACTATCATTCTCATAACTTTACATTTAATGATTAAAAAATAATTATGCATGTACTTTTTTTGAATTTGTTTGCAACTTATACCTTTTTAATTATGGGGTTGCTTATTTGCGGGGCCCGTGTTTAGGGTTCATAACTGATATATTATAGAACTAATTGGAAAATCAACATCCTATTCATACTTCATTAGTCATATCGATTCTACTTGGGAACCGCATTTATATAATTTAGTAGAATGACTTGTTCAAGAAAAGTTGCAATTGCTTGACCACTCTGCCATCCTTTCAAGGAAAGAGACATGGTGGTAGTCATTTTTCATCAATTAAATCTCGTTTTCTCTCAGTGGATTGAATAAGGGATTTTAGAAAAGTTTTGGATCTCGCTCAAGTTTTCGTTTAGCGAAGACATCATTCAAAGACAGGCGCTTGTTTAGAAAAACACAGAGATAGAGATGAATGGAGTATCAACAATTGTGAGTTTCATCGAAGACTATTTTAAAAGCAAATACTGATGTGACTTTCTCGTCTCGTTTTTTAGTTTTTCTTTAAAATACTTTAGAAGTATATTTGTAGAAGTTGATGGATTCGAAACCAAGACCTTGCAGTATTTAAGCAGGCATCGTTGCCTACCCCTCATAGAGACACGAGATAGCAACACCATACTAGTTTCAATCCCAATATATCGTATGCTAAGCATTAAACCTGATTCAATGATTAGAAGATGGAACGGCAATGAACAAAGAATACGAATTGATCACACCCATATTCACAGTGATGTGCCTTTGAAGCTAATCCATACACGACACAAACTCGCCTGTTTGATAAATGAGCTCTTCTCCTTTGCAGTGACTTTTTTATTGAAGAATTTATTTTCAAATACATTACTCATCTTGACTCCAACAAAGCACCTTTCTCCATCTTTCTTACCTTTGGCAGCAATGCTATTTGCTTTTATCTTTTATCCACCTTCAACTCCACATCATTTAATCATAAGAGTGCTTTTTTCTTTTGTCGTCTACACAAAATGAAATAAATATTTTTAAACTGTACAACTCTTTCTCCGTCAGTAATCTTTTTTATAATTTTTTTATTCAAACATTTATTTTTCCTGACTTCAATATTGATTTATTTGTCATCAACTCTTTCCTCATAAATAATAATACTTTGATCAATTTTAATTAAGAATATAAGTCTGTAAACATTTTGACAGAGATCACACATCACTTCCCGCTTGTCTTTTCATAAATAACTTTGTCAAGAAAAGCCCACCAATATTCAAGTATGACTTTGGCTATTTTTCTAGATATACGAGTATATCGGCTGAGTGCTAGAAAATCTAGCTCTTGAAACACTCGGTTTCAAATTCACATTGATTTTATTATTAAAGTCTGAAATTGTAGAAAAATAATCATGTCCTCTAAAAGAGCTCCAGAAAGGCAATTAAAATGTATACTCAAGATTGAAACAAATTTTATATTATAAAATAATAATATAGGAAAACTCGGTCTCAAATAACTCGCTCTATCAATTGACTACATAGCGCATGGAAACTGCGCAATTTGAAACAACTAGTTGACTAGCTAATCAACTACCTAACTAGATAAATTATCCACTAACTAACTCGTTTTTAAACTTTTCTTAAAAAGTTTTTTGAGACCCAGTTTTCTAATGCCAAAATTTTCATGCCGAGTTTTTTGGCCACGATTAGTTAATAAGTATTTCAAAATCTATTTGGGTACGTAACTCGTTTTAACTAAGAGTGATGATTTCTAGCGTTCACGCTACTTAAGTTGGGATTTGGTTTAGATTTCAAACTTTAAAGATAAGAATTGTTGTATTTATTAGCATGCATCTTTGTTGTTCTATCGAAAATAAATCTCCGATTCGTATTCTACACAGTACATTGCATTGGTTTAAAAAAATTGCTTCAGAGAAACTTTTGAAAAAATCATAAATGTTGGACTTACCTATGTGCATTTTGATAAAAATCAAAGTCCTCCTCGCATCTTAACTTTTAAAGTATAATTAAAGAGAATTTAATGCTGAACTCAAAAATACCAAGCTAGTAACATTTAATAAATTTAGAATCAGAAATCAAGGCAGATCTGAACTTTAAACACAAAAAAAGTGGAAATTATCGATCTTACTTGAAACAAGTCACATATTTACATTCAACACTACCAAAATCTATATGGAAATAATTATTATCTTTTGGTATCTTCAGAAAAAAACTCTTAACCAGTATATCCACGTCTTATTTGGCGTGAAAATTGTGATTCTTGAGAGCTTATTGATCATTTAGTGCTGGGGTTCGCGAATCCTTGGGGGTTCGTTTCACTTTTTTCAAGGGGTAATTTATAAAGGTATCTGAAAAGTTTTTTTTTAATTTTTAACTGATTTATACCTCCCACATACATAAAATGGGTTGAAAATTTTCCCCAAAACGATAATAAAAAATAATTGAAAGTTATTTTTCAGTATCATGAAAAATACACACACTCATAGAAAAATTCAGGTAATTTACTACTTTCTATTTGAAGAACTGGTAAAATTATATTTTTAATAATGTATGGCGCATTTAAACAGTGCTGCTCATACATTACTAATGTGCAGTGATTCTTTAACATAAGTTTTCGTTTTTTATGGATATTGAAATACATCTTTGACTGATGATTAGCGAGGTTTAGAATCAATTAGTCTGAAAAATCAAGATAAAAAACTAAAAAAATTATTAGGGGTTCGCCTAAGGCTGAAAATTTTCAAGGGGTACATGGTAAAAAAGGTTGGGAACCTCTGATTTAGTGGGAATGGATCATTGAAGGTCTATTCAAATCATCTAGATCATTGGTTCTCAAATTCTTTTTCTACACACACCCTTTTTAGTTTAGACCACTTTCTTGAATTTATACCAAGATTCAGGCTTATTTATACTTATTATTATAAAAAAGATTGGAAAGGATTGTTCCTTAACTTTGCGTTTTAAAGGGGATGTGATGCATCGCGCAAACCACTTTGAACTTCCGATCGACGCCATTACTTGGTTTTTAACATAATAAGTTTTAAAAATTTACCTTCACAAAGATATGTCGTTGAAAATGGAATCAAATTTTTCAGACATTTTAACATTTAAACAATTTATTCTTTTTCTCAGTACAAAGATCCTTTTAAGTATGTTATTGAAATTAAACTTTACAAATATTTTTATTTTCAGAACTTTGAAAAAAAAGATCTTTTTATTAATTGTGTGTCTTATTTTCAGCTTACCTACACCCCTTTTCCTTCAGTTTATTTTACGACCCCAGCAGTTTAGGAACTACTGGCTTAGAGAGTATGGGACATTGAAGGTGTATTAGCGCGCATGTATTGTTCAATGCATTCTCCGGGGGCATGAGATAAGGTTGGTTAGATGCCGCGTTTCGATAACTCAAGGTCTTGGGTTCGACCCGACATCAAGCCTACTTTCCTCATAGTTTGATACAAACAGCGCAATTGTGCCTTCCCAATGAAAACACTACACAATACCTTTAACAATACATATTGTTACAAAATTTTATCTCTAATTTTTAATGTTTTAAAATTTCCTTGAAAATGAAAAATCGGTTATTTTAAATTAAAAAAAAGAAGACTCCATATTTGGACATCTTTCACAAAGTAATTTTTGTGATAGAATGATTGTAAATTTAAATTACATTAAATTTTATATTATCATTAAAAAATAAACATTTTGCATCTAATTTCCCTCGCAAAAGAATAGTTTGATAAAATCACAGTGTGACTCCAAACAGAATATTAAAACTAAATGAAGTTCTTATTGATAGCAGTTGTGCCCAGGCTTTGCATGTGGGTATTTATTTATCCATGAAGGTTATCCTCGCTTGAAGCAAATTTTAAAAAGGAACAGATGCTTTACTTACCCTTGCACATTTAAATTTTGCTTTTTTTTCGAAAGCATGGACAAATGTTTTGTAACATAATTTTAATTAAGATGAAAATTATTCTTGTTAAACTTATAGAAGAAAGACATATATTTATCAAGAACATTATGTATAGTATGCGAGTATTTGTCGATCATATGCGAAAGCATGGAGTTAAGGGGGGCCCGTAATCTATAACCGTGCATCGATTGCTGAAGCTTTATAAACCGTAAAAAGGTATGAATGTATCCAGACATCGGTTTGAAGCAGATTTTCATTTCTTGGACAGTGCGTCATACTCTTCCTCACAGGGTTGACTAAGGCATTTGGAGACTGCTATTCATTTTCAATGAATTTTTATTCCATTTTAATCAGACAAGTTTTATTTAATGGGACAATTATGTTCTATTGGGCGGAATATGGTAGACATTTGATAAATTTAAATCAATTACATTTAAACTATTTTGGGATATCCAAAAAAGTTATTAATATTCTGTGCAATATTTTATATCATGAATTTAATAAAGTGATTGTGGTGAATCTCTTTATAGTGAAATGATTATTGGTTGATTCTAGTTTCGATATTTGCGGGTTGTTGCGTGTGTGGTTGCCTATTTTTGTCATCTCTTCTGCTTGCCATTGGTTTATCAGAGGGATTGGAAACGTCTTCATATTGACTCGAGAGAATGCATGGAAAGATGCGATGCCATATTATCTTTTCAAATGTATACTTATGCAACAAATACTGCATGGATGTTTGTGTTTTAGACCTAGAGCAGAGGTCCTCAAACGTTTTTTAAACGGGCCAGATTACCGAAAAGTTAAAAACGAGGGCCGGAATATTGAAAAGTTAAAAACACTGGCATATTAAATTTTATTTTAAAAAAATTATCAAACAAAACAAAAATAAAAAATAATAGTCAAAATATAAACAAAATTTAGATTAGAGCTAAGACTTCCGGCTGAAAAATAGCGAATCCAAGAGTCGGCACTGCCTTGAAGCGAGTTGCAGAAACAGGGGCTTTCTGATAACTAAAAATGGGGTTTCCTTATTCAACACTTTGTTTGCCATTTTAAAAAGACCAAAATGCGATGTCACGATGAATTTTTCACTGTCAGTATTTCATGACAGAGAATCGATTCATGATCATAGACAGATATTTAAGTTTATGTTTAATGGCACAAATCATATTTTAGGAAATAGCTTCTGGTTATGGAGTCACTTGCTTACCGACGTTCATATTCATTAAAAATAACAAACAAGTAATCTTTAATTCTTCAGTTATAATCTGGTTTTTCTGCAATTCGTTATATAAGTTTGGTTACTTTTCTGCAAATATTTTTAGGTTTCACAGTATATAGGAACAGATAAGAATACTTTGTTGAAGAAAATAATAAAGACATCGAAGTAAAGTGGGTAAGACGCTATTTCTGATTTTCCATCATTGTTATCCGCACTCCTAAGTTTTCATATCAGTCCAATGCGAAGAGCCAAAAAAGAAATGTTCGATCCTGGGTTCAGAAATTAACTAACAAAAATTTGCATCTTTATTAAAATATTCTGAAATGACTAAATGTATATAACTAAGTTACAAATTAACAAACTTACTCAAAATTATTATCAACCTCCTTCACTTGATATCAACTCTAAATAGAGTGCAAACCGCGCATGTGAATGAACTATTTGTTGGGATACGCAAAAAAACGTGATGCCGTGTGACTGACAGATGCCAAAAGTCTAATTCAAAAACATCATGCAAACACAAGCGCATGTTACTTGTCACTTAAAACTGCATAAACAAAAGCATTTTTTGGAAGCAATGACTGGTCCGAAAGTGAAATGTTTCTTAATTTTTGTAGACTTTCGCTGTTATTTAGCTTTTAATCTTTATTTTTCTGGTTGTAGAAATTTTGAAGCATTAATTTCGGTCATAGTAGATGGCCCAAGAGCATATTCTTCCGCTGAACGTGCATTGATTGCAACAGGATAATGTTTGGGTATAAAGGATAAAAAAAGCGATTCTTCCATAAATGATTTTTTACTCCTTTTTAGGCATCGAACACTAGCCCAAATTTAAGAATACTTTATGACATATTACATTTTTTAGAAGATTGGCGAAGAGAAGTCGGTGGAGTTGGAGATTTAGTGCAAGGAGTCGTAGTTAGATTTTTTTGGCTTTTAAAAAATAAAAAATGAAATTATATGTTAAATTTATTATATATAATATAGAGTGGCCTTTCTTTAATAGAAGCCAGGAGAAAGAATTGGTCTTAAATAGTTTTTAATTTTTGAGTAATCGAAGCAGTCGGATTTAACCCATTTAAGACCAAGCAAAGCAGACGATATCTAAAAAAACGCAGACGATTTATATTCAAAGTCATTGAAAAAAACAGACGAATATGAAATTACTTATGTTCCAAAATAGGAACATTGGTCGTAGATGGGTTAACTTGTAGTTGAAGTTAAATGATATCTCTCCAACACCGTAACTTTGCATATAAAGCATGAATTTAAAAAACGTTGGCTATAAATACGTTTTTTAAAATAGAAGTTTAAATCAATTGAATGTTTTGTTGTGAAGCATTATTACACTTTTGCAAATTATCTTTGCAAAGAGACTTTTTTTCTTTGTCAAGTTTTTTTATATCATGAATTTGAGCTTGGTAAGCACAAAAAATGATGGCCATACTATAAGTAAACTCTATTTATATTTTATGTTCAAAAACACAGACATTATATCTCAAGGACAAAAATTTTGAAATATTTGGATAACTGCCAATCATTCTCTTATCCAAAAACCTTGAATAGCATATATATAAGCCTTATTTAATTCAATTGACTTAAAGAAAAACTGGAATAAAATTTTTGTATTGTTTTGTATTTTATACCCCGTGCTTATTTCCTTCCTGTAAAATTAATTAAATGCTAGTCGTATCGTACTTCGAAACGAAACGTAAAGTAATCCATTACTGCTTGGGACTTCTAATTCATCATCATGGACCACTGATTGTCCATGGAGCACCAGCTGAGAAACAGCCTTAGGCAATATTTTCTGCGAGGAGACTTAAAAAAGTTTGTGGTTTGATCAAGATTTAAAAGAAATTAGAATGAAAAGTTAAGAACAGAAAGATATAATGAAAGTAAATACTATATTATCACAAAATGTTAAAATGGTATTACAAGGCTTTTTTTTTAGCTTACATGATCACAACACTTTCCACTGCATCCGCAAAGTCATGTGCATTTCAAGGCTGACGACTTATTACACTTTCACAAGTTTTTACAACCATTCTGTCACGCACATCTCACCAATTCTGGTCAAGATGAAGCTGCCTCTGAATTTTTTGACTTTGACTGCTTTGAAGGCGTTCTAATATATCATTTACATTTTTATTCTAAGTTCACTGTCATCAACTTGAGATCAAACAGCTCTTTTTATGTAGTGTATTAGAGCCATTTTTGTTTCTGAAATCGCTTTCTTTCGCTTTGGACACTTATTTCCTATCTGTTGTCACATTCGGCTCACTACTTGAAGATGAGAAAAGCTTCATGCTCAATCAAAACTGTTTCAGATTTTGAAGATTGTATTTTGCCCTACCTTTAAAAGATACCCATGTACCACATATCGTGAAAGAATAAAATATCGGAAATTCTCTTCATTTTTTAAAAGCGGAAACTCTAGCCATTTCATCAGCTAGATTAAAACGTAGATGCTTTCATGTTCCAACAGACTGTTCAAATTATTATTATTTTCTGTATCGTTTAACAGCAACATTAAAGAATACAGGCTGCGGAGTAAAAGTGATATCATGCCCATGTGGTTAATTCTTTCCACTGGATACATAAATTTCTTGCTAGGCTGATATATTCTGGATAATTCGTGGCGTGAGAAACTTAAACAACTCAGTGTTATTCTCATCTACACGAAGAAATTGTTTGATATTTTCAGGAATTGTTGTATTCCCTACTAACAACCTACAAATGCATTTGCAACACTTTCAAATTTGCCATTTTCCTACAAAACAAATAAAAGTTCAATTGGGATCAAAAAAAATAAAGATATATTCAAGATTATCCAGTGATTTTCAACAGTTGGCACATGGCGTATATAAATAAAGGTTTCACAAAATAAGTTAATGCCATACATAAATTAATATTTTTAATGAAAAGGTGATTAAATTTTTCAAAGTTTTTTATTAAGATTACCAACATGCAAAAATTATAATTTTTTAAATATTTCAAGGGATATTCTTGCAAAAGTGATTCTATAAGAAGGAGAAAACTATTTAAAAGCATAAGAGTGACACTAAAAAAACATTGGAAAACTGTGATAAAATAACGCTTAATATTACTATGATTTTCCTCGATTTTTTCATATTAATCTTTTTTATTGATGTTGTGAATGTCCAAAAATACACGAGATTTGAAATACGTTTAAAAATGGGATAATAGTTCATAATAGTGTGCCATAAACGAATACCCATTCAAGTAGGTTATAATAATATTTAACAACGATTACCTTATTCAAATCTGTATACTCGTTATTTTATTTAACTGCCAAAGTACGCGATTTAAAGTAAACGGCAGAAAGTGAGCTCAATATGAGGGCCCATCACATAATAAGTTGTTTCAGCTGAAGGGATGATGTTGAGTAATGTTGTTAGAATTAAAATGGGGTATGCAAGCAAGTCCAAAGAATTTTGGAAGTAGAAGTAGCTTAACCCATTTACGGCCAATGTTCCTATTTTGGAACATAAGTAATTTCATCTTCGTCTGCTTTTTTCAATGACTTTGAATATAAATCGTCTGCGTTTTTTTAGATATCGTCTGCTTTGCTTGGCCTTAAATGGGTTAAAGTTGAAATCAAGGAAAAAACCACGCACAAATTCAATAGTGCCGTCATATCTAATTTTTCTGCATATCAAACAACGTATTTGCAGTGTGATGTTTTACCAGTAAATTGGTTATAAGTCTAAAGTCATTAATTGATCAATTCATTTCCAATGCAAGGTATTAGATGGAGAGAGAGACGGAGTAGAATGAATTGTGCTTGTAAATAATGCTGAAATGAAGTTGCTTAAAGATGACTAAATAAATCTTGACCTCTAAGGACTACTGCTTATATATCCTTCAAACACTCCTCGTAAGCAAATCTGATTTGGCAAAAGAGACTTTCGGCGCGTGAAATTTGCCAAATGCATCCAAATTGCAACAAACTAAAGCTAGTGTTTATTCAAAAAATAATTCTATCCATACTCTTTCTATGAAATATTTATATACCTTTCACAAATCAAGCAAGCTATCATTTAGTTCGACGGAATAAAAACGGAGCATGGTGTTAGGATGCATACGAAAATCTATTAAAAATGCACGGCTTTGCGTCACTTCTGCTGAAATAATTTTCTTCATGAGATATCAGATCCCAATTTATGCATTTTAAAAAGTAGGAAGAATAAAGGAAATTGTGCTTCAGTGATAAAAAAATGTTTCGGTATTTTAAAAAAAACATCTGTATCAAATAAAAAGATATAAAACGTTGTGTAGCAAAAAAGATCAGATGATGTGATATAAATTCGAGGGTATGTATGTATAAGGGCGGAAATGTGGGTAGTATACAATAATCAGTTATTATATGATATGGATAGCATGGTGTATCTGCATATATTTGATGGTTATATAATATTATTACGATAAGCAAGTAAACATAGACACTCACTCGACTTCTACGAGATCTAGCTGTACAATAGAACTATTCTTGTTTGTGAAAAGTTAACAATCATGATTGTGGAAAGAGAATCAAGAAAAGTAAATAATTAGAGAAATAAAGAAGGAATATACTGTAAAGTACTTTGATTTCGCGAATTTTCTAAAATTTGAGATATTTAGAATGAAATAGAATTTATTTAGAACACAAATAAAAAGTTGAGAAAAAACAACAAAAAGAAGAAACTGGTTTTGAGGTTGGAAGAGTCGGTTCTAGGAAAATTCGCCGTAAACAAATTTGCCGTAGGAAAACTCGCTTCAGGAAATTTAGCCTAATAGGAAAAATCGCCGTAAGACAATTTAGCCGAAAACAAATATTTGTGATAAAAACAGTTTCGTTTCTGAAGTACCATTTTATCTCTTCCAAACAACCAATAAGGAAAGGGAGTAATTATTTTTTTATTTTATTATCCGTATTTTATTTTATTTATTTTTTATTTTATTATCCGTATGGAGTAATTATTTTTTTATCCGTATTTTCGATCTATTCGGTAAATATAGTTAAGATCGTCAACTAATTTCAGTCCTCATCTACTAGTTTCCATTTGATAAACCATCGTCTGCCTACAAAAAACTATAGTCGAAAAAAAATAAAGATAAAATAAAAAATAAGGTAAAATAAAAAAATAATTACTTGGTCAAATTTGGTTGTTTGAAAGAGATAAAATGGTACTTCAAAAACCAAACTGTTTTTATCACAAATACTTGTTTTACGGCAAAATTGTCTTGCGGCGATTTTTCCTATTAGGATTTTTCCGGTCACTGGAAGAGTCATATAACGAAGTGGAAATGAAAGAGGAGAGTAGCACCATCGAGATGCAAGTTTGACAACATTCAACAAAATAAAGTGTTGTAAAATAGGGCAGAGTAAAGTAACAAAAATACGATGCAAAAAGATGTGACAAACTATGAATAGAAGTAACATACCCTATATAAATTAGTATGTTATTTAGGCTAAAAATAATGTGTTTACTTTTTTATTCTTATTAGCGAAAATGTGTTTCCTAAATGATAAGTACAAGTTCGGGATGTTAATCCTGTTATTATTTTTGCATAAAGTACATTTTATAGGAATGCTTTTTTGTTTCAAAGACATTTGTTAAAGAGACGCTTTCATTAACCATGTTTACTTTAATATCCTGTTTTTTAAATTCTCTTTTATTGTTCTATCAACTTTATCTAAGATAAAAGGTATTTTAATTTTGCGCTTTGTATTACCGAAGTTGTTCTTTTTGAATTATTTTCTTAATCAGATCTACATGAACATTTAGAGAGTATATATTTCATGTGCATGTGATATATACTTGTCACATGTCATTTCTATAGCATCCGTTACCGGAATTGAACCGTATAAGTAAACGATGTCAACCAACAAGGCAGCTTCTGATTCAATATTATTTAGAGGCAGAATTGTCTAAAGACTGTATTTACCAAAGCACGAATTAACATGTTCCGGTCAAACTCACCATATTGTTTTCATTAAAATTGGTAAGAGGTATCTTTTTTATTTTATCGATTGAATCAATGTTCGTTTCATATAGCTAGAGACGAAACGGATAAGTTGTTTTAAAAGATGTTTAAACTTGTTGAGGATTACACAAATCGATCTAAATGGCATTTTAGAAGAGCTTTTGTGTTTTATGTAACAAGTATATTGAGCATGCCTGGTACGCTGTAGTAAACTCAGGACCGGCCCTAGTGTTCGCGGGGCCCTATGCAAAATGGATTGCGCGGGGCTCAGTGTGGGTAGGAAAAAAGATTAAAAGTGAGAAATAAGATTTTGAAAAAATACTTTTTCATTAACACAAAATGACGATCAAAGTAGTAACTTACTTGCGAACCTTGCATTTAGCGAAATCATACAATATATCATCAAAATGAAAAATGAGAAGCGCGGGGCCCACTGCGGCCGCATACGTTGCAGAGGCCTAAGGCCGGCCCTGAGTAAACTTATCTATAGCTTCTACATTTCTGAGTCTGCATATAAGTTTAATCAATAAATCCTCTATGATTTTCAAATTGAAAGCGTTACATTTATAATTCTTCATTGTTCAGAAAAATATAATTTTATTGATGTTATCATTTAAATTCTTTTAGTTTCTTCTATACAAATGAGAAAAGTTTTTTTTACAACTCAGTTTAATAAAAGTGTATTCTCATTAGATTCAATATTTTTTAGGCATTTTCTTGGAGCAATGACGAAACTTCTAAAGCTAAAGAAGATCTTCAGAAAAGTAAAACAAAAACACTTTTAAAGATTGAAATAAAGACGCGCAAAGCAAAGCAAAGCTTTCTTATAAATAAAATGTTACATTATCTCCTTCGATAAAATTCGATTTTCGTCTGCACATTTGATATGATTTATAGCGAATAAAATACATTTTTTAAATAAATCCAATTTTCACTGATAACTTAACTTAAGTGTTAAATATAAGGCATCTCACAGCGCAGACACATAACTGCATAAATCACGCATAAATATGCACATATAGATAGGAATGGGCACACAACTGATATTTGAATTTTTAATCTACAACTTTCATATGCTTCCAGTCCAGTCGCTAGACATCCACAACAGGAGGGAGGAAGGGAGGGGCAAAATTATATATTTTAATTTTTCTTTTCCTTTAACAAAAAATTGGAATAAAAGGATTAGCCCTTATAGTTTTTATATCTATTAGATTGGTGTTCAACAATAATTTTTTGGTAATCTTTTACTTTACGATTCTGTCAATCAAAAAATTTCTTTGATAAATTATTGGCTGTTGTGATGCCAATCAAACTATACATTAGTAAACTCTATCATAATATAAAGATTAAGAAAAATATTTTTATAGATTTCAAATTTAATTAGAATTCATTAACTATATTTTACTAAAGATCCTAGATTGTCAGTAAATAAAAAAAAATTAGAAATTTTTTCTTATAGATTTCAAATTTAACTATTTAAATATTTTACTAGAGATTCTAGATTTAATTTACATTAAAGTATGAGAGTAAATAAAAAAAATATTTAATTTATAAATAAAAAATTCATACTTTATCTCTTTTCAATACTTTGATTTGAGGTTGCAATAAATTAGATCTTTTATTTATCTTTTTTTATTTCTATTAGATTGGTGTTCAACAATAATTTTTTTTCATAAAATTCAAATATTTGAAGACTTTATTAAAATAAAATAAGTAAGCCTCTTTTTTGAGCTAAATTCTTTCAAATATTCTTCATTTGTAATTTCTTTGGTGTAAATGTTTCCTTTCTTTCTTCGCTGCAAGAACTTCTAGGCAAGGTGAAAAAACTCTTTTTAAGCCAGAAAATACTCTCTAACAAACTGAAGTTGAAATACCAAACGTGATACAACCTGACAAAGACATCATTTTATATTGACAAAATAAAAATAAAATAAAGAAATACCAGCATATAAAGCAAAAGCATTAGGGAAGGCCTCTTTCTTACATTGGAAAAAATAAAGCAGAAATATCTTCAAGAGATTTATGAATCAAGGGATCAAACTTTGAATTTATAAACGGCTAAAAAATTGTCCATTAGTTTGATAAAATATATTCATTAAAAACCTTTTAAATTTTCAGTTCACAATCAAATGCATCACCGTCAGATTCAATATTGGAAATTTTTAAGAGAGGTAGAAATATTATTTTTGAGCTTAAAAATAGAGGCGAAGAAGGTAGAAGTGATTGAATCGAAGTAAAAATTTGAAATATTTTTTTATTAAATCTTCAAAAAAATAGGGAAAATTCAAACAGAGTAGCAATATAATAATTAAATAATTCTTGTGTTCTTGAATCTAAAATGTGTACATTAGTTTTTCAAAAAAAAAAGATTTTGACTTTTAAAGAATATATTATAATTTAGTGCTATCGAGCGTATACCCATATGATGTTCTGCTAATTTATTTGGTTGTTTTCTTTCTCTGAATAGTTTCATCTGTTTCAAAGCAACTCGTTTCATTAATATTTTTTTCGAATTCTTCGTTTTTCATTCATTTTTAAACCCAAATCATCTGCTGAAATTACGATAATATTTTTTAGTGTCAATTTCAGAGTCTACTTCACATGGTTAGGGACTAACACTCATACTCTATCAGATTAAAAAAATATATATTTTGCAAGAAAAAATGAGTTAGAGAACTAAATGCATCATAATAAAAAAAAAGTATAGATTTAAAAATCAATATAAAATCATTTAGTTGTTTTTAAAATTAAAAAACATATTAACACACTCAAAAATTTGTTAAGGAAAAAATTGTATATTATTGAAAAACAGTGATTAATAAAATTTAATACCACATCCCCATCCCACTAAAAATTCTGTTCACAATGCCCTTAACAAAAGAACTAGAAAGGTACTTAAAATTAAAATATGCAAAATGGAAAATTTTAATAATAAGAAGATATTAAAAAGTTTTTATTCTGGGTAAAAAGTTACACAGTTAAAGAGTATTTGAAAAACATTAACAATTGGAAAAACTGTTCATAAAGCATCCTCTCTCCCCTCAGAAACTGATTTAAAAAAAATTAAAAAGTCTTTGCAAGAATACTAATTGACATTTTTGATGTTTTGAATCGGATTAGAAAAAAATAAAATTCCGAGTAGCATTTTAATCATAAACTGCAAATGTTCGAACTTAAATGAAACAACTGACTTTATCAATCAGTGATGAAAAAGTCTAATGCGCTTAAATGAAAATTGCAGAAGTAAAGTAATTATGCTTATAAAAAGTTATTACACACAAACACATATAAACATCTAATCTAACACATGTTTGAATAGAAAGATGGGTTGAAGCGTGGCCATCATAATGATATGTCAATCAGTAATAAAAATATGATACTCATTGAAGCAAAAGATTGTTTTTAGAGGGTCAGACTAAACACCCCAATAAAATGAGTGTTTTGAAATGATAGATGATACTTTAGTATGTTTAGTCTGACCGTTGTTTTTACACCCCTAGTCTCTATCAACTATAGCTGAGATGTGCTCTTAGCGCTTTTGGTTAAAAGCGTTTTTGGTAAATTTTCGCGTTAAACGAAAAAAGCATTTTTTAGCTAATCAGCTAAAAAAAGGAATTATCAGTAGAGTTTTCCAAAAGTTAAAATCCATGCAAACATATCTGCTCGTAAAAAAATTTTTCAGTAAAAATAAATGAAATATTTGAAATAAACATATCTAACTCTATTATTTCTTTTGAACTTATTATACAATATTGTATATAATACCCGCAAATCTCGCTCTTCTTTTCATTATAAACATTTGAGCTGAAAATGTAATTTAGATATCTATTTGGAAAACAATAATAAACAAAATCAATAATTGAAACAGTTGTAGCCTAACCATTTTTATTATATCTGAACGACCAAACTTTTCCATTTTGATTTCCAGAAATGTTATCAGTAAGAAATGATTACTATATATTTTAATTATACGGAGCGCTAAGGTTTTATTATATTTATATAAACGGTAGTTTTTTTCACAATAAAATTTTATAAATTAAAAGGCAGTAAAATTTACAAAAAAATACGGCCTCTAACACGGCGATTTTTATGAAAATATATTTAACGTATCTTCGCTGCAGCTATAGTGTTTATGAATGAAAAAATTACTAGTAAGCATTTTCATTATTGCTATTTTTTGCACCTCCAAAAAACTTTTATGTCACTTCTTGCCAAAATTAAATAAAAATATGATATATTTAGATATGAAATCAAAATTCGTTCATATATTGTCCCCCAAAAGAATTTAAATGCCCACACAAAATAGTGACAGCGATGTCGATTTTCCCTCAGATGACTATGAAGGAGGATTGTCGCATTTGGAAGATATAATAGACAACAAGAATGATGATGAAGGTAATGAAGAAGTTGTTGACGGTGACCAAGAGAAAGAACCCAAAGGAGAACTTCTAAAAAGCTCGGAGCTAATTCCTCAGTCCATTTAAATGGAAAGATGATCTGCTTTACCCTCCAGTAGTCAAACATAAGAGTTCCACCCCAAGTAAAGTATGGAGATTTGCTGGAGAAAGAAAAGTTGATGGAAAACTTGTAGCTAACGAAGTTGTTTGTGCCTTTTGTGGAAAGTGATTCAAGTACAATGGTAGTCCAGGAAATGTAGGAAATAATTTGAAGAATGAACATAGAGAGGATAAAAAAAGTAACAACTAGCCAAGATTCACGCATCATTTTAGTTTGAAGAGTAGTTCTGTTACAAAGTACAACAAAGATCATCCGAAGCAAATTGAATTAAGAAAGCTCTGTCTTGAGTGGGTTTCACAGCAGTCCAGACCTCTTTCAATTGTCGAAGATGAAGGACTGAAAAAGATTATAAATCTGGCCGATCCTCAATTACAATTACCTTCACGTACAACGTTAGCCAAAGATATTGACAAGCTGTATGATGCTAAGAAGAAGGAAGTTGTTGAAGAGTTCAAAAATATTGATCATTTGTCTGTGACCACCGACGCAGGTACGAGTCTTTGCGGGAAGACTTTTATTGAAATAAATGCTCATTGGATAGATCCTAAATCTTTTGACTCAAAGAAGAAGATTCTAATGTTATCAAATCCGACTCAAAGACAGCTTCAGTATACAGAAATGTAGTTAAAATAGTTTGGATGATCATGGAATTGATAAGAAGGTGGTCTCGTCCACCACAGATGAGCCGACCATGAAAGAAACCTTTGATAATAGAAATGGTTGTTTGCCCCATATCGAGAGTAAATCCATTCAGAAGGTTCTTGTAAGTTCAAAGAAGTTGACCGATCTTCGTGAAAAATTGAGCAAGATCACGACAAAAGCAAACATGTCGCCAAAATTGAAAGGTAACATTCAGAAGGAGCAGTTAAAGAGAAACATCAAACCAATCAGTTTAGGGTGAAGTAAAAACAAGATTCACGTCAACTACAATCATGTTCCGAAGTTTTCTCAATGAACCTGCTAGAGAGGTTGATGAAAATAAAGCCATGATAAACAAAGAAGCTATAATGCTGCATTGAAACTGTTCTACAAGGGTGATGATGTAGAATATGAAAGTTTGACTCTAACTGATGACGATTACAAAGTTATACTAAGCATCACTCCTTTGTTAGATATCCTTGAGGAAGGCATCACCCAGTTAGGAGCTGAAAAATACAGCACAGGGGCCTGCGTTCTTCCATTTGTAACAAAATTCCATAACGTTTTGGAAAAATCTGATGATGATCAAACATATGTTCATATTTTTAAGAAAACTCTGACTAAAGAGTTAATTGAGGTGTCGCAAAAATTTGAACTTCACCCTTCTTGCCAAAGCCTCTTTCCTTGACAAGATGTTCAGTAAACTCTTGTTCCTCAATGAGCTTGATTTTGGACACTTCACCCTGACTAGAGAACAAATTGTTGCTGAAATAAGAGAAGAAGCAAGGGAAATAGCTGACTCTCACGCCAAGGAAAACATTGAAAGAAAACAAAGTTCCTTTCAACAATTTGTGATGAGAAAAATTACGACTCTGCTGGTGTTAAGAAGTACAATGTAGATGATGAAATTGAAAGATTTGAAAAAGAAAAGGCATTGTCAATTGACGATCAGCCTTCAGAGTTTTGGAGAAAGAACCGAAATCTTTATCCAGTGTTCTCAAAGCTGTTTTTGAAATACGGCAGCGTCCAGACATCAAGTACATCCGCCGAAAGAGTCATGCCAATGCTTGGGCACCTTTTGAACAAAAAAAGGTTAAGCCTTAGTGACGGAAACGTGAGAAAACTCTTCCAACTTTCAGATTGTATTTAATGTTATTCAAATAAAGCTCTCCTAATTTTGGTTTTAAGAATGTTTGATTTTATTTTTTAACCTTCGCTTACCACAGTATATTGGTGCATCACCATTACCACCATAATGGAGTAAAAAACCCATCGTTTATTTATTTGGTTTTCACCAAAGATAGATTTATCTTGCTGAAAAGATTGTCAAATAAATCAAGTTTTTACTGTCTTTTTAAATTTTGGATTACTATATGTGTAAAAATAAGAAAAAAATTCATTTATAATTCAAAGTTTTGATTATCTTCCTTCATTCTATGGAAAAAAAATTAACGCCATCTAGATGAACTTTTTTTTCTGGTTGAAAATTATTATTTCAAAATTGAAAAGGAAAAAACAAATTGTACACTGTTTTCAAATTAAATGAAGTTAAATCACGGAAACCGATGAAAATAATATTTTATTTTTGAAAAACTAACCCAAAAAGAAAGAAGCTTGACAAATATTACACATGAAAGTATGTGAAACGATATAATTTTAGCCAACATCAATTTAAACCGTGAGTTTTTCATCCTCATATATTTCTATATCCAGTGAAGAAGAGTTTTCTGAATGTTCGGAAGATATGGCTTGTGATGTTTTTGAGAATTTTAGTTCTCAAGAATCTGTTATTGAATCCAAAGAGGATGATGAAGACAGTCATGATAATGATCAAGAAACAAACACGGAAAATATAGATGATAGCCTCTTGGCTCCAGATGGAACCAACTTGGGATTCTCAAAACTCTGTTTGTGGTCCCAGTTTGATCAGGAATAGACGCAATCAATCATCTAGGACTTTTGGATCTTCAAATGAAGGACAAGGTTTTAAGAACCATTATGAAATTTTCAAACTTTTTTTGACATAACTTGATGAATCATATGGTGGAGATGACGAAAAAAAAGCTGCAGAGAACTACAAGTAAATTTTTACCTTACACATTTCATTTTATTTTTAATACTTTTTAAAGTAATGTCAATTGCAAATGGGAAGAACTTAGAAGCTGCTACCAAAGATTTGAAATTTCTGACCTCATGGCATACTTTGGTTGTGTTTTCCACATCGGTCAAGCCAAAGACCAGAAAATTATCACACGACAACTTTTTTCAAAAAATGGAGATCCATTCCTTAGAGCAGCTATTGGTAGACGTATGTTCATGTTTATAAACATTTTCATTAGGTTTGATGATCATACTGTTAGAGACAAAAATGACAAAATCTCTCCCATAAGATTTATTCATGATAATTTTTTTAAAAAGTGTCATAAATTCTGGACTCCTCTTGAAACAGTTACGATTGATGAACAACTAATTAAATTTAGAGGTGGTTGTCCTGTGAAGGTCTACGACCAAAAAAAACCAGGTCATTATGGAATGAAAATGTTTCATTTGAATGACTCCAAAACTTTTTATGTAATAAGACATGAACTGTACATTACTGGGCTTTCAGATAAAACCTATTTTTCAAGCTTTCAAATTTATAAGCGTTTGATTTCACAATGTGACTTACCTCATGGTTGTGGAATTTATTTGGACCGCTTTTTCACTTCACATGAATTAGCAAAGTGGGCTCTTGAGTTTAATTTGACTATTTGTGGCACAGTAAATCCAAACCGTAGATTTGTGCCTACTTTACAAAAAACCAAAATATTTGAAAATTTTAAACCTACAAGAAACTGAGAGCAAGATTGTTTATACTGTGTTTGCTTCCCTTTCAATATACATACCGTTGACGCGTGCGACAAAAAACTTCAAGTCAGTATACGTGCTATCTTCGCAACACACAAGAAATGTTGTTATATCAAATATTAAAAATAAACCAGAATCTTTTTTGTGTTACAATGAAAATAAATGTGGTGTCGACTGCTTCAACAGGATGACAAGGGAGTATACGTGCTACAAACCAATTAGACGCTGGACTATGGCCGAGTTTACTAATTATTTGGACATTGCCGCTTACAACTCTTGGGTTATTTTTTAACATAATTGCCCAGAAAAGGTTTTTTCTTCAAAAAGAGCGGGAAGAAAAGTTTTTTTGAAAAGCTTATCTCGAAGTCTTTGTGAACAGTCAATGCTACTCCGCTCGAATATTTCTCAAATTTCAATGCCAGTTAGAAGCATTCTATCATACTTTGGATTTCAGACACCTCAGGAAGCGTCAGAAACTCCTACTTCGAACAGAGGTTACTGTTCTATAGCCAATTGTACACCAAGAACAAGAGGTACATGTAAATGTTCTCTTTGCAAAAAATTCATTTGCAAAAGGCATTCTTTTTGAGTGTGCCCTAAATGTAACTCTATTTGAATATAATATGTTCAAATTAAACTTTGTAATTTTTATTTTAATTGTTATATTTTATGCTTTATTCAATAAAGTTTTGTTTGTTCTTTACAGGTATTTTTTCTCGAATTAGATTTGCACAGGCAGTAATAGTATGAACTTTAGTTGTTTCCTTTTTGTTGCGGTAGAGTGAGAACAGTGATGGACTCTCTTGTCTTGTGCATTAGTTTCTAACCCCCTTCAAATGATCCCAATAATAATTTTATGCAAGAGGAGTATGATACTGTTTCGTGCACTACGGACTTTTTTGGTGTGCATTTTAAAAACAAGCTAATGTTGATTTTATTTGGAGTTTTTAGCTTTGCTCACTACTTTAGTGTTTTTATCTTATTTTTTCACACCAATTGATAATAATCCTCTCTAACTTATTTTCAAATTGTGTTATGTGGGTGTAGGACAAAACCCCCCCCCCCCGGACATTTTGGAAACTATCATGTTTTGATATTAATTTGAAGTATACATTTGCTCCTACATAATCTAAATTATTGGTGCTCTTTGTATAAAAAACTAACATTGAACAAATATCATAAAAGTCTCCTAAAGTATTTTATATCACTCTAAGTTTAGAAGCACACAACTATAGCCAAAACTTCGATGTTACATTCATTGCAAGCGGTGAAGTTTTATTTACATAGGTTACTTGATCATTCAAATGGCAAAAATACAGAGAAAAACTTCTTTTTTTTTTAATAATTTTTAAAAACTAAACGAAAGTACTAACAATTAACTTTAATTAACTGAAGATTTTTTTTGTTATATATTTTCATCATGGAGAAAAATAAGATTGAATTAACAAAATGGAGTAAAAAGCCCAACAACGCAATTTTCAAACATTTTTCTTTTTTCTATATACCGTAAAGTTTTTTTCGATTTTTTTCAATTTTTACTTTATCCAAATTTTTTATGATAAATACGTCTTTATGAAAACATTATTAAAATATGATGAATGTTGTCAGCGTAAAAAAACACAGTGCCCAGCTTCAATTCCCTTTTCTATTTGTGTATATACTGTATTATATCATTCAATTACTCTTAGTTTCTCTCGTATTCATGAATAATAATCCCATAATAAATTACGATGATGATAATGATGAAATATAACTATTTGTTTTATGATAAAATGTTTGTGAAACTAAAAAAGGTACGTCACCTGTATTAAACGACCATTCAAGGTAAAACCTAATTTTGGTCGCATTAGACAGGTGGTCGTTAAAAACAGGGTGAAAATATATCAAAACATTGACTTCAATGTCAAGCTCAAAACTTGTTTTCACCATGTATTACAGAGCTTTTCCTAAGCCATGATGAAGAGCAAACTTTTTTAGTTTATCGGCAATTTCTATTGCTTCTTTTAAGAGCAACAGCTTCATACTCAGCCCCGAAAACATCTCTACTTAAATTTTTCACTGCAGTAGGTTTTTCTTCTTCAATCTCAGGATTTCAGACAGAAATGTTTTCTTTGCGAAATCCAGCCTTTATGAAGCATTTCTTGATTGTGCTTTCTTCAACTTCTTCTCATGCTGCACTACACCATAAAATTACATCCAATATTTGTGTAGATTTTAAGGATTGACTTGCATTAATATACATCTTGATTCATCTCTGTCCATTTGCCTGATTATATGGAAAAGCTATAGAAAAATTAGCGATTGTTCAGTAGATTAAAAAAACATTTACTTGTTTTCTAAACTTTAACTTCATTGCTTCAATTATCCCTTGAATTTTAACGTTACTGAGCTTAAGATTGGGATGACAAGGGGCATTATCAATGAATAGAAGGACGTTCCTTTTTTCAACTTTCATTTTCCTATAAAAATTTTGTAGCCATTCTTCAAAAATCTCACCAGTCATCCAAGCTTTTCTATTAAACTAGTGCTCTACTAGCAAATATCTGCTCTTTCGCCTTTCATGTTACCAAAAACAATGTTGTTTCTACGAATAACGCTCTCCAGCCAACCATTTGAAGCTTTAAAATTCGATTTTCCAAGTTCTTCAGCAAAGCTCAAAGCTTTGGTTTTGAGAATTGGTCCACTGACTGGAAGGCCTCTGGCCAAAGCGTCAATAAACCCCCTGTAGTTAAAGTGTTTATCTCTTTATTACCTGTGAGATGGTTTTTCCTTTTTGAAACTGTTGACCCACAAAATTTAGAATAATCTTCTAACACTTGTGCTTTCCTTTTTCTTAATGTTTGGATTGAGTTTTACCTACACCCATGTTCGCAGCTATTTTATAAGCTGCTCTACCACTATCAAGAAGTTTAATTACATCGTACTTTTGTTGAAGAGTAAGTGATGTTCTTTTTTTCGACATGTTACCTACTATGTAAACAGGATCTAACAAAATTTTATTGAAATTTGTAACCAATAAACTTACGTGAAAAACAACAAGAACAAAAGATATGAAAAATGGCTGATAATGAGAAATCAACACGGAAAAACTTGTAGCTTTTATTCATCATAAGGCTGATTTCATCCATGCCATATTGATTGTGTTCAAAGTATTGCTGTATGACATATGATGTGTCACAAAAGAAATTCAGTTGTCTTACTCTGCAACAATTGCACTATTTTTTTCAAGTGTGTTTAAAATGTAACTGTCTGCAAAATAGTCGTTTAATACAGGTTTTTTTAAATAAATTTTGGTGCAAAACATGGTCGAAGGTGGCGTTAGACAGTGTGTCGCTAAATACAGAGTGAAAACAGTTCAATTTTCGTCGGGAGGAAAAAACTATGGTCGCTATACAATGGGTCGCTAAATACAGGTGGTCGCTAAGACAGATTTGACATGAAATGCACAAAATTATATATAGCAGAACCGGGAATAATCAAAATATTTTGTTTTTCTATTTTAAAATCTAAGTATAGCTTGCTTTTTTGACATCTATGTTAAATTTTCAGCGTAATTTGACCGGTCCCTAGAATTAATCACTATATACTCGATTTTTTGTTTAAAATGGCTGGAATCTAAAATTAATGCCCACCTTTTTGTCAAAATGGCTGACCTAAATTAAAGATTATATTAATTTAAAGATATTGTATATTTTTATATATTATTGATAATACTTTTCAAAATTAATAAATATCAAATTATCGAAAAATTGAATCTGATTTCTGACTAACAAGAAAAATAAGACTTTCAATCAACCTAAAATTTTTTGGATAATAAATAACTAAAAAAATAATTCTGACTTCCGCATCCGCTAGAATGTCAAATTTGATATCCGCATCCGTGGATATGAAAAATTTGACATCCAAAACATCCTTTGTTGCACTTTCGCAGCAGTAGCGATGAGTGCGTGTATTTTCAGCCAACCTGGATAAAAAGCCACCGTTAAGTACTGCTGACTTTCTGTGTAGGCTTCTACTTATCGCTTTTTTATACAGATATATAAGTTTTAAATCCAAGCTTCAGCCAGATTATTTCCCCCCTTAACAAGTAAGTCCTTTATGGTTTGGACCATAAATGAGTGGGTTTAAATGTTGTATGGATGTGTGGGCAGTTGAAGAGGTTGTATGTGTTTTTGGATCAATTTTATGAAGAAACTCACGAAGTAACGGTGATTTGTTAGCTCTAAAATTTTGAAGTGTGTGCCTTGTTTTGATGGGCAGTGTTTGTTCTGAAAACTATAAAACATAAAATCATTCTGAAAAGCCGGATTGTGGAGTAGAGGAGATTTTGAGAAAACAAGAGTCGTAGTTGGTTTTTGGAAGAATAGGAGTCAGAGTAAGAAATTAGAATATAAATAAAGACATTGTAAATTGTGTACCTGAAGTCGGTGTTTTGTAAGTGCTTCAAGTGGAAGTCAGATGTTTAACCCCTCACCCCCCACCCCACCCCCTCCTGTTGAAACAGAGAAAGAAAAAAAAGGAGTTTTGTTGGCTCAATGATCTGTTGGTTCAATTGTTGTCGCTCAATAGTCAGTTTACGCAAACATTTACTTCTGAAATTATGCAGGTAAAAAATTAATGGGACCAGCGGATACGTATATAATTTATTTAGCGAATGGCCAAATGATGGTCAGGTTTGGACCATGTGGGTACAAAAATTTTGCTCATTCAGGAGTCTAATATAATACTTTCTTAGTTTCACTAACGGCTCGAGTTTGAAAAATGTCGAACGCACACATCCCAGCCATTTAAACACTTAAAACGTAACGACCTATAGAACAGGGGTTTGCAAACTTATTCCTACTATTTTCCCTCCACGTGACTTAAAAATCATTTAAATTTCTCCCTTGTGGATAAAAAATATTAAAAAAAAATTTTCATAAATTTGTTTCAATACTGTCAGATAGAAAATATGAAAGAAAAATAATACGAGTATTAATCATTCAGAAAAATAATGTTGCTTTTTCTCCACTAGTGTAGTATATCAGAAGAAGTTTTGGCAATAGCACGACGAATGTGACATCCTATCTCAAGACGGTTTCGTGCTTTAGGCTTCGTTGCAAATAAAGTTGAAAAACCAGACTCACAAAGATGAGTTGTAGAAAGTAAAATGAGAATTTTCAATGCCTTTGTACTCAGTTGTGGGCATACGCTACGCATTTTACCCAGAATTCTTCAAAATTTTGGAACCAAACTCATCTTTAGCAGAAGAGTCATGTTTTAGTTCTAGGAATTCATTTTGCATGTTTTCAGGAACATCATCAACTTGACATATAAATGGGTTTCTTGTCAATTTCATTGAAATTTCTCCAGTATTGATATCAGGAAAATTCGTCTTCCAAATGATTAAGATGAGTTATTTCTTCTTTTAGAATTTAGTAACGTAGAAGCTGTTATTCCTTTTTTAATTTGTTTTAGCGAAAGTTGAAGTTTTGCCATAAAAGCATTAAATAACATCAGTTTGTACAATCACATTTGAGTCTAATTATTTTCCCCTCAAATTTCCCCCCCTCCCTTTTGGGAAACGCTGCTCTAGAGCCTAATGTGTATTTATTTTTCCTAAGGCATCTCCATTATATACCAAAATTGGTTTTTATTCAACTATTAAAGACGTAATTACACACTAAGTTATAATAGGCTGCACGTCTTCTGATACCATTTTCCAAAGAACAAAATCACTGATTTATGGAATAACTTTTTAATGAAAACAATACATTTAAAGATCAATAAGGATCCTTTTGAGTTTTATGTTTAAAACACACAATAAAATAGTGCCCGACTTCACCAGTTGGTAGGAAGGACAAAAAGTTTACATTATAAGCTTTATTAAAAATAACTTAAAATTGGGTTTTTAGAAACTATATATTGTATATTCATTTAAATTACTTACTAATTGGTAGTTAAAATTTTTTAAAAATAAAATTCACAGCAAAATAACAAAATAAGAGGTGTTAGTTAGGTAAGGTTTTTTGAAACATCTTTAAAGTTTGATTGGAATCAGAACATGATGAAATATTCTCGCAAATTTCTTTTAATTGACAAAACTCCTTCGCTTTAGAGGTAAATTTGAGGTCAAGCTTTTTGCACTCAATAAACGAAATTACCTTGCGCGTAATAAATTCAATCCAGAGAACATTTGTGTACGGATTGAAAATGCTCCAGTCATTTGCATTGTATTTACGCATACTACGATAGATGTCATATTGTTCATCGTCGACGCCATTAAACAAGTTTTCATCGTGCGAGCAGTCTGTGTAAAGGACAATATCATTGGAAAATTTTGCGCGAGATAGGGTGTAGTCGATTATGGTGATGTTTATGTTCTCTTCTTTGTCACCTTTGATAAGAACATTGGATAAGTGCAAGTCTCGATGCTCAAATTCTAAAACATTTTCACCGACTTTAAGCGCGTCAATCAGTTGTTTGAAGCAACTTTTAATTTGTTTGAAGTGCGTGAAAGCAAAATCTTCAAAAGGAGTACCGCCATCATTCTGGGCAATGATTACAAATAGGCTGTCCTGAGTGAACAATTCGTTCGGATCTGTATTTTCGGAGAAGTGTTTTTCATTGAATGATCGCCAGGATTTCAAAAGATGGGAAGGATACTTTCCTTTGACGCAGTAAACATGTTTGCACTTTGTGAAGCAATTTCTGCCATGTAAAAATTTCTTGGATGGAATGTTGGACAAGTTCTTGCTGATCAAAACTTCATTCAAAACATCTTTAAGGGATGAAACATTGTCAAATTTAGCCTCTTTTTCATCAATCAAAAATGGAATAACTTTGAAAACGCTTTTATGCGACTTAAAGACTTCTGCATAACTTCCTTCTCCCACTTTCGTCCAGGATTTCGTAGAAATTGGCAAAAATCTCCATAAAAATGATTTCCCTGAATCACAAGAATCGAGAAGTTTCTTCCACAAGTAATCAGGGGTCTCCTTTTGGCTCTGACCTTTCTCTGAAAGAAAGTGAATGACTGAATCACGGCACGATTTATCGTGATATTGTGAAAAAGAGGAGGATTTCATCGTGGAATTAAAAGAGATATTTTTTGAAGAATTGAAATCCACGTTGGCTTTCTTTGAGTCAATCAAGGTTTCATTTAAGGCATTAGGAGAATGAATTACATCGCTGAAATTAACCCCCTTTTCAAAAGCCGAAATGGTTGCATCTTTAAGAGGCAGTAGGGTGGCATTTTGATTTAGTTCTTGTAAAGGCCTTCTCATTCCATAGAAGTTTGGGCTAGGAGAAAATGTGATACTAGAAATGTTCGCGGAAAATTTTTTGATTGAAGATCCATGACTTTTTTTACCTTTAGCAAACGTGGTATCTTTCTTCTTTTTGATTGATTCCGAATTGGTAGAGTTCAGGATTTTTTTGGGAGAAATTATGATAGAAGACTCATCTGAATGCTTCAATTCCATATACTTACCGTCATAAGGGGGTTTTTGGATTCCATCTTGTTTTAAAAGAAGTGAATTTCGGATTGAAGAGGGAGTAATTCGATCAGAATTCATAACTTTTCCTTTCCGTTTATCTCTAAATTTTAGAGAGGATTGAATAATTATTTTAGCAAGATCAGAATTTGCACTCCTTAGAATTTTTTTATAAGAGGATGGTGTAAATGGTTTGGTGAAGGCATCCTCATCTTTGTAAGGCGTATTATATGAGGGTAAATCTGTTTCTTCTAAATTATTTTGAAAAACAGGTTGTCGCTTTTCCACTTCATCTGAATAAATGAGTTGATATTCATCAAATTCAGAGAAGTTAGGCAGAGAAGCATAAACATTTTTTTGATTAACGGCTGGAATATCTTCTTTTATTTTCTTCTTCCTTCGTTTTGGTTTTTTATGCACCAACACACTTTTTCCAGCGTCAAGAGCAACGTCTTCGGATTTACTCGAAGAATCGATTTTGAACCAATCACCTGAATCTGAAGAATGAAATAGCATGTCGTTTTCAGAGAATAAAGTAGATTCCTTTCTGCTAGATCGTATACTCTTCATTTTTATCTAGAAACAACGTCAATATTTAATATTTTTCTTGCTCAACCCCACAACTTTAAAAAATGTGGGTCATGGAAAGATATGTTGTCATCAAAAGGAAACATTAAACTGTTTTCGCTAAGTAAGCTTTGAGAAATACAAATAACAATCCACATCACAGACGAAATTAAATTTAATACGGGTTGATTATACAAAGGCTAAAACAAAAAGACGGAATAGTGTGATATTTCATAAAGTTGCAAGCTGCATCTTTTGATGCGATATATCAGCTGACCCAATAAAAGCCAATCAAAAGCCTATATTTTTTAAACAAATATGTAATGATGGCGAAATTTTTTCTAAAAATATAATTCAAGGTATAAATAAAATATATTTTTTTACTAAATTGACCATGCTGATTTTCTTTCTGAACCCAATTTTTAGATTTAAGTAAAAGTTATAAAAGTAAATAAAAGTTGTGCTTGTTACCTGAAAATGAGTTTTTTCCAAAAATAATATATTCAAGAAAATTCAGGCTAATGAACTGAACTAAGATAAAATTACAGATTAATGAGCTTCAATTTTTAAATAAATTCAAACAATAATAATTTTTTTAATTAAATAAACTCAAACAATAAATATGCATGTTGAGAGAGTGGAGTTGAAATTTATTCATGAATAAGAAGCAAACGTAAATAAATTGATATATGGTATGAACTACATGTTTACGAAATATATATAGAAGTTAATTATTATTATCGACCACTAATCGCTACAATATAATGTAATGAAGAAAAATGTGAGGTAGGGCAAGAATATAGTTAGTAACCTTCTTGTAGTCATATTTTCCTGTATTGCATCAGCGTGACTTGATAATAATGAGCAGAGTGATCGAAAATTAATATTAAGTTCATCAAATTGTTTTTAAAAAAAGTTTAAAATGTATTGCCTGTATAGCATGGATGGAGATACACGGTGGTTTTTCCACACTGATGAAATTTAGTTTACTTGGAGGCTTCTAACGAAAGACATTTCGTAAGGAGTTTTGTTTAGCTTAGGACACACGATTTTACATAGAAAACGTTCGTACGCAAAAATTTTAATACAAATTTTCGACGTTTCATAACCAAGACTTTTCGAAGATACGTCAGTCCATACACATCTTTTCCTGTCGACCAGTGACGCGGGAAGGTTTTTTACTTAGAGACAGCTCCATCGCTAGATTCCAAATACGGGGGCAAAACTGATTTTAATGGGGCTGGGGCTATAAGAAAGTGTATACATATATATATATATATATTTCAAGAGAGTTCTATATTCAAGGGCCGCCCCTCCCTCTTCCACGTGTCTCCTTATCAACGGGCCTGCTTAGGGATGCAAAATATATGAATTAAAAAAATTCGTTAAAAGAAATTTTTACAAATGAAAAATTAGTTTGAAATTATTATTAACATTTGAATTATCCTAAAAAATTCTTCTACCTTCATTCGTTTTGTTAAATAGAACTTTCAAATTTTCTTTTGTATAAACATACAAACAAGATTTTTATCCATAAGAATTTTCTATAAAAAAATTGCAAAAAAAGATTCATAATTATTATTTTATTATGTAAAGAAATAATCAAAAACAAGAATAATTTATTTATAATTTTAAAATTTGTTACCATGAAAAATACTTGTCGAGCAGGGGCGCAAATGACCTTTGCCCCCTCCCCCCCCCCCCTCCCCTTTCAATAATTTTCCATAAGTAAGAGTTGCTGCTTGTTTATAAAACATGTATGATGATCATATTATAGGATGTAATCAGTGGCGTAGCTATAAAAATTTAAAATCATGAATTTGACGCCTCTCTTATTTTAAAAATAAATAAAATCTTGCTAAGAACGCGTAATACTCATTTTATTTATAATTTAATTTTAAAAATATAGTTTAAAATTGGAAAGTAAAGTTTTAATATAAAAATATCTCTCTCTTATGTGAGATTAGATATTAGCTTTTTTCAGATGTCAGATTTTTGGTGTTTTTCAATTGAGAATCTCCCATAACCCAAATTGTTATGAAAATCTTAACATCATATTGATTGAAAAATTTAAGTTCAAAAATGCCGCTCGGGGCGAACCGCTCCCTCTTAGCTAAGCCACTGGATGCAATGATCATTCGAATACATGAAAATGTAAGATAAGAGAATAAAAGAGGAAATGCAGACTTTCGAGTCAAACATCATGCCAAGCTCCTCTGAAATTCCTATCAAAAATATTTTACAAACGATGTGAGAGCTATATAATAATAATAATCCATTGTTTCAATATGCACACAATAAGTAAGCAATCTTTATCACAGTGTCTCCTCCTTGTAGTATTTTTGAGCAAACACATGTTGATGATCAACTAGATTTTCTCATCTTCTGTCACAGTGATTCTATTTCTCTTTCTGTCTCCTGTTTTTCTCTTCCGCTTTCTCTGCTAAAACTCAAACATTCACTCAAGCTCTCTTCTTTCACTCAAGCCCTCTTCTCTTGTTTAACTCTCCTATCTCATTAATCTCTCTTCTCTCGAGTGACGTAGCTAGGCTGGGCATGAGGGGCCGTGCCCACTCTTCTATGTACCTCATGGTGCCCCCATGCATCTTATGCGATATCAGTTTTCGAAAATTTCTCCAATGAAAGGATCAAGAAAGTATAAATAATGTTGCTCAAGTTTTTTGTTTTAAAATTGCGCCCCCCCCCCCCCCGCCTATCAACTTTTTCCTGGCTACACCACTGCTTCTGTCTAATTTGCATTTAGAGTTAAATTAAAATAGTTTTCAATCGTTATAATTTTATATCAATGAATATTGTTAGACTCACACTAAGAATTTTTTTTCAACAAAAGTCACTTAATCTTTATCACTACATTTGTTACATTTAAAAACTTTAATTTTTTAAGTCAAGAAATTTTTTTGAATAGTTATTTGGGAATGAATATTTTGACTAGCTATTCAGTTTAAAAGCAAGATTACTCTATTTTCTTAATATTTAAGCAGAGATATTTTTTATAATGTTCGATTGTTACATTTTATAAGTAACACTGTACATAATTAATTCAATCATTTTTTTAAGAAAATTTGTTGATTATTATAATAAAAATATAATAAATAAACAAAATGTTTCAGTTGCTAAAAATGTACTTAATCTATTTATAACAGCTGTCAGGATTTTATTTGTGGACAAAAATATTCAAAAAAACGCAATGATTTTCTTTTCTCATATACTTTGATTTATGTTAGTTTAAATAATTTTTTAATGATTTTGTGTTTTTAGACTTAAATAATTCTATAAAAAGTGATTAAACTACCATTTTTGTATACTATGATTCTTTACAATATGTAAAAAATACAAGTGCTACCAAATCACCCTATAAGGGTTAGCTACTTAAACGTTGGCTTTTGCTGCTTATAAAAACTTGAAAATATCAAATAAACTCTCATTCTTTATGCCCCCTATTATTTTGAAATTATTCTGAGAACAGACGGTTCCATTTTAAAATAGTAAAAATTGCTTTATTAGTTTATTTTGTTTCCTTTCTTTCTTATGTTAATTATGTAGCAAATTTTTCAATTTTGAGTAAAAGTTAAGGTGCAGCGGGTGTATTTTCATTGACAAGGCACTGATGTACCGTTTATGTCAAACTATGAACAAATTCGTATCGATGAGGAATCGAATCCAGAGGCTTCCGTGCATAGTTCATCATCACAACCAACCGTCATTCCACTCATAAAGTATGCTGTAGGGCATGCATTGGCAACGTACGGCCCGCGGGCCAAATCCGGCCCACGAAGGCTTTTCATCCAGCCCGCGGAGACCTTTGAAAAACTTTAAGTCCGTACCGGTATAATTAAAGTGAATTTAAATTAATAAAAATATTTATTTTTATTGCCTTTGAACTTATTCAATTATTGCATTTGTAAAGGATAATCTTAGCTCTTTTCCTTTTAATCCCTTTCCATCGTTTGGTAAATCCCTTTGAATTAAGTTGGATTTTTTTTCACCATTTTCTTTTCTAATTAGTAATTACTAATGGATTTACGTCCTTTGTGTTGAATACTTTTCTTTCTTGATTCCCCATATTTATGTATTCAATTAGTCTAAACATATTATCTTCGTCAGAGGCCTAAATATCTCCGTTGGCTCTTCCAGTAGTTCATAAAGAACCAAATCTATAATCCTAATAATCCATTTTTTTCAATTGTCATAAAAAAAATCATTTAGATTATTTTTTAAAATTTTTTTAATTTTATTAAAAAATTATTTAATGAACGCATCCAAACCAAAATGTCGTCATTGAAAAAGAGGAATGTGGATAATGAATTTCGAGTGTTCCAAGAAAAGTGGACCAATGACTATTTTTTCACACAAATCAAAGGAAAACCAATGTATTTACTGTGTTCAGAGTCAGTTGCTGATATGAAAGAATATAATGTAAAAAGACACTATATTTCCAAACACTCATCTCTTTATGATAATTTTCAGGGTGAACGTAGAAAACAAAAAGTCGAAAAACTGATTAAATATTTGAAAGAACAGCAGACAATTTTCGTCAAAAAATGTGAGCATGCCGACAATATCATTCGTGCTAGTTATATTGTCAGTGAGGAGATTACAAAACATTCAAAAAATTATCCTGTGTCTAGGCAGAAAAAAAGAAATTGATAATATTAGTTTGTCTCGTAGAACTGTAACAAGGCAGATTGATGAACTTGATACCAATATAGAAACTGTGTTGAAAGAACTTGCTTCGAAATTTAAGTATTTTTCCTTGCCTATTTATGAAAGTTGACCTGTCAAATACATCCTAACTTGCAGTTTTTGTACATGGAATTGATCACGGTTTCAATATCACAGAAGAAATTCTGGGGAGGATATTTTTCAAGAATTGAAAATGTTAATGGCTAAATTTAATCTCCATTTTGAAAAACTTCATGGTTTAGCAACAGATGCTGTCCCTGCAATGGTTGGTAATGAAGTTACCTTAACTTCAAAAATTAAAAAGAAGTTAACTTCTATGAACATAGACACAAAAGATCAATTTGTGTCAAAGTTGAAGACGTCATGTCTAGAGTAGTTGCGAGTATCAATTTTATAAAATCTTGAGCATTAAATCATCGCTAGTTTAAAGAATTTCTTGAGGAGGCAAAATATGGAGACCTGGTTTACTACTGTAAGGTGCGATGGTTGAGCCAAGGAAAAATGTTAAAACGATTTTATGAACTTAGGAGTGAAATTTTCCAATTTATGGAAAGAAAGGCAAGTCTATCCTTGAATTCAGTGATGATGGTTGGATACCGGATCTTGCTTTTCTTGTTGACTTTACTTCATACCTGAATGGCTTGAATTCAAAATTGCAAAGAAAGGGACAATTTGTTCACCACTTGTACAGTCATATCCAAACATTCCAAAACAAAATTCAACTGTGGGAAAAACAGCTGAGAAATGGAATACTTTCTATTTCTCTACATTGGTGCAAATCAGACTGCACTTCATATGCTGTGAACTTATATCAATTCACAAAGAATTCATAAGTATATTTCAAGATTTCAGTTCACAAGAAACGAATCTACGTGTTTTCTCTTCACCATTTGATATAAAATTTTGAGGAAGCTCCAGCTGGAATTGGTTGAACTTAAAGGAAATGAAGATTTGAGACGAAAAATAAGAGATTATTCATTACTGGAGTTTTATAAAATTCTACATAAAGAAGCTTTCCACAGGATCACAAATTTTGTAAGAAAAAAAAGTCACTATTCCGGGTACTTATAAATGTGAGCAGTAGTTTCCGAAAATGAAATATGCAAAATAAAAACAAGATCAAGGCTGATGGACGATCAACTTGAAAATTACCCAAGTGTAGCCGCCTACAGGATTTCACCAAATATTGAGACACTGGTAACTAAACACCAAGTCCAAATTCGCATTAAAATGAGGTTCGTTACCATTTTTCTTACATGTAGTTATAAGATTAATAAACAATGTGTTTCAGTAAATAATTTTTCTCATATGTAATAATAATTCTACTAAACTATGTGTTAAATAGAATAGAAGAATAGAATAGAATATTAAAATATTTTCGCTGGAAGTATATAATTTAAATTCACCAATTTTGTAAAAAAAATATATATATAATAGTCTTATAAATTTAGGACTTTAGGTATGCGCTGAATACATTCTATTTTAAAGGATTGCTTAAATATTTGGTCTCCCGTGGTATTTCCGGACGACTAATTTTGAAAATTGCAACAAAAAAATTTCGCGCCCTCCCCAATAATTTTGAGAATGTGCGCCCCTGGTCTTAGGTACGAAACATACGTATCCTGAGGCTACCAAAGTTTGGATTACAAATAATGAAAAGGAGAAGAATTATAAAATCACTAATTGGCATTCAAATTTTAATTAATTAAAAGTTTCAAAAACTACTTCAATGGTATAAAATAACTAGAAGATTTAAATAAGAAAAATAGAAAGAATTGTTATTAAATTATCAACATCAAAAAAAAGTTTTCTTTAACTCGTATTACTTTATCTAATAATTACCTGGATTTATATGTAAAATAATTAAAACCTAAAATTAAAAAATTACAATATCTAGTAAGAAGATTTATAATTTGAAAACATAAAATTTGCTTCCATTAAAACAACTGTAGAAAAAAAAGTAGCAACAGAAAAAAAAATAAGTTTTTCCAATATAAAAAAATATCTAACTTTTTTGTTACTAATAGTTTCAACTTAAAAATAAAAAATAAATAGAATTTATTTTGGCATTTAGCCGTTAATATTAATAGACTAGCCGGTCCCGTGGTCGTTTCTCGCTTCGCTCGAAACAGTGTTTCTCGCTGCGCTCGAAACATAGGATTCTGGGTAGTGTGTATATTGAGTTGCTAATTCAAATTCGCTTCGCTCAAAAAGACCACGGGACCGGCTAGTTTTTTTGTTTAGACTACGCTCGTAACATAGGATTCTGGGTAATGTGTATTTTGAGTTGCTAATAGTGTTATATGGTATGGTGGTCAGTTTTTAGAATATTTGTACCTTTTCTATGTATTTTTCTATTACACCATATAAAAATACATACAAAAGATATTTCAACCAATCAGAATGCTTCAAGCGACACTCACACTACAGATATATGAACTCATCACACATATAAAAATACACATAAAACATATAAAAATTTAAACCAATCAGAATGCTTCAAACAAATACACACATATAAACTCATCACACCATATAAAAATACACATAAAACACATATATAAATAAATTCAACCAATGAGAATGCTTCCAGCGACACACACACACACGCTAGCTTATTATAATATAGAATATGTAATTAAATAATGTGGAAAAAAATTTCATACAAGAAATCTCCAACAAAATAAAAAAACATAAAATTAGATCTAATTTAAATTTTCAAAATTTATTTATTTAATCGAAAGAGAGAGAGAGAAAAATTTATTCAAAAAAAAAATTTACGAAGATATTATTGAAGTTTGAAGTGCACATATACACAAAATATAAAACATAAACACATAATTTACAATCCTGGAAAAAAGCAATAGCCAAAATAGCCGTCAGTTAGATTTTTCCATTGTGAAATAAAAGATGTATATCTACGCATAGATTGTTACAAATATTATCAAATTAAAAGTTCTTTTGTGAATCGTTTGGTAAAAACTATTTTAGTAGGTACTTAATAGGTAGTTTCTTATTTTCTTTTTAAAAGAAAGCAACGACATAAAAAGTCATCAAATAAAAAATCATTACATTCATTCATGAATAGAAGGAAGGCGTGGGTTAAGATATCTTGTGATGTTATATATGCGGATTTTGATAAGAAGTCTACTAAAAAATTCTCAAAGGAGGAGGAATGGGTGGAGCACCAGAATAGTTTAATTGAGAAATAGTTGCTAAGATTGATTAATTTTTTGCTACGCTTAGTGCTGAAAGGGGAATTTTTCTGTCATGTTGTAGATCTTTGATCATGTTTTGTGTGTCTGTGAAAAAGATTATGTGCTTGGATTTGGAGGTAAAGATGATTAGGTTATCAATAATGTAGTTGCATGATGTTAGAAGTGCTAGAGCTTCCGTTTCATAGTCGAAGGTGTTATTGTCTGTCTGCATTTGTTGTATGAAGAAAGAAATATATGTATTCTGATTAAAAAAAGGCAAGTAGTTGTTGTTTGTTATGTGATTTTAAACCCTTAGTAAAAATTGAGAGTTAGTGGTGCGCATTTGAATTGCGTTGGTGTTTTATGGAGTTAAGTGCAAAGAATTTGTGATGGCATATTTGAGTTGAGTATGGGGTGGATTTCGATGGGTGGACAAGGGAGTATGTGTGTAGGTGTGGTAAAACTTGGTATTGAGAAAGTTGTGGCATATATTGTTCAAGAAGGGAATTGAAAAATTGAGCGAAGTGGAGGTGTGATTTGAGTAAACATTCCTGAAGTTATGTATGTGGAGCTAGTGTAGAGTGGATGGTAAATAGATATTTTTTAATTATGTTTTTCTTTAGGTTTAGGTGTAAGGGTAAAGTATGTGTGAGAAATTCAAGTTTTGAAGTAGAAGTAGTTTGAAATGCGTTTGTGATTGTGAGCAAGTATAGGCGATGTATTTTGTTGAGATGGGTTAGTGAAAGTTTTGTATATATGTTTTTGAGGTGAAGTGTAAATTTTAGATTCGATTGAAATGTGACGCCTAGATATTTTATGTGTGGTTCAGGAGTGAGTGATGTTAATATGTTTAGTTTCAGTGGTAGTGGATTTATTCTTTTTCGTGTGAAGTGTATAAGTTTAGTTTATCTAAGTTGAAGGAAACTTTGTAGTTGGTGGCCATTGTTTGTATTTGTGTGATTAGATTTGCAGTGCGATTGATGTTGTTAAGTTGTAGTGTATTTGAGAAGGTAAATAAGATATCATCAGAGTAGCATTGGGCAGTCGGAGTTTGATTTGATAAAATTAAGAATGGGGTTGATTAGAATTAGCTTAATAAATTATTATTATTAATATTACATTTTTGTGATTATTTTCTCTCATATACTTTTATATAAATAAAAAATATTATTTAAAAAATAAAGGATAGTTTGTATTTTAAGTGTTAGTGGAAGTCAATATATTATTTCTTAACTTTAGTAAATTTATCAATTTTTTTTAGAAAAAGATACCAATTTTAATAGAGAAAGTAATTTTACACATTATCGGGTAAAAAATTGTTTTTATTCAAAAAACACTATGAAATATAATTTACCATTATAGTCAGTTATATCTATGCAACTAAAATTACAAAATAGTTTTATTATAATTTGTACTGATCAAATCTTCAAATTATTAAGAATGACCTTAGTCTATTCTTTAAAAATATAACCTATTTTGTTAGAATTATTTGGCATTTATTATTTTTATGTCACTCATTAAACATTTATACCCGCCTTCTCTTCACTTGTTACCAGCATAGATGAATGAACGTCTTACAAAGTTAAAATTGATTTTAAAACACGCTAAATTGATACATGCATAAATTTTCGCTAGTGCATTGTTGGCATTCAAGTTATAATTGGGGCATCACTAAAAGCACTTCATGATGATAAAGATTACAGATTGTGTTCATTTTAATTTTGATCCAGTTTTTATTTTCGGGTTAAAATAATTCAAAGTTTAAATTAAGATATTTCGCCTAAATTAAGTCGAGCTGTACGAGAGTAATGAGTTACTCTATGTATTATTCAATACTAATTTCAAAATTGATTAAAACTTGAACATTGATTATATATTAAACCTTGTTTAGACAATTTTAGAATCAATCTTTTAATAACTTTTGTAATGTCAACATTGTTTATATATATTAAAACCTTGTTTTAAACAAATTCGGAATCAAAGCAGAAATTTTCACTGCAAACATAATATTTCTGTTAACTATCATATGAAACATATTTCCCAAAATTTCTATATTATTTCTTAAAATTATAAACAAATAGTCTTAAGTCAAATATTAGTGACATTTTTTGATCTGCTTAACTTTCGTTTTTCTAAATAATAATTCATGTAAGATATATCAAACTACTTCAATTCACGTAGTCTTATCTACTCATTCTTAATTAAAAATACCGATTATGGGAAACATCTTACGATTCATCTTATAAAAACAATGAAATATTTTTATTTTATGTTTTTTGAAAAAGAAATTTAATATCAAAAAAATTGAATTAGGCTATATTTTAAAAATTTACTAACTCATCGTGCAACTTTAACCAAACGCTAAAGTTTACAACAACTTTTTGAACAAGATATTAAAATTTCTATTAAATACCCGTATAAAACTTCCCATTTCTCAAGTTTATCCTTTAATATATTTAGATAATTAATACTTCCAAAATTTTAGTGTTACTGAAAAATAACTTCACTAATATTTCCATAAAGATTTTAAATTTTTGTTAATTAACCTATTAAATTTTATATTTCTCAAAATTTATCCTAATTTTTTTTAATTATCATTAAGTTTTTCTTAAAAATTATTTAATAGAAGTACTATATATTTTTTTTATATATATTGAGCTTTTGTTAAAAAAATTAAGAAAAATTCCTATTTTCCAAATTAAGGGTTTTTTCAGAGTACTGAACTTTTTTCAACAAAGTTATATGAAATACATAAGTTAATTATTTAGTTAGTTAATTACTTATAATTTTGGTCTATAAATCAACTCTACATCTAAACTAAATCAAGATATGAAAATTTTAACACATCTATTTAAAAATATCAAAGCACTTTCAGCCATAAGGCTATATGCTCCCATCAGTGGCGGATCCAAGGGGGGAGGGGGGGGGGGGTCACGGTCCTAGGCCCCCCTATGAAAAATGGCTTCGAAAATTACCCTTACTAATGTATACCCTTACATGTATAAAAATAAATTTTTGCAATTTATTCATGGCAAAATAATGTTAAAAATATTAAAACATAGGTAATCAGTGATTCTAAAAGACATAATACAGCTGTCGTATTCTTTGAAGACTTTTAGCAAAATTGCAAAAAATTTAAATAGATTTCGCTAGTAATCCCAATAAGGAAATTTCTGGATCCGCCATTGGCTCCCATTATGCTTAAGATAGTTTCACAGTTTTTGTTAATTCGTTTTTAAGAGTTGGAAGGCTTTGGGATCAAACCCCGACCTTCAACTGTTAAGCGGGGAGATATACCCTAACAACCATTGAGGCTCCTATAGGTTGGTTGGTTGGTTTGAGATATCAAAGCACTTTCAACCGTAAGGCTATATGCTCGCATTATGCTTAAGATGGTTAATCACAGTTTTTGTGAATTTGTTTTTAGAGTTAGGAGCTTTAGGGATCGAACCCTTGACCTTCAACTGTTAAGCTGAGAGGTACACCCTAACAACCATTGAGGCTCAGCTCCTATAGGTTAAAATTTAACTAATTTTTTATTCTCTTTGTATTTTAATATTTAACATAATTAGTTTAGTAAAAAATAACATTTATGACTTTTTTTATAATGTTAAGCATCATAAAAAGCTTAAATAATATTTTTTAGTTTATCAAACTTTAATGGGAAAATTATAAAGCAATTAAAATATTTTGTAATCTATGCGTTATATAAAATATTCAAAAACAGTAAGAAGTTGGACACAAAAGACAGCCCATCATAATTTTCGGTTTCTATCTTCCTAAACCGAAAAGGATGAGACATATCTAATAATTTATTAAGTTAAACATATGTCACACAACAAAATCTTTAATATTTTCTAAAATTGAAACTTTCCAATTAAAATACATTTAAAATTATGCACTAACTTTTAAACACACAGATAACATGTTTTCCCATATTTAGTTCAAATTTGAATTTCCAATGTTTGTTTTTATATATACAGATATTTTTTCAATATTATTTTTACTCATTTAATTTACCGTTCGTTGTAACTACCCGCCAAAAAGGAATTTGAAGCCAAAATGAAAGATGTCCTATAGAGATACCTAATTTACTGACAAATGAAATATTTTCAGTGAATTAAATATATTTGAAATTAATTTACAAATTAAATCAATTTTTTTCACAAGTTTTATTGATTCCATAAAAAATGAAAATCACCATTTAATTCTACATACTTGAAAATGGGTTATATATGTATAAAAAACTTTTTATAAGAATAAAAATGTTAATTTTCACATGGGCTGTCAAATTTAAATTATTTTTTCTCAGCTTTGACTGATCTTCATAAAAAAATATCACCAGTAAACATAGCGTAATACTTAAAAATGGGTATATATGTGTAAAAAACTTTATATAATAATTTAAATAAAAAATTCTTTTTGAGATAAGCTGCCAAATATAAATCAATTTTTTTGACAGGTTTAATTGATTTTGATAAAAAAATGGACATTACTTTTGAATTAAGCATAGCTGAAATATATAGGTAAAATTCAAAATATTTATAAAAACTTATTAATATCTGAAAAAATTGAGGGGGCATTTTACGCCCCAGCACTTGAGCGGACAAATTTAGCCCAGCACTAATAGGGTTAAGATGTTTAATATTACGCACAATATTGGTTTGATTCATTGTTTTTCCCTCATAATAATCAAAAATTTTAATTAGACTGAGAAGACTAACCTTATTGATGATGAATGAATTAACCTCTCCCTTTTGTATTTCTCACCCTTTGTTCTAAAATATAAACAAATAGAAATTTTAATATTTTTGGTAAATAATTTACAAAGAAGGTTTATTTTTATAAAAATTTAGAAAAAACATTATAATCATAAATAAAAATTCATGTATAAATAGAATTAACATACTAAACGAGACTTGCTTAAATTAATTGAATTTATTTATATTTTTTTTTGAATAATTTTCACTACAGTTTTCTCGTCTGCACAATCACGTTTTTCCAAAATTTTTTACAAAAAAGTAACATTTGTTTATTTTTAATTTGAATTAAAACTCTAGTATTGATTAAGATTTTGTTTTATTTTCTACTAAGTATAACATTTTTAAAAAATATCTCTAATACATTAAAATTCCCATTTATCATATTTTTAATTATTTTATTTCTAAATAAAATTCTTGATAATCATATTACACAAGCAAATAAAAAATCATCTGTCTTTTAATAGAATGGACGTTATAAGAGATTGGATAACGTAGCTTCATATGAGGAAAAATAATTGACTTTTAATACATTTATAGCAAAACACTTTGAAACATCTTTTAAATCTAATAATTAAAGAAAATTTGCAAACATGCACTTTAGAGTAAGAAATTTAAATATTCTTTGAAAATATTTCTATCGATTTAGTGTAAGAATTTCAAAAAAATTTTAAATATATATTTTTTATGTTTTTGCAACGTCCGAAACCAAAAAATATACAGTTTTTGAATTTAGTTAGTTCAAATGATGTTAAATAATCGTATATTTTGAATCAATTAAACTACCTAAAAATTGTCTGCTCGATATAGTATTTGTATCTTTTTTTTTTCCAATTTTATGTTTTACTTCTGAAAATAGATGGAAGATCGGTTGCACCACAAAGTATTAGTTTTATTGAAATAAAGAGACGAAATTATCATATGCTAATAATATTAGCAATGGTACTAATACAATTCTTGAATTGTTTAATTCATAATTCAGTTAAATTGGAAACCCAATGTAGCTTAAACCTTTAATCGGTATCAACATGGTACTCATGATTGGCGATGTTTCTGTAATCAAAAGTGTTTTATACATCCAATCGGTGCAATCTTCTTCATCCTCATTTGAGTTTGAAATAATTCTAAATATTTTACTTTTGGATCATAAATATCTCTTAGAATCAAATTAACCCTGAAATAAACATTAGTTATTCAAATTTTTATTTTATTACTCACTTGTAAATTTTATTCGTGAAATTTTCGAAGAATATTTTGCAAAAAACTACTAATTAGCGTACGTTCTGATGATGATGGAAACTAACATTAAAAATAGATAAGACAATGTATTTTATTAATAAATATCAGAAAAGGATGAAAATAGATCAATGTGTCTTCATTAGAATAGAATGTAAATTTGGGAAATAATTTATGGTATATTAACTGATAAAATTTAATACACAACAACATAAAATCATCTACCAATATATTTTGCCTAGTATTGATGGTGGAGTTTACTCGCATGAAGTCATCATCCAATAGCAGATTTTTATCCACTCAAACAATGTACATATTTACGCTCAAAATATGGAAAATCTTAGGATGAGACCTAAGAAAAAATTTGTCAATAATGTGGTACTTCGAATTACTTGTTCTTAAGCTAGATTCCCAAATTTATTTAGCCTAATATTGCTAAAACTAATATTTTTGTAAATATTTTAGTATACATAGTTAGATTTCATGCCTTATAAATAATTTTTTCTAATTTTACGATTAACGCTAGACTGCATGTTTTCCAAAAAAAGGTGTCGTGAGTAATGTATACTGGGTTTCATAACTAAAGGTCTTGGGTTCGATACACCATTAAGTCTCGTTTCTTCATAGTTCGGTACAAGCCTTCTCAATGAAAACACCCTATGTTACTTTAACCTTTCCGAAACATTTAAAAGGTAATAGGTTCAAATCTAGCATCAAACTTTCTTTGCTCATAATTTAATAGAAAGGTGGCGTTTACACCTTCTCGATGGAAAAACCCTTCACTACCTTTACTTTTGACCTTTTATAGTAAAAAAGAAAGGAAAGAATTGATTTAATACAGCGTTTTACAAGTAACACTGTGTTAAGAGTAAATCAATGACGGCAAAATAATTTACTGTGGCTTTTGGCATAATTTCTGCCGCTCTCCTTTGAGAAAATAAATAATTTACATGGTTTTATGCCTTTTATATAAATTCCAAAATTTTTATGACTTAGTTTTTTTCGCACGTAATTTTGTACTGTAACATACAAAATATTTCTTTGCTTCAGACAAAGAAAAATTTTAATACCTAATTTTTGTTACATAACATTTTACAGCGCCTCCTAAGAATTTCAAAACACCCCCTTGGGGGTGTTATCTCTTAATTTGGGAACTAATGCACTACATGATAGAGTGCACATCCATACTTTAAAACAGTCAAATTTAACTGGCTGCATATTATATATTAGAACCTTTAGGATTTTGTAACAACCAGATTCACCTAGTTATAAGTTCCTGAATTTGTGGGAGAAAAGTAATCATTATTTTAGGTAATAAATTTAAATTCTAAGCAGTTTTTGCTTATTAAAATACTTATTTCTTATAATATACTTTAATAAAAAACTTCAAAAACAATTTTTTGATAGATCATCTTTTTTATCCGAAATATCCTATTTTTAATATAATACTCTAAAGTTTTTAAAAGTTGGAATCTCTATTGCAACATACACATATATTGTTAATGTTAAAAAGGAGATATTTACATTACAACTTTTTTAAACTAATATTTTTAATTTGTTCTAGACGGAAATATAAAAATTGTCTTTTAACTCATCTCGAAACAAAAGCCACTGTCTTTCATATTTATTCTTATCTATTTACTTACTTCACGTCTTCTATCACCATGATCATACTTAGGCTTACATTTTTATATTGCAAATTTCTACGCTATGAGGATTATGATTAAAAGCGTTATACTACATCACTAAATTAAAAATGATAAAAAAAATAAAGTAATCTTGTAAAACTTTTGTAGAAACTTTTTAGGGTCACGATATAATAAAATTTATTTCGCGATTTTATGTCATAAATGTTGGGAACAAAAGGGTCAAAAAATTGATGGTATTAAACATCCAAATTTTGGAAAAAAAAATCTGAAATTTTTATATAGGAAACTTTCGTTTTTAGACCTGAATAAATAAATATAGATATATTTTTTTACAAATGAGAAGTTATAATTTTACTATGTTGTTTAAATATAATCAATACATTTCTTTAATTTATCTAATGTCAGATTTTTTACTACAAAATTTTAGTTTCTAGATATCTAGATTCTAGTTGTCTAGATACATGTCTTCTGTATTATATTGTCTTAGATTTAAAACCTTCCTTTCTCTTAGTTCTACAAAAAGATAATAATTATTTTAATATCGATTCTGACAGTTTTTTGTAATTTGTTTTAACTTAAAGTTATATCTAGTTTTTTAATACTCTAAAGTCGGGGTTAGTGTCAGATTTCCTAATTTAAAACTATACAATGAACATGTTTTTAAAAAGACTAGAACATCATTAATAAAGTAGTGGCCCCGAAAAAGAGACTTGGGCCACTCTACTAGACACAATTTGAATTGAAGACAAAAATCATCCAAACACACGCATTGTAAACAAGTAGGATGACATAATGGTTGAAGACTTATTGGAAAAACCATAGCATTTCAATTAATTAATTAATTTACAATGATCAACACTATTGAAAGCATTAGATAGATCCAAGAGAATTGCTTTAATATCAGATTTAGACTCCAGCTAGTGGCGTACCCATCTTTAATGTCTAGGGTAGGACGCAAATAATACAGGTATATAGGTATTGAAAATTGTAATAAAAAGTGTAGCAAACATTATTACATTACTATTTAAGTTTAAATTATCTCCATTATTGATGATATATTAATACAAATAAATACTGCACTAGGAGCGCACTGCCCCTCTTGGTACGCCACTGCCAAGCCTCTCATATATAGAATTTAAAAAGATGAAATGAAGATTTTGGCTTGAGTTATTTATACGTACCCAAATCTCTGTTTAACAAAAACTTATTAGAAAAGAATTATAAATCTGAGAATATAAGATTTTTTCAATTATTTTATCTAAAAAAGATAATCGAGATAATGCGGTAATTAGATACTAGTTTTTACTCTTCATTTTTATAAATTGCTATGACTTTATTTAAATTGAAAGAATCAGGAAAAACAGAGAATTCGATAGAAGAATTGTATCCGATAAGAATAAAGTAATAACAAAACATTCTTTAATCTACTATTAAAAATTCTATGCATATGCTCCGTGTTATTACTCTTCAAACTTTTAATCACATTTAAATGGTTCTAGGCGAAAAGTTTCCAGAATACAAAAGTTTCCAGAATGGAAGCTTGCTAGGTGCTAACTGCTGCTCTGTTGCAGTGAGTACACCTTATATAATAAAAAACAATAGAGCATCAGCTCTCTTACAGTGCTACCTCACGCATTGTGTAGAAACAATAGCGAATCATCGCTTCAGATTGAAAATGATTGACGTAAAGAATTTTTCCTCTTAAATGCAACAAAAGTTTACCAATGTTACTAATCAACTTAGGCAGGTGCGTATCCAGAAATTTTTATGGGGGGGGGGGGGGGGGGTACAACTTAAAAGAAAAAAATATAAAAGTATAAAAACGTATAAAGTTTTTCATATTTGATATCAAAATAAGAAAAGATAGATTATGCTGATGCCATGAAAAACCTCTAAACCTATTCAAAAACCGAAATTTAAAAAGCCAAAGTCTGAATTTGACTAGGAATGTTATACTTTGTATGTATCGTTGTTGTTTTTAGACCTTTTAAAGTTTAAATACAATCTTATATAATATAACTTTTTTTATTTGTTAAAATAACTAAAATTAAACATGACTGGATATTTAATGATTTCAAAATTTAATTTTTTTTTTAAAAAGCTAGCGAGTCAGATCAATTTTTTCAACTTTGTTTTAGCTAGTATATGTAAGAGGAAAATTAAAATAAAACATTGGCTTTATTAATGGAATTCAGAATTCACGAAAATCGTTTAAAAGTGTCCCACATTTTTCTAACCTTTATTAATTTAACACATTTCATTTGTTAAATGTAAATTAACACCCTTAAGAATGAAGAATAACATATAAAATTGAACTACAAACATATTCTAAGTGTTTATCCAAGGATATTTCGCTCTTTCAAAATAGTGCTACAATGAGGATAAATACAAAAAAGATATTAATACTTCAAAAACGAATAAAAATTTGTTCTAAAGAAAAACATTTTCTATTTAAATAAGAAAAATTTACAAAACTTTGAATTTATCTTCGTACAAATATAAGTGGATGTGGATTTCGTCTCTCTATTCAAAGTATACTTATAGCCTTCATGAAACATTTTGAGTAAAAATAAATTGGGAAAAGCAAGTATAATAATATTGAATTATTAAAATTACTGCAATCACTTTATACTAAAATTTGGAATATGAAGTATTTAAAAGGATTTATTTTAAAAAGTGAACAAACCAAGATAGGTTGTCGTCACATGATTGAATAATTAAAAGGGAATTGATATGAGTATAAACAGGATGAATATCTAAAGCAATGATTGATTAACGTTTCTACATGGTGTGCGTGTGATATCATTGTAGGAGAGCGGATCCTCTATTGTTTCTTCAGATATAAATTCTATTGTAACAGAACTAAGGTTCTCTACACTACTATTGTGAATGAAAAAGCAGTTAACATCTAGTAATGTGGTTAGGGTTGCACACGGCAACGGACAACGTTCGAGTACGTCCGTTGCCGTTCGTTCGTTTGTCCGTTCGAACCAATAATTGAAAATCTTTGGTAACGGACAAAAACGAACAAATTGTAAAAATAAAATTTATTAATAATATAAGGACTCATGAAATAAACTTAATGCTATCATTAGTGATGGGACGATTAATCGGAATCGTATCGGAATAATCGGAATATCGGAAATTTTCTCTAGCATCAGAAATCAGAATCGGAGTGGAAATATTTCAACTCGCTCCGATATCAAAACGATTCGAGGTTAATACGTTACATTGATTTCCTTTACTTAGGATTTTATTGTATAAATGATTTTACTACTTATTGTGTAGAATCACTTGATTCGACAAAATTATTTAATTATAAAAAAATTTAACTTTTTTTTGTGTTAATTGTGCATTATTATGTTTAAGCTACTTTTTTTGTAAATTTTGTGTTATAATTTTATATAAAAAAATTTCATGTACATTTTAAATGTTAAAACCGCATGTATCGAACTATGAGTAATTTGTCTAGTGCGGGACACAAGCCCAACGCACAACCCACTCACTTAAATACATTAGTTCAAATAAATTTTATTTAAATAATAAATTAAAACTAATTGTAAAATCTCATTGTGTAAGTCGGATGTGTCGATCATTCGCTTAAATCGAAGATGATACTGGTCCCCATCGCATTTAAGAACTAATAACATTGGAGAAACTTTTCTTAACTCGAAGTTGGATAAGTCAAACATTCGCTTAAGTCGAGACACATGTTTCTCATTATATTTATGTTCAATGTTTTCTCTATGCATGTGTCGAAGTAATGTAAGAGATTTTTTATACATTTTTCATATTACATCACTGTTTGTACATTGTATATATTTATCTCGCTACTCCTTCTCTACTTTATAGCTCATACTTGTTACATCTGTAACCCAATAAAAAGAAAGAAAACTTTTCTTGATCCACGTTTCAAAAATAAGTTTATTGAAGAAGAGTACGATGGGTTAATTGCAGATAAAGTAATTTCTTTGTGGTTTTCAAATGAACTGCCAAGTCATGAAACTTATAAGGAAATTTCAGATGATGCTGAATTTTCAGATTCAGATACAGATAAAAGTGATAATGAGCGAAGCGTTGAATTCAATTTCAGTTTTGAAAAATGTTTTACTGAGATTAAAAAAAGAAAAATTCAAAATGAGAAAGAAAACAAGAAAAAGAAGTCATCAATTTTATATATAACAACAACTCGAAAACTAGAGACTGAAGTAACGAAATATTTAAAATATAAATTAATGGAAAAAAACTCAAGTCCGTTTGAATGGTGGAAAGCTAACAAAGAAGACCTTCCAATATTGGCGTTTTTTTCAAAAAAGTATTTATGTGCTGCGCCTTCTTCAGTTGAAAGTGAAAGAGTTTTTAGTATTGGAGGAAATATTTATTCTCCTAAAAGAAATCGCTTAGAAGCAAAAACAGGAGAAATGCTTATGTTTTTGCACTATAATTTACGAAAGCTCCAATTTAATTACGATTGATTCAAGATCTCTATGTAATATTAATAAAATTTTATTCTATCATTATAAGCTGAATATGCTTCTCACTGCTCAAAATTATGACAAGTTTTTTTAATTTTCAAAATTTATACTAAAAATTTTCAAAAGTGGATTATTTATATAATTTTGCTTTCATATTGAGGATATTTATTTGCAAAAAGTGATAGAAATTAATTGAAGTTCAAAATAATATTAAAAAGTTATTTCAAGTTGTAATATTTTAGAATCGGAATTGTATCGGGAATCGTAACGGGAACAGGTATATTAAGTAGAATCGGAATCGTTATTAATTTTTGTATCGTCCCATCACTAGTTATCATGAGTACATGTTAACATTTCAACGTTATCATCCTTCAACCTCGCTCTTCTTGAAGTCACAGTTGCACCTGTTCGTGAAAACAAACGTTCTGATGACACGCTTGTAGAAACAGCGGACATCCACTTTCGACTCAGCCAAGCCAATACAGGAAATGTATCGCGATTGGCGTTCCACCATTGAAGCGGATCAAGTATTTTTGATTGTTTGCCTAGCGATAAATATTTTTCAATTTCTTCTGAAATCTTCCTTCATCATTTCATCGCTTCCTGGTGTGGAAAAAATGTCTCCAAGCAAGGAGTTATTTGTCCTTGAAGGACCGGCATCATCACGATACTTATGTTTCTCCACATGAAGAAGTTGTGGTGTGGCACTTTTCATTTGATTTAGAAGCTCTTCTTTTGCGGTTCAGCGCTCTTCTATAGAAAAGCCATTCATCCCTGTTAGTCTTGGATCCAGCAATATTGTCCAGAGCAACGAAATCTGCAACCCTTGAAAACGGCTGGCTAATTCATTTAAAACTTCTCACCAGAATGCTTCTACCGTATCAGCAGCAATATCCTCGTACAAAACAGTGTGGGAAACTCCCTGTAAAACTTTGTATTCAATCAAATGAATCATGATCATTCTTAATACTGGCAGCGTTACCACGTCGGATAATTTTCCCCCGACAACGCTTCTGTTGCTTCATCAAAGCGTTGTTGTATAATTTTGACGCAGTTTGAAAAAGCCGCACGACCTTCTTCCGTCTGGATAAATGAACAGAACGCATCCAAATGCAATCTAATGTCGAAGCATACTTTTAACATGTGTACAGTTGAATTCCAACGAGTAATAACATCTAACGGAATCTTCTTTGGTGGCTAATTTTTCCGTTCCATGGATTTTTTCAACCATTGAAATCCAATTATGCTACTACTGAAATATTTAGCATATTCTCGGAGTATTACAATAGCGTCTGCAATTTCCTTTAAACATTTGGAAACAATGTCGGTAGCTGTTTTACTCTCACCCTTCCACCGAATAAATTTTTGCACAATCAACCTTAGAGAATGTGCAACACAACCTTGGTGATTTACACCCAATTCTCGCGCTGATTTTGCTGCATTGGATGCGTTATCAGTGTCATAAACAACCATATTCTCTAAGGACATGTTTGCATCCTCTACCGACTGCTTCACGATGTTTGCAATTTCGGAACCGGTGTGTCTTACTTCACTGAACGTAGCACATCTCAACGTAACGACTTTCATAACAAAATCCTCAGTGATGTAATGAAGCATCAACGAAATATATGCTTCAGATGTTCTTGATGTCCAAATATCACTTGTAAGTGAATAATAATCACATTCTTTTTGGATCATGGACTTGATGATAAAAAGCGTATCTGCAAATGTACTGCACAACAACCTTGTTATTGTTGTACGAGAAGGCAACGTGTATTTTTGTTCCATTGCATTTAAAAAATTGTTGTATTCAATGAATCCTGGATCTTCAACAATTGACAAAGGCAGGTAGGATTTAGCGATCCATTTCAAAAGAAGAAAATGACCTTTTTGAGCCGATGATTCATTCACTGGCTTCAATTTCTTGAACGCTTTTTGAATGGTTTGCTGTTGGAAGCTGAACTTTTTTGTTGAGGAATTAGTGCCCAGATCTTCTGAATGATTTTGTTCCATGTGTCGCAATATTTGCTTTGAAGTACCCACGGAATAATTGATTGTTTTTTGGCACTTTAAACAAAACGCACCGATAGCTTCTTTAGATTTCCACTTCTTTTTCTCATCAGTTGGAGCCAAAAGTTTGATAAACTGCCACAATTCTCGTCTTTGTTGCCGCTCTGGATCGAACAAACGATTAACTATTTCTTCATGTTTGGTTATTTTAACTATACTCATTAGTTTAGGTATAAATCAATATGAAAGTTAGATGTTAATCGATGCAGAAATTTGGTGTGAAAAGTGACAAATGGTCTCAATGACAATGTTCAACTTTGCATGAATAGAAAAACACATGTGAAATAAAACAGCATTGTGATTGTCAATCTATGCTGGTTATATATGCCAACATTTTAGAGTTTGTGTGTGTATGTGTTTGATGTGTGTGTGCGTGTGAGTAAATGAGTCTGTCTCCGTATGTAAGATTCACTAGTATATGATGTTCGCTAGTGTCCGTTATTGTTCGTGTCCGTTCGACTATAGGTTGAGTTTGTTCGTGTTCGTTCGAACCAAATTTTCGTGTCCGTGTGTAACACTAAATGTGGTAACTTTTCTCTTCTGGAAACTGTTCTTCGTTTACCATTTAAATAGTCAAACAAAGCTTATTAAAACTAAAATTATTAGATGATTTATTCAAATATGACAAATACATTCAGTTATTATTATATCAATTTGAAATGAAGTTTCATGTTATAAAATTACAAAATTTCATTACTATAAAGTATGAAATCCAAACCAAAATTCTAACATTAAACCTTCAAAAAAGTAGAAATCAACATTTTTAATAAAATAATCCATGTATTTAGATTGAATAAATCAAACGCTACTAGAATCAATATTAAATTAATCTTTGATATCTTCTGGTATTTAGTGATATCTTTCGATAAATATTCTGATGCTTTAATCAGTATTTTAAAAATAACAAATATAAGATATGTGATAAAAATTTACATAGACAGCCGGTTAAAAATATTGTAACCTTTCCTCTTTCAAATAACTTTGACCATGTACTCTCCCTGCTAACACGTAAGTATTATTAACATTTAAATGAAACGATTAAAATGTATAGGTTTTAAACTCTCAGCCCATATGACTGTTTTTTTATTTCAATTTAATGTTTACATAACTGGGAAACCTCACCATATTACTTGATATTTTGTGGATTTTGAATTCAGGAAGTATGTCATCCCAATAGTATCCCACAACAGGTAAAAATAACTTTGACAATGTACTCTCCCTAATAAACACCTTAATGTCAACATTTAAATAAAATCATTTAAATATATATGTTTTAAACTCTCAGCTTTGATATGACTATTTTTTTTACAGTTTAATGTTTACACAACTAGGAAATCTCACCATTTTGCTTGATATTTTTTGGATTTTGACGTCAACAAGTATGCCATCTCTTTAGTACTCTAGACCGGTTGACATATTTACCATTATTAATTCATAACTCTTATTTTTCTTAGAAGTATTGTTAAAATATTGTTTCCATTTTATTTCGATTTCACTGCCTATTTTGGAACATTTAAAAATAATTATTTTAAAATTCAACAAATTATTCAAGATGATTCATATATATTAGTGTAATTGAAATATACATAATTATGAAATGAATAAACCTTTTTCTTTTCGTATATAAAATCATCAGAAACTAGTTCTTGATGTTTTTGCATTATTTTTAAAGTTGTTTTTAAAATTTGAGAATTTCAATCTTCATTTCTTCTTCATGTGAAATGCCTTTCTTTTATTTGGATTAACATTAAATATTTGCTAAGATTATAAACTCTTTTAAATAATGTTAGTTTGCATGTTTCCGAATATTTTAAATATTAACCAGTGTGTCTCTTTACCCAAATAAACTCAAAAAATCAAAATAAACTTAAAAAAATTATAATAATTTATAAATTATATTGAAAAATTTAGCTTTTATTTCAATATGAGTTCTTTATCATAACCTCAAAAATTTTATTAGTAAAAAATATTAAAATAAGTATTTTTTTATCCAATTTTTATGAAGGGATGCACCAAGAAAAAAAGAAGTGAAAAGAGGTCCATGAGTAAAAAAAGGTTGAGAAACACGGTTATAGACTATTATATATCTTTTTTACAAAATCGATTCTAGTCAAAAATTTTGAATATAATTTATGATATTGAAAAATTATAAATTATTATAATTTTTTTAAGTTTATTTTGATTTTTGGAGTTTATTTGGGTAAAAAAACGCACCCAATATATTAACTTGCATTTTGCCGAACCAATGTCTAAGGACACTGTAATTAACTTTTTTTTCTCCACTTTTATTATAATGGAACAAAAGGACTATTGTTATAAAGATAAAACACTCCAACATATATTTATTTAACTGCCTATTAAAAAGTATACATAGAATTCTCAAGAGTTTACAAACTCTCTCATTTATTTAGAACTTTTCAATGATTAAAAACCCCTATAATTTTTTTTCATTAATTAAAACCTTTTTTTAATTAATTAGTCATAAATTATATTTATATTCGTTTTAATTTCGATTTTCGAAATTTGACTTTTCAATAATTTTTTCAGATAAACCACATATTCTTTAAATTTTAAAATTACGAATGTCAGTGTTTTATTAGATCGGTGTATGGAAGGAATGTAGGAAGCCCTAGTATTTCTTGTTTATCTCCCCATATTTCTTTGCAGATGCAAATTAAAACCTAACACTTCGATGAACCCTTATCAGGATAAATGACTACACAATGTAGTCATCCAATTTTAATAAATTAATTACTTTTTTAAAAATCAAGAAAAAACTTCATAATTAAGAGTACAATTTCTTTACATAATAAGCTAAAACATATGCAAAATACAAATTTTGATACCGATGATAAAAATTTATATTTTAAGTTTTTTATCTCTATTGAAACTGACTACATTTTTTAGTCAAACACTTTCTTTGAGATTTGCTATGTTGCTTTTGTAATACATACAACAGCTGTTATTTGAAGCTTGATATAATGAAAGAGAATAAATATACATTTTATTTCCGCCTGTCACACGATTATATGGATCATCTATCATGCTTTATGTCTTATCTGTTTTCTTTTCGGCTTTTCATATATTTTACAATATGCCCAAAAGAAAGTCTTTTATCGAAGCATGCAGCCTGTTAAAAATAAGTAAGTTGTGCGACGACGATTTAGATGTGGATGACTACAGAATTTACGAATATTCCAAGTGAAGACGAAAATATTGAAGAAAATTTACAGGTCACTAATGTAGTTTTCGAAGAGGAATCAGAAGATTTCACTATTTTTTTCTGAAAAAGAGAGTACCGAAGATTCATCTTCTGAAGAGGAAAACAATGTATATGGAGTAAAGTGGGAAAGTAAATTGGGAGAAAATTTGGTGCGATTGAGACGAAACATTTTTACAGAAAAAGGAAGAACTCTGTCAAAAAGTATGTATGAAAAAGAGCTGTTTGGTTTGAACTTCCCTTGAAAAAATTACAAGACATATCCTAAAATGCACAAATCGAAAACTTCTTTTGATAAGGACTTTAAATCCGTCAAAGTTTGCTTCTAAATTGTTTTCAAAGTTTACATGAAGAATTAGAAGCTTCATTTGGTTTTCTCATACGATCAGGTGCTGATCGTGACAATTTTTGTGATTTGAATGACTTTTACAAAGAAAAAGAGAGTAAGCCTTTTTATAGATCTTGCATGGCTTTTTCCCGTTTGAAACTTCTACTCAGATGCTTGAGATTTGATAACGTTCTCACAAGAAAGCAAAGAAAAGAAAGTGATAAACTTGCAGCAATTAGAGAAATATGGGAATTGTTTTTACTGGCTCAAAGGCGTCACTATATTGCAGATGAATTTTTAACTATAGATGACGGCTATCGAGGAAGAATACCTCGCAAAACATATATGACTTCTAAGCCTATAAAGTGTAGATTGAAGATATTCTGGATTTGTGAAGCTAACTCAAGTTATGCTCTCAATGGAATAATTTAATTGGGAAAGGAAAACAACGCAAGAACAATTAATTTAGCAGAAAAAACTTGCCTAGAGTTAGTGAAACCTTTTGAAAAAACTGGCAGAAATATTACGCTTGATCATATTTTTACAACCCATCGTTTGGCCGTCAAACTTCTTGAAAAAAATCTTACTTTAGTCGGAACTATTTGTCAAAACAAGAAAGAACTTCCTTTATCTTTCAAAAACTCCAAAGGTAGAGAAGTTAGCTCTACACAGGGCCGTATCAAGGGGGAGGGCAATTCCCCTGGGGCGGCATTTCATTGCCCAGTCGACAACCTTAGGGGGTGGGGCTTGGGGTTCTCGATTGTGTTGATTTTGACGAAGTCACCAATAATTTTGCTGCTGCTAAAACACGAAAAATAAACATATAATGGAGACTGTCATCGACTCAATCAGTATATATCTGAATTATGTGGCTTAATAAAAATGTGAGCATTTTTTTTCTAAATCACTTTTTAAGCGAGAATGGGGTGGGGATGAAAAGAATGAGCAAGGGGTGAAGGGCTCCATTCAAGATCGGCTCTGGCTCTACAGATTTCAAATATGATAACGAAAACAAAATCATAATTTTATCTTATACAGCCAAAAAATAAGACTGTATGTCTTTTATCAAGTAATTTTTATGCTTCTGATTTTGTCAATGAAAAGAGAATACCTGATTTAATTAATTTTTATAACAAGACAAAAGGTGGTGTTGTCCTGATGTTCTTCAACATGCTTGACGTGGCATGTCTCAACGCGTACCTAATTGCAAAGAAAAATGGTTAGTATCAATCAAGAAAACATGTTCTCAAAAATTTAGGAGAAAAACTTTCATTGGCATATATGAAAAAAAGATGAGAAAATGTTTATCTTTCCACCGAATTAAAACACGTGATTAATTTTTCACATCAAGCACGCAAGCTCAAACTTCTAAAAAAGTAAATAAAAAAGAAACCCCAAGAAGATCTTTTATTTGTAAAAAATCTTCAAGAAAAAGATGTTCCATTTGCTCAAAAGCTTGTTGTAAAGAACATTCTTGTGATAAAAAAAACTATAACTTGCAAGTATTGTGACAAATAATAAATATTTTTTAAAAGCACTTGTATTTAATTGTCTGAAAAACAAAAACATATATTAACATAAAACAGTAAAAAATCAGTTGACTACAAATTGTAGTCACTCATCCCAATTAAGTTGTATAATTTTACTATCCTGATAAGGGTTAAAATATTTAATTTGTCAAACAGGTTTGAAATTAAAAAAAATAGATCTTTAAATTTACTAAATTCTATAGACTTTCCTAAGTAGGGTTTGCTTAGCCCATGGTAGTTCTAAAGTTAATTACCTTTTCAATTGGGACTGAAAAAAATGAAAAGACTTTTGTTTAGAAAAGTTGTTAAATTAGAAAAAAAAAATTTTAATTTACAATTATTTATTTATTATAAATCCACTATATTATATTATGTATTTTATTATATATTTATATATTGATATCTGACAAATTCTTTCATCCGTCCAAATGCAGAATGTGATTTATGTTAAAAGTGAAAAAATAGATATAAATTTAAACAAAAAACTCAAAAATTTGTAATATAAATTGATAAAATTATCTTCAGAAATTATATACTTATGTAGATCGTACATTGAATAATATATAAATATTTAACCCTTTTTGGGCCACAATTTTGAAGACTAATCGTCTGTTTTCTTTTTCAATGGAATTTTATATATTTTAAGTAGACGCTTTTTATTTCTTGGTACACACCGGTGCCACACTGGTCCTCAAAGGGTTAACTAAAGGTTTCAGGCTATGATGAATGCACTTTTTTACAAAATTAACCCTCAGTGGTATTGAAATTTTACATACACTACCGTTTTTTGGGTACAAAGTGTACACATTTAAAAAAAACCTAGAAATTGTAAAAAAAGAAGTATAAAACTTTATTTTATTTAAACTGATAACACTAATATAAAGTATAACACTTTTTAATTTTATTTACAATGTAAGCACAAATCTTTTTTGATTCTTTTTCTGTGCACTGGGCATGTAGTTCTTTTACAATTAAAACAAATTGATCTATACTCCATTTTTTGCAATCGTGACATCTTTCTTGCACGCTGTGGATTTGCTACACCATTGTATTCTGAAGCAGAAGAATTAGCTTTGGCTGAATATCTTACTATGATATCAGCAAGTTTGGTTTCTCTTCTAAGATTACCTTTTTGCAAATGAAGAGTTGCATATTTTTCAGCAAGTTGGAAGGAGAGATTTCTTAAAAAAATTTTCTTGTTTGAGAATATCCCATTTTAGATTATAGATTGAAGCCATTATGCTAGCAAGCTTCTATTATGTTATAATTAATCAATAAAGGCCATCTTACGGTATTTTTTATTGTAAATTTTTTTATTATTCCATCCATAACATCCACACCACCTTTATTTTCATTATAATAAAGTATTGCATCTGGCTTTAACTCTTCCCTAGAAGAAATGCTAATTTGAGAATGGGAAGATGAGAGTAATAATACATTTTTGTTTTTTCTAGGTACGTAAGAAAGAATACACGCTTTACTTTCATGATCATACAGTGAAAGAGTAGATGGAATTTGACAACCTTTCAATGTATTGACAATTTTGGGTACCTCTTTCCTTGAACTTTTGATAGTTCCTATTTATTTAGCCAATTCTAAAGCCAGTTTTTGTGAGGTAAAGTACCTATCTGTATAAACTTCTCTACCTGAATGAAAAAAAGGCTCCATCAAATGGAGCACAATACTAGAAGAAAAACTTTGCTTATATTTTTTTTCAAGACTTGTCTGCTCCGCAGTAAATATATTCATTGAGTGCAAAGCCGGTGGAAGCCTCACAAACCCAGTATATTTTGACACCATATTTACGAGGCTTATTTGGCATGTAAACTCTACCAGGCACTTTTCCTCTGTATACAACCAATTGCTCATCTATGGTGAGATTTGTATCTGGAAAGTAGAAACTTAGAAGATTCTTTTGAAAAAAGTTCCATATATCACGAAACGATTCAATTTTTTTCTTCGCGATTTCGAAAATTATCAAAGCGCAAGCATCTTAAGAAGAACTTGAACCTTAAAAAAAGACATACTACCACGGTAAAATGGTCTCCCATCTACTTTTGTCCATAACTCTTGTATACTTGTCATCTTTTCGCGATCAACTCCAGCTCTAATTATGATTCCAAATCAAGCCTTTACTTCTCCAATTGAAAAGTCTGACATATACACAGTATACTTTGTAGTATTCTTTCTTTTTTTATATTCATGAAGAATATCACTGGCCTTTCGATTAGTATATCTCAGTAACTGTAAAAACATTTCTCCAGAATAAAAAAAGCATGAACGCCCCTCTATTTCGTTGTTCACTTTACATAAAACGCCATGTTTTTGTGTGAGAATGTTTCTCTTACGCAGAGCAGGAGGAATGGGATTATGACTCCAATTGATTCAATCTTCTACATAGTTCTCATTAGAATTTAGATTTTCATTAGCATCTTCACTACTTTCTCCATCTGATTCTGTATCGCAAACAAAAAGATCAATTTCACCTTCATCATCACCTACTTCTTCGCTACCTCGGGGTTCTTCTACTTGATCCAGAGTGTTGTCATAAAACCATGCTTCCTCTTCTAAATCAAGTCTTACTTCTTGGGCATCTTCAATCGTATCATTATCAATCTCTTGATGCATAGACAAATAAAAACGCGCTTTTTTAAAAACAACTTCTCTCATTTTCCTTTATTTTAATTGAAGAAGGAGGAAAAAAGGAAGAAAAGGGAAAGAGTACACACAGTTGTTAAAAAAGCAACGAAATTAGACTAATAGATAAAGTTATGAGACAAAAATTTATGCATGATGAGTGAGTGAGCAATAGAAAGCAATCAAAGTATAGATTAATCAAAAAAACATGTGTGCCTGTCAAAAATGAATGAGAATAGTTTAGGGTTGATATATGCTAGTGAAATAACAGCACTTTTGTCATGTAAACACTAAATCAGTGTTGATGTATATGTGTACAAATTACAAGTTATGGTACAATTCCATAATCAAACTTTTGCTTATAAATTCGTCTCAATTATAAAAAACAAATTTTTTATTGCTGTAGATAATATAATTTATTGTAATTTTAAGTCCCAAAAGAGTTTTGAGTGCGTAAAAAATTATATCTATGAACATTTTTGTGTTAAAATTTATTAAGTGTATATTTTGTACACAAGATACTATTGATTTAACTTGATTTATGAGTTAATGAAAATCTTTCTTTTATTTTTTCTTTGATGCGCGATACACAAGTTGAATATTTTTTGACCAAGAGAGAAAAGCTAAAGATTTTATATCCCGAAAGGTAATAAATCAGTAATTGAGTGCAAAAATACAATAATCTTGAGATACTATGTATCAAAATTTATGTGGAATCCTTATAAAAAAAGGAGCCTAAAAGCTAAATATACAAAGATAGCAGAGGCGCACATCTTCCCTTTTTTTTGAGGGAGGGGCGAACTTTTTTTATAAATTTATTATAAAAGAATTTTCGCCTAATTAAAACATCACCATTATTATCCGACATCACTTGCACTCTCAACTCCCAATCCCACCATAACCGCGGATAACTGAATGGATTTTATTTTGTTTGTAATTGCAATAGCATCATTACCTTCAATATAGCTTACAAGAAAACAAAATCGCTCCTATATGATACAGTCAAAGTGAAAAAAAGTGATAATTTTTCTTCCTGTCCGTTATTATCTTTACACTAATTTATTATGATTGAGGTACATTCCTGATTCTTCGATTTCGTCTCTAATCACTTAAATAACGCTTTGGGCTAAAAGACCAAATTCTTTACATGATCGTGAAGACAAATAGTTTGGAGATTTATAACTTTTCATAAACTCATCATGCATTTTTCTGAAATTAGGATTTATAGCTATCACGAGTATGATAAATTGATCAAATTTACCACAGTTTGATGAATCAACAGTTTAATTATGCCACCGATGGGACATTTTGAATTCAGAAAAATTTTCAATTACTTACTGTTTTTGAAGTAAATAGACCGACAAACTGGATCAAAAGTTAAATGAATAGAACAAGTTATGCCTGATTTTATTTGTTTGAGACTTTCTCATCGTGACATGAAGAGACAGTGATCACTACTTATCACATGTAATAAAGCCTTTCTCCCTCGTTATTGCTTTTCGTCTGTTATTGAAACCGATCGCCACGAATGCCTTTGAGATTTCGACAACTGCATACGTAACAAAAAGCCTTATCTTTAAATATGATATATTCTAAGTGAAGATTTTATACCATGACTCTAAAACAATTTCTTTGGTAAATAAAAAATTCTTTAGGGATCGAGATTCTTTGTTGAACGGGTCCAGTATTTGGTGCAAAAATGTCTCCTTTTCTGAAGAGCTTGCATTAGAAGACTTGTTGGTAATGCAGTCTACAATATTGACTGTAACTAATTTTCCCAATGTTTTCTCGCCAGTTATTCTGAGATTCATATTTCGATACCGATGCCGTCTTCATAAGCCAAATCCTGTCACATCTGTCTGTATAATTTATTAATTCGGTAGACCAATCATGAAATGGTTTTTTTATGACACATCCACATATTTGACAGTGAAAAGTTAAACAAGTATGCAACTGATTACGCAAATATCAATAGTCATCGAAAGAGGAAAAAAGATAGCAGAGGAAGAAATCATCTCCGTGAGAGCACCATCTAAGACAGAAGATAGTGAAAGTCCAGAGAGTAAATAACAGTCCGAATTATTCAGAAATAGTCAACGCAGTTAGACAGACACTTTTCACCGATCTGCAGTTCATCAAGGGCGACACTTAGCACATATATGATATTTCAATAGCATAGCCTTACTCAAAGATTTACTACAAACACCATCATAGAATATACGGTCTAACCCAGGGGTGAGCAAACTTTTTAGCTCAAGGGCCAGATTCAAAAGTTGATTTTGTTAGAAGGCCGCACTATAGTATAATATAGCCAAAATATAAAATAGTCATAACAGGATCTTTTATTTGAAGTGACCAAAGAAATGAAGATTTTATATATTGCATAGTAATGGACACAACATTTATTGCAATTATTTATTTGAAAAAACAAATAACTTACCTCCTTCAGAAGTATTAATGAAATTTGTGCATTTTGTCAAAATCATTAACCAACTTGTCAAAATTAGGGGTGAAGTTCGTTGTGCTGGATCTTAATACAGAGTGGAGATTTGAATCTGTGAGCAGTGAGCTGTTCTTAGATTTGTTTATTTTCATTATTGAGAAAGTCTGCTCGCAAATGTACGTTGATGCAAGTATCACAAACATCTTTCTTGCAAAATTTTTAAAGTTTTTAAATTTTTCTGAGTGCATAAAATTTCAATCAGTGATTTGTTTTCACTCATTTTCTTCAAAGAGTCGTCAGCATGGAAATCAATCATTTCCAACTGCAGTTCTTCACTTGTTTCAATATCACAGGCAAAAGTGAGCTAAGTAAATTAAACTGATCTTCCATTGCTTTAAAATCGACTGATAAATTCCTCATGTAATGCTAACGGCAGAGAACTGTAATTCTCTGACAATTCTTGTGTGACGTCACATTTGTGTGGTAAAGCACTTCCGTAAAATAAGCCTTCATATCTTCCATGAAACTTCTAAATTGCCGGTGTTTCAGTCCCTGTGCTCTTATTGAATTCACTGCATGTATCACTCGATCCCTAACATGTTTGATTTGCAATTATGATTTACATAGGTTTTCTTGATGTATGATGCAATGAAATGACAGCACATTATGCAATGGAAAATCTTCTCTAATTTTATCGTTTATAAGCCTCACAAGCTCCGAATGCTTACCTGTGAGTTCAAGGGCCCAATCTCAATGTCTTTTGAGTACCATGTAAATTTGTATTTATATTAATGTATTTCAAAAGTCGTATTTATATTTTTTAAAAATAAACATTTAGTTATGACAGCGAAATTTTCAATTTATTTTCAAAAATAAAATTATAGATGGCGTTAATTTTATAAAGCATAAATGTTTAATACTATTCACTTACATAAGAAAATGAACAAGCACAAGTATCAAATCCAAAGAAAAGATTTAGCACATTGACATAGAAAATAAGTCATAAGCAATAATTACAAGCAAAATTTGAGTGTGGTTTACAAATGAATTTGGAACAATTTTTTCATTTTCTTGTGGATCGAACCTTTTTAGGTAGACAACTAAAATAAAAGCGTCTTTGACCAGATGATGAAACAACTACAACAGGATTCAATCCAAAAAAAGTGAGAATTGACTTTGATTTCAAGTTAATTTGAGGCGTAGAAGCTCTCACTTTCATTGATTTTCACTCAAACACATGGCTAGTTTTTTTCAGAAAGGGCTTTCTTCCGTTATTCATTTTAGAAAGATAATATTCTGGAGAATTATATTTAAAAATTACGTATGAATTTACACAAGTCATATCAAGGTATTTCGAAAAAGCGGCAACATCTCCTGCATGGTTTATAAGACCTGAACTGTTTCACCATTCTATTCCCAACATCTACACCACTTTTATATTTGTTATACTCTAACAAAGAATCAGGTTTGCAATCTTTATTTGAAATTACGACTTGCTTTCTGTGTTGTGATGACAGAATATACACCACCTTGAAATTACGTTTAGCGTGTTTCTTGGGTATATACGCTGAGAGTGAGGCTTCTTTGTAATATATGGGGTGTGCGATTAACATTCATTCAACTTTAGTTTTTTCATGTATGAAAGATATAGAACTTTTCAAACAAGTTTTCCTGAGTAAATCATAATCCTACATATTGTATAGTCTCTAGCTAAAGCCCATTTACCGATTTCTAAAGAGGTAAAAAATCTGTCCATGAATATCCCACATCTTTGGGAAGGTTAGTGTCATTGATAAGTCTTTTTAAAATTTGAAGAGAAGAAAAGTCAGTTTTATCAGACAATCCAGAGGTATAGATTTGAGGTTTTAAAAAAAAACTTTATGAATTACAAAGATGGTAAAACTTGAGACCATAATGCCCTGGTTTTTTAGGGTCATACACTTTTAGGTTGCATTAACGTCTGAAGCTCACCAACAGTTCATCAACTGTGACAAATACATTAGGTGTTCATAAGAGAAAATGTTTCATAAAAATGGTCGTGGAGCGTTCGAATCGCTGAAATTTTATCTTCAGGATTTCTCTGACTTTTATCATCGAAGCATATAAAAACTCGAATTAAAATAAACATATCCCTTGCCAGAGCTGCTTTCAAAAAAGGACTCCCCAGAGAATCAAGTCGGTAACTATAATTCTTTTGTCCATAAATTGACCAATTTGAACTAAACATCAAAAATAAGAAAATATATGGTTGGTAAATTTCAAACTTTTTAAAACAATATTTCAATTGAAAATTTTTTGGGAACTCTTTTCTAAATTTAGAAAAATCATTCAATTAGTTTTTTATATTAAAATGCTCTACTCTGCAAAGTAAGTAGTTGATTTCAAAGTGTTACACTATAAATATGTAATTTGTTACGATGTATCTTATGAGATCTTTTGCAAAAATTAAGATTGCATGCTTGATGCTGTCAGTATTGTGTGTCCTGAAGTTAAATCGAAAGTACAAGCTATATCTCTGTCGCGGAGAACTATTGTTCGTCGCATAAACTCAATTGCAGTGTTTATGTGAAAGAGCAGTTATCAAAAGCTAGTACTAATTTTCACTGGTTTTCTATTGCTTTGGATGAAAGTACCGATATTAAGAATACTGCTCAGTTACTCATTTACATAGGAGGAATTGACGAAAACTTTAACATTACAGAAGTATTGCGGACTACGGACAATTTTAAAATATAGCACCAACTACAGAGATATGGCAATATACTAAAAAATATTAAAATTAAGCAAATTCACTCAACTAAAAAAATAAAAAAGTTTACATATAACAAATACTATATAATATCTAGTAAAAACCAACACAAAAAAATTTTTATTTCATATATTTTGCATATCAGTTTATTCGAACCTACACCCTTCAAGCCTGCTTTACTTAAAAATTTAGTATCAAAATACAGAAAATAACCGTTATAATGCGATAACTGGGATCCGCGTTATAACTGATCCACGTTAATTGTCAGGCATTTGACGTAACATTATTTCAATCATACAAGAATTTTGAATAAAACACCAATTGATAAATCAATAGCGTATATTGAGGTTTTCTTTACTGCCGTTTCTTTTTGAGGAGATGATGTAACTGGAGATTTGTAGTATTTAATTTAATTTGCTCGAGCGAGGGAGGGGATGTTGGAGGCAGTGGGGAGGGAGCCTGTCCACGCCTCTGCACAAAGAGCATATGCCTACCTATGTGAACGTGACACCCTTATATACACGACAATCTCAATAGAACAGTAGTGCACGTACACAATTACAAGAATAGGTCAATTTGTTTTCTAATTCAGTTGCTTTATTTTGCAGTTTATGTTTTGATAAATTGTGCCCATAATTAGGATGCTTGGTTTGAAAGTGACGTTTCAAATTGTATTCCTTGAACACAGCGACGTTTTCATGAAAAATCAAACATATAGCTTTAACTCGAACGTCAGTAAAGAAATACTTTTCTGTCCATTCTTTGTTGAATACATGACATTCATCTTTAAATTTTCGCTTTTTAGATTGTTTTGAACTGCTAATTATGGATAAATCTATTAAATAAGAAAAAAAGATAAAATATATGAAAGAAAATAAAATTTAATTAAGTTAATGCAATAATTTGGTTTTTCATGCAATTTTAATAATTTTTAAATTATTTGCTTATGTTTTTGCGGGCCGTAGCGTAAGTAGAGTTTAAGCGAGACAGGCTTAGGACCTAGTTTGAGTGGCTCACTTAGGAATGTGGCTCGCTTAAGGAATCAACAATAGAAAGTCGTGATCTTTTTATTTAAAATTTGTTTGAGGCATTCCCATAAAAATTATGGGATTTAAATTTACATTTAATAATGTAAATTTATTTTAAGTATTTCCATGATAGAACGTAATTTTTTTAAAATTTTTTGAGAAATTCTAAAGCGAAAATGAACAAACAAATTGGTTGATTCCAATCTTTTACAGATTTTAAGGTATGAAACTCTTTGTGATATTGATCAAGTTTTTTATGACCATAATTAAATAACTCTTTGGAAAGTGTGAGTATTGAGGCGGAAACATAACTTTCAAATTCATCTTTTTTCAGTTCCTTCAGAACAATGCAATTCGTAAAAATATTGGTGTAATTGTAAAATATTGATATAAACTTTAAGTCAAAAAACGAGATTTTATTTGATAAAAAGTGCTCAGATTTTTTCAAATGTAAACTAATTCTAATAAAAACAAAAATAAACAGCTAAAAGAAATTTATACAAGAACATCACATGAAAAGAACAAAAAGGCTTTATCAAGAAAATCCAAATTTTCAAAAACAGTAAGTCAAGTAGAAATTTATAGTAGAATACAAAAACAAAAACGTTAAAAAACACGAAATGCTTGTCGTTTTCAAATGAAAAATAAACATAATTAAGTTTTTTGATTTTAGCTCGCACTCTTCAGTAATTGGATAGCGGTTGGCTGCGTTAGACAGGTTGCAAATAAATGTAATATACGAAAAATATAGAAAAAAATTATATTTTTATTAAAAATATAATATTTCGACTTAGTAAGCCTTTTTCAGATGACTTATATTAAAATTGTATATTAAAATTTTACACTGGTAATTACCTAACCTCAAGGTATACTTAAATCTCATATTCTCATTATCTACATTACTTATCTACACTCAAAAGTTACAAGCTACAAACCCTTATCAATTAATACCAACTTTCCTAAAGTTAAACCATCCATGCCTTTTCTTTACTAACAAACCCATATTGCTTAATCAATACCTTTCCTAAAGTTAACCTTCCTTTGCCTGACGATCTGTTGAGAAGGAAAGTTGAAAAGTCGAAATATTCTATTTTTAATAAATATATATTGTCATAATTTCTATATTTTTCGTATATTATGTGTAATTTAGTTGGGACTTACGAAAGATGTCTCTTGTTCAAGTGGCCCTCTTATAAAGACCCTTTCAACAGGCTATACTATTTTGCAATGTATAACTGTGTAGTGTGTATATTTATTTTCATAGCATCTAAGATTTACTGTACTTGTCAATTTAAAATATTTTATCTTAACTATTAAATCTTCTGAAACTATAAACTCTCTGAATTGATGATTCGGTAATCCGACAAGTTCATAATCTTACAAAATGTCTGTAAAACAAGGAGTGCCTGATAAATAAGATCTGACTGGCATGGTAGAGACGATTTTAGCTCTCACATTGGCTCACTTTTTCATTCTCTTCTGTAAATGGGTTAAGACAGGCTTTTTCAAGAACAATTTTAGGAACAAAAACGAAAGAATCCATTAGATCTCAATCTAGTCAAACAATAATTAAAGTTATAGATGTAGAAGCTAACCTAGTATACTTTTACTGTACTCATTGAGTACAGCCGTATCTAATAGGTTAACGATATACTTAAAGACAAACCTAACAATTACCAATATCACAAGAGGAACTTTTAAAAAGGCAATTAATTTTACTGAGTAAAATTAAAATCATTTAAAGTTTTAAATTTAAGGTAAGTCTAAAAATGTTTGCCAAATATTCAAAGCAAGATAAAAAACAAAAAAATTAAGTAAAATCAATGTCTAAGAGCTGAGACCAGAAACATATCCGACGCTTTCGGAATATCTTCAACTAAGACTTTTTTTAAGGCTTTTATAAGAATGTTCTGCTCCTTCTCTTCTATAGTAGATTGCTTCCAAGTTTAGCGAATATAATGAAGGCATTTATCTTAACCTGTGTATTCTATTACACTAATTCAACTCTTTAAGTTAATCAAGGGATAAACCTTTATGCCTTAAATTATAAAAACTACTTTCTCATATAGTTATGTGCTATAAAAAATATTTGCCCTGCTAAAAAATTTGTGCAATGATCCTTGATGTTTTTCTATATATATTTTTCTATACCTCTATGCTATACACAACGTTCCTTTTTTCCTCTACCTCCTACTCAAAAACTAAAAGTAAGTCAAGAAAAATTTTGTTCATAACTGTGAGTTTTAAATTTAAATTTAAATCAAAATATGTGATTTAGTTGCTAAAATTCTCAAATGCAATTTCTCCGTAACAGAAAATAATTGTGGTTGCCTGTCAAGACTCCATTACTCCTGGAAAAAGGGGATTATATGGCTAATTTTCATGGGTTTTATCTGTACATTACGTTATATTGCATTTCTTTACTTGGTTTCATATGGCTGAGCCGAAAAGCCCTTTAACTTATTTGATATTGATGTCGTTGGTTGCAAAGACCCCTTAAACATTTCAGGTTTTAAGGTCCCATACTTGTAAATCCGTCATCGATTATATAATATTGTTTGTGCAATTTTTTAAAAAGCTTAAAAGGGAATTGGAACATAAATTAATTAAATAAAAATATTTTTTTGCAATATTTCTAGTTATCTTCTTTTTGCTGGATTCTTTCTTATAAGCGAAATGATTGGATCAGTAGTCAAAAGAAGCATATTTTCCATTGAACATCTATATTCTTCATTTGAAGAAAAAGCACTGTTGAAGTATACTAATTGATAGAATTGAAATTTTTAACTGAAACTAAAATATTCTGTTCTTTGTAAACTCTAAATAAATAGTTAAGATTGTTTAAATTTACTCTAATTATCCATTTTCACCACCTTTAAAGTAAAATGTAGCGTATGCTGATCTTTTCCCACGGATTTTTAAATGTCTGCCTTATTTTCTATTTATCTTGGAAGAAATCTGTTATCTGTAAACTTAACCTTACAAATTTACCTCGTTCAAGGTCACGACATATTAACCACACGAACTTTTAGTGCATTTTAAAAAGCTTTGAAATATCAAAAGATATTATGCGTAATTACTTTCTATCTCTTTCTTCGTTAACTCCACTGATAGGAATGATTTCTAGTTATTTAAAACTTTTCTGTTTAAATTCGTTAATGAAGTTTATTGTATTTTGCTTCACCAAAAAAATGGACAAGAAATTGATATTTTCATCTTTATTACTCACTTAAATTTTTATATATTTATGCACTTCTAAAAATTTAGTTATCTACATACACGCAATTTAAGGGTAAAATCTTTCTCTTGAAATTACTTTTCCATTGCTTAAATAATTCAATTTTCATAGATTTTTCGAAGTAACACTTTTTATTTTATTATTATTTCTTTTAACAATTTTTGAGTAATGTTACACTTACAAGATGGAAAGAAAGCTGATTAAATTATGGCTTATTTATTACATTACATTAGTATTCAATTCAAATGTCCTTTGCTAATTATAACAGCAGCTTATTCGCTATATTTCAACAGTTCAACGTTTTTTGCTGTACCATTATCGATTTTTCACTTGCTAATACTGTATATAATTCGATATTATTATTGTGCATGATACCAACCTTTTACATTCATCTCTATCCTCTTTACCTCTGATTTCTATAGCAGGTAATTTGAAGCTTTTTGATTCATTGATTTTCTTTAATTTAGTCTGTTGTAATCATAAAATAAATCTATGCTCAATTTTTATACATATCTTTTTTTAAGTAATTCTCGCCTCAAAATTTAACATTTTTGTATTTCAAAAGATGCAAAATCGAAGTAAAATGTGATATAAGTCATACCTTTACAATCTATGATTTATTTTAAACGGTAAGTTCTTCTGTATAGTTTTAAAGGAAAAATATTTCTAAATGATTCAAGAATTCCTAGAAAATATACCCAAATCTATTTTGGTACTTATGGGTTATCTCCCCCCCCCCCCCTCTAAAAAATTAAAAAAAAAATTTTTTCCAACTTAATAATTTCAAAATACTAATTAATTAATAATTTTAAATATATAATTAAATATATATTGTATGTTGTATATTGTATAAATATATATTGTATGTATAAAATATGTATTGTATGTAATAAATATGTATTGGACTCCTGTTTAAACAAGTAATTTATTATTTTTACTCATCATTTAAATTCAAATAAAATTTTTTAAAAAAATTTTTAGAGGGGGGAGGGGAGATAACCCATAAGTACCTCTATTTTATCTCACATTTAGATATTTTGGATAAAAAAATTCGATTAAAAATAGTTAGTTCCTAAATACCACATGACTAAATTAGAAATAATTTCTCTATTCAATTGTTTGTAAAGATAAGCAACAAATAAAATATAACTTATTTTTGATATACAAAATGAAAGATAAAAAGTATGATATCGAAGATTAACCAGGGTCTCAAACTCAAATTAGGTTTGGACCGCACCTAATCATGTCTTATTCTCATACGGGCAACTCATGAAAATTAAGGTTCCGTAAATAGTTTAAGTATTATTTTTATTCAGTAAGAAAGCGAAATTGTTTGACAAAAATAATGTTTTATAACAACAAATACATACCATACATAATTTTCAAAGTTTATTTTGTTTAAAAACACTAAATCACTTTTACTTATTTCATCTTGATGTTTGAAATCTTTTCCAACAAACAATTTTTATAATGTCTGGCTTAAATGTCTATGCTATTCCAAATGATTTTTGTAGCATACTATCTATCTAGCTTTTTAATTAATTTAGTGCATGGCTCAGCTTGAGCGGATATTTGAAAATAGGCATTGTGTTGAGATTTCTTGGTTAGGTTGTGCCTAGTGATTTGATGAAGGACAGCGAGAATGTGGAATGCTTGACTATTAATAAATATCTTCTTATGATAATTTTTTTAAATCTTTCAAAAAATGTAAAAAATAGAATAACTATAGCATATTCTTTTTTTCTAATAATAAATACCCTGATCGTATCCGCTATGAAAGACTGCATGTGGCCCAAAGGCAGCGTGTTTGACACCCATGGTCCAAACAGCTTTTACTATTTCAAAAATTATATATTTATTTTGGTAGTCTTTTCGAATCTCATGTTTTCTATTTGACTATTCTTTCATTTTCTTTGAGCTTTATAAATATGATTGTTTAAAAGCATACTATTTTGTGCAACAAGTGAGATTCATGTAATTTTGTACATTTTAATTAAACTTGAAAACATTTACTTGATTAGGGGTAAGCTTATTTTGAAAATAAACCTATATATCGATTGTCAATTATTTTATCAAACAGTCACTTACAGAAATTTTTTAATTCTTGATTCAATTAATTCATTGAGTTTCTATTCAAATAAGCAGAAAATTTTAATTTGAGAGTTTTGACATGCCATCATATAAGAATAAAGGACATATTTCGCTTTGGATGCATCTTTGATTTTATCATCTTTCGGAATTTTTAATAAAGTTATTAATTCCATATTAAAAGATATTATTTTTTCTGAATTATCCACTGACTGTAGAAATTTTACACGAAGTCCTGTTATTTCATTCATCACCCTTATATTTTTTCGTAGATGCAATGAAATCTGTCTCATCGTTTAAAATATTTAATCCGTCATTAACATTCGAACTTTTTTTGAACATACTCAGAAAAGAGTATATTAATTTCTTTATTCCTTTTTGTCAATTTAATTGAATAACTTACATTTTCCAAAGTTTAATTTACACTTAAAGGTAATATTTGAATCAATCACCGCACGTCTATGGTTTAAATCCCTTGAAAAGTTATCGATATTTGTCACTAAGAATGTATACTTGATATATTCAAGCACTCTTTCAATAAAATTAATTGCATTTTAGCAATTTAGTAAAAATATTAGTTTTAATATTTTAGTAATACTACGTGAGTTGTCGGTTTGCCTGACTCACATTAGGCCTAGCTGACTCTTAGAATAAAAAGGCACGCTTTATTCAATTTAATAAAAAAAATGTTCAAAGAAGTGGAAATGCTATATATAATGGATAATAATAATAATAAGTTAAGGCAGTCAGGCCTCGATAACCCAGTCTCTGATAAACTGGAAACCTCAATCTCTGGATAAAATTGATTGTTAACAAAATTTTTGGCTCATAAATTCGTATACTTTTGGAAAGTAACACTATCTAGAACCGTTTTGTAATGTCATCTAAATTTTTTCAAAAAATCTTTAAAAGTAAACTTTATATAATAAGTTAAATGATAATGGCCATATATTCTCTGGATCTCCCGTTCTAAAATTTTTGATCCCAAAACATGATTTTGTCATAAATCTCATGTATCATTCGAATTTCTTTCTTGGGACACAGATTACGTTATACTAACCTCATTCTTGCATCTTTCAAGTTTTCTAATCCATGTATTTTTCGAAAAAATGTATTAAACTGTACAAATTTGTACATTTAACTATTTTCTTCTGGGTGTTAACTCACAAAAAATTCTTTTTAATGAAAGTAAAATCTTTACTAAATATAAATTATAAAAATTTGTACCCCGAAAAATTAGGTTAAATTTATGTCCTTTGAGGACCATAATTTTAAATAGTTATCGTCTGCTTTCTTTTGAAATTTTTATATATTTAAAGTAGACGATTTTCATTTCTTGCTAGAGTGGTGTCGAAATGTTCCTTAACCCTCGCAAGACTATCGGTGGCTCATTACTCGAGTTTGTTTTTTAAAGGCAAATTTATATGGAAAATATATGTAACCTCAAATGCGCAAATTTTTATTCTTTAAATTGACTTTTCAAAGAATTAAAAATAAGATAGGTTGAGTATTACATGAAATTAGTGATTTCATTCTTAAAGAATATTCTTAACTTTATTTTTCATTTTAGATTTGTTATAATTGTTTTTTGTTAATTTTTGTTCACGATTTCGAAACAAAATTAAGGCTTTATGAAGTTGAATAATAATATAACAGTGAACAAATTATTGCAAGATTTGTTGGATGAAATATACTATAAGTGGAATGAAAAACGTTTCAGCATTGATAGTGAAGAATCAATTTGTTCGGATTCCAGTTATCCATTGTTTGACTACAGAACAGTCACTTTCCATAAAGACCTCAACGAAAGAAGTATCCTATTTTTTTTCTAATGGTTATGTTCAATATCTTTCATTGTTAATAACATATAAACTAATTTTTATGCGCAATTTACTTTCTTAAAAATTTGTTATAAAATTTTATATTTGTAGATTTTTGTAAGTTTGACAAATTTCTGATAAAAAGACACTAATTTGCTCTATCATATTGGAATTTTTTCTTGAATCTAACCTACAATTGAAATAATGCAAGTTTCATTATTTTTCTAAGAAACTTCTATTGGTTGCCTTAAAAATAAGTATTTACAAACTCAATTTTTCTAAAAATATAATAATTTATCAAGCGCATTACTGGCCTTAAGAATTGCAGTGCCCAATTGGATGACCTATATAGGAAGGACCCTCTACTCTACATGAGTAAAAATGTATGTATGTTTATATTTCGTGCAGTAATGCTCGTCTTTCAAGAAATAAAATAAATCGCATTAAATGCTTATATATATGATATACAAAAAGTTTGATAGACATATGGAATTTATATTTTTTATTACAAAGAAAAGCACTTATTGACATGCTTATTTTACACAAGTTTTTTAGAAAAAGATTTTTCGACTTTTTTTATTTGCGAAATCTTTTAAAATAGTTTCATGGACAATAGTTTCAAGAATTTTATTTTCTATATTTAGATCTAGTACAGAAAAGGCTTTAAATATAGTAACGATATAATTCTTTGCGCAAAGCCCTTAGTCGTGCGGCCCAATTTGATAAAATGGCTGAAGTTACCTTAAAATCTGACCTAATCAAGCGTAATATAGTTAAAAGAGTCAAGAGACTAATAAAAATATATCTTTTCTGAATTTTATATAGTTTTTTATAATATATATTTTTAACATAGAGTAGGTATTCGTACGTATTGAATTCAACATGCAAGTTAAATTATGCCTATCATAACTGCAACTATTTTATTAGATCTCAAAACTCCAACACGACTATTTTTTTATTTCCTTTACTTACTCTTAATTTATCCTAGGTATAGATAAGTTGAAAAACATAGAATGTGACTTGAAGTTAAAAATTCAACAAACGTCAAATACGCTCACAAAGTGTTTGAAGAAGAAAGACCAGGAAAAACAAAAACTACAAAAGATCTACGACATTATAACTTCGATACTTCAAGCAATATCTCTCAAAAGAAGTACTTTTTACATTATGGAAGTTCACATTTTGATTGCGTGGTTTAAAGCAGCACCCTTTTTTGCGTCTAAAAAGTTTCTAATCATACCTGATGTTTCAAAGTAAAAATTATTTTGAAGCGATAAAAAAAGTTAGGAACATACAAAAAATATTTTGTTATAAAAAGACACACAGTAAAGAATATTATCGTTTGAGTAAAAACAAAGTAAAGCCAGCTTCATCGAGGTGCTGAGAACTCAAAAAATTCATAGGTAAAATGAGGCTTCTCTGAAAGAGGGTGAGCTTAACTACTAAAATTCACTAGGTGCACCCAGATAAATAGGAGGGAAGCTTAAAGAAATGTTTAAATTAACTTAAAACTCTTTGCTTATGTATTGAGAGCCTCAATACAGATAGGAAAGAAGTTTCTTATTTTAATGAAGTGATAAACTCTCCTAAGTATAGATTTAACCTAGAAGTTAAATTAAACTTACGAGTTAATACTAATTTCTGCCTACTTTTGCAAGAGAAATTTCTAGGAATTTATCAATATAAAGTTGCTATAAGTCTCAGTAAATGATTAAATCGTCCTTTATATTCAATAAATAGTAAATCTATTTATTTATGTGAGACTGAGGTCTCTTACACTGGCTTAGAGAACGACATAAAGTAGTTCTTTTTGGCATTTAGAGCCTGCATAATGCACTTAGTGGGAATGAAGTTTTTATTTACTCATTTAGAACAAATTAGAATATACGTTTTTTTAAATAAATATTTCATACTCAAGATGATTGATGAAAGTATTATAAGACAAAATATACAAAAAAAAGTATATTTTTACTATATAACTAATATACAACGATTTTTTGAAAGAATTTTACAGAACTGGTTTTCAGGCATACATCACTAATTCAATTGCCATTTCCAGATATTTTTTTTAACCGTATTAGCCAAATGGAGTACAGAAATAAATAAGAATTATCGATTTGGTATAAATACAGATTTGAAATTTTTAAAATATTTTCGGAAATACTTTTTAGACGTAAACCGCGAATCTGATTGAAGCCTTCAGATATTTTGAAACCCTAAATATGAAAATTGAGTTCAGAAATGAAACCAGCATGATCGATTTGGTATAAAAACATATTTTATGTAAAATTTGAAGGACTGTTTTTGGAGACAATTTTTAGAAGTAAACCGAAATTTGATTAACACTTATAGGTATTTTCAAACCCTAAATGTAAAAAATGAGTCCAGAAATGAAACCAGCATGGCCGATTTAGTATAAAAACATATATTTTATGTAAAATTTGAAGGAATATTTTATTAGATTTATTTCTGATCAATCAAAATTTTAATTGACATTTTCTAAAAAGTAGCCATGATTATTGAAAAAATTAAATATATAAAGTGTTATGCGTTCAAAACTGTATATAATTATAAATTTTCAAGGTAGTATATAATATAAACCTTCAAAATTTTGCTGAAAAATTATAATTTTTGATTTTGATGGGCAGTTTTTGACATGACAGGGTCATTAAACTACAATGAAAATGGTAACAAAAGATGCAGCTAGCGATTTTAGGGAAAGGATATGATTCAGTCAATTTTGTACATTTAATTTTTTAGTGAAGGGGGAGGCGTTTTACGCCCCAGCACTAATAGGGTTAATACTGAACAATTAGTTGTTTTCATCTGAGATTTAAAAAGTTGACTATGATTGAAATTTTGATAAGATTTAGATTTTTATGTAAAAAGTGAGTTTTTGAAAAAATATTTGGATATTTGATACAATGCCAAACAATTGCCCACCTGAATTTAATTTTTGCGATTTCTCCACGATTGATCATTTTATTTAGAAATAGATACACGAATGCGATTTTCGATTCAACCATATGCTGGTGATGACGGTTTCGAACAGTGGCGAGATGCAATGAAGGCAGTTGCCAGGCTTCCAAATGGCTTTCCACAATACTTTAGAAAACAAGTTTTTCTTCTTTTTCTAAAAAATAATGATTATTTTATTCAACAATTTTTCAAATCTTAAGATGTGGCTTACACTTGCAGAGCACTATTTCCAATCACTCAATCTAAAATGGGAAAATACTGTCAAAATTTGTTTTAGCGATCGAGTTAATGAAGAAGATTTCAATCTTGGAAATCAAATTATCAAGGTCACATTTTTTTTCCAACTTTAATAAAGTTTTATTCTGTTTTATCTTTATTAGTATAAAACAAAACAATAAAGATATTTTAAATTTTATTCTACATAAAGTTTGTTTACAAATTTAATGTACAATATATTTTAAAATAATATTTTTACCAAAAGACAATGTCACATCTCTATATATTAAAATTGGTAATTCAAATCCATTTGTACATATTTTATATCGATAATAGCCATACCAATATCGCTGCTATATCATTTTATAGAATTCTATATTTTTAAATTTAACTCGACTAAGTGTTCGCTTTTTATCGAGTACAAATGTATTCACTTAAATTTAAAAGGAATATAACGATAGAATTTAATTACAAAGAAGACTAGCGTATCATAACGATGAAAATTATTTGTCATTTTTTTAAAAATAGACTTCTAATTTATAATTTGTATAAAATTTCCAATGTTTTGCTTTAGTCATAGTTTTTTATTTTATTAAAATGGACTCATACGAATAATATTTATGTAGAAAAATATTACGCTCATAACGTAAATACTGAAAGTTTTTGAGAACACAATATTCTACACGCGAAAGTTGTATAAATATAAATACATTATAAAAAGAAGTTTGTCAAAAGTACATTTGTAAACAGTCAGTACTTGTACAACGTCATTTGATTAAAGATATATGAGTATTGCATTGACCCATTTTACTAGTGAACCCTAGAGTGTACACGACAAATAATTGCCTTAGCCATCAATTATAGATTTTAATATGATAGATTAAATGTTATTTGAAAAATAAAATCTATAAATTTATGATCCAATGTATTTATCAGTCAACTAAGCTCTAAGGATTTTGGAAAATGTTTCCATTTAAAAATAGCTGTTTTTTCCATATTTCATCTTTTTTTAATCCAACTAACTTAATTAAAAAGAAAATTTTTCAAATGTTTAAAAACAGAAAATGCCAAGAATAATAAGGGATATGTACTTACTTAATTTTAACACCATTCACATTGCACACTTATAGTGTGCGTTAATAACGTCTCCCTCTTTTTGACCGATTACTATCATACAAAATTCTATAATGATTGAATGGTATTCTTTTTCATCGATTTTAATTTTATATTTTTTCAAGATTTATACACTTTTCACTTCATATTTACTTTTTTATTTCTATTCACGTATAATTGTTTATAATGCTTGAAAAATTGACAAAATTATGGCTTTTTTCAAAGCCAAGACTTTTTTAAGCGCAAAACGTGATATAATTCCACTAGAAAATGGATTATTATCAGATGAAGATAGTAAAAAATAAGATGCCGTCATAATTGAAAACTTCTCTGGCAATCAATTATTGAGTACTATTGGCGGACAAAAAGGGTATTTCTTCATCATACCACTTTTCAGAAAAGTTTACCTTTCACTTTGTGACTGATAACACCTACAAATGAGTTTTCCTTACGCATATCTTAGTAGGACTTATATGTACTCAATGTAAATATATATGGAAAAATTAGCAAAATATATTGCAAAATATAAAAGTCTACCGGCAATCTTTTTGCAAGTTTTATATTTTTGTACACCGAAAAATTTTTCGTGACAATAATTCATCATAAAAATTTGATTTTTTTCATCATAAATAATCATAATTTTGATTTTTTCATCATAAAATTTTATAAAAAATCTTGAAAAATATATTCTATAATTTTGTACATTCCAAAAAAAATGTTGAATTTGCTAAATTTAGAAAAAAAAATTCTATAAAGAGATATAATGTAGAAATGCCCTGAATGTATGCTTCGTCATTATGGTAAGCATTCCTCCAAAGAATTTATATGAGGAAAGCTGTTTCTATTTGGGTTTAAAAATGATGTATTACAACCAAAAATGGCTATATTGTTCAATTCGCTATATATGGATTTAAAAACACAAAACCTATAGATTTAAATTTGGGAGAAAGTTTAGTATTGAGTTTCATCAAATATTTAAATAAAGATCATGCGTATAGCATATTTGAAAATTTTTACGCCATTTCCCTTAATTGATGCTCTAACATCTAGGAATTGTGGAGACACTGGAACTATACGTTCGAATGGAATTGAAAACTGTCCTTTGGATAAAAAAATTTCTGAAAAAACACATCTAAAATAAAAGAGAAAGAAAGGATTATCGAGTTTTATGTTGTGTTCATTTAGTCAGCATAATAATTTCAACGAATAATAGCAAAAATGATAGAAAAACATTGCAAAAATAAGTCACTTTATCATTATTATGAAACCCTTATATCTACAATTTACATATTACAAAATATTTTCCACAATTGCGTAAGTAATTAATTTTTTTAATTCCTTGATGAAGAAAGCGGTGATTTTGGAAACCATTTCGATTTTTGAATATATTTTTTTCTTTTTAGTAAACATTCATTCATTTACCAATTTTTTAAAATATATTTTAGGATTTGCATAGAACAACAGTGCCATCCTTTTCTTCAGGAACAAACTCATCCATGCTAAACTCTGATCAAATTATCTTAAAGAGAGTTTTGTTAGCGTTCGCGAGATGGAACAAAAACATCGGCTATTGCCAAGGCCTTAATGTGATAGCTGCCGTTCTTTTAAAAGTTTTTGATAAAAATGAAGAACAAACTTTCAAGGTTTCTTTTATACTCTTTTTATTCTTTGAGTTAGGATGATTTTTAAAATTATTTACAATAGGTACTCTCTATTTTTTATTAACGTTTTACCGGTGGCATGTAATATTATTTTTGAAAATTATAGAACAAAAACTGAATATTTATTCAAAAGAAATTTATTTGCTCCTAATAAATCAACTCATAACATTAAATGGAATTGACTAGATTACCATTTCGTAAAGGAAGTGCTTGTCTCATGAAAAGCATGCGAAATTTGCCCCACCCCTCCCAAGTTCGTCCTTTACACCTGAATATAGGTATAGTTTATTTACCATTCAAACACTTTTCATGTGAAGTATTAACTATTACTTGTGTTTAAATTATAATTCAATGATTATTTTTTCTAGTTGTCCGTATCGCATCTACAGGTCGCAAATTGCCGACAAGATTCTTATCGGTAAATTATCGAGAAAATTTCAATTACCGGTAAATTCCCTTTAAGCCATCAACACTAAAAAGTATTATCACATACTCTTATAGTTGTAACTGTGGTAGCTGATATATTAGGCATACAAGTCAAAATTTTGTTACTAGACGTGACAAACATCTTCACTTAAATGAAACTTCCAAAACAAGTAAGCACATTAGCTCTTCAATAGGCAAGCATTTATTTCATAATCCCCACTGCAAAGCGTCTTACAGTCATTCATTTTTTGAAATTATAAAACAAGTAAAGTCTCCATATCTTCGCATAATTTATAAAATATTGTGTAACGTACACTTTTGATTTTTGCTAGTTCGAGTTTTTGCACATTTGCGACACTAGGCCTGGCGCGTAATTTTCTAAGGTGACTGAACAATCTAGGGAATCATAACCAAATTGTTGACACAATTTAAACTTCAAAATAACATATTTTTGAAGAATTTAAAACATTTAAGAAGTAACCTGTACACGGCTTTTCTCTCAAAAACTTCAATAACGTATTGGTCACTAATGAGATGAACACTGAATAAAACAGAAAATTATATTCTCAAATCTTGTTAAATTAAATTTTCAAGAAAAAAGTTTGGATTTAATAGATAGTTCAGAATTGAAAAAAATAAACTAGAACTGAAAACAGTATAAATTTTTTCAAAAAATGTTTCTGTTTAATGCCTTTCAACTATTTTATTTATTAGATTTTAATTTATATTTTAAAATGAGGTATTTATCACATATTCTTATATGCTCAATGAAACTAAATACGTGTTTTCTAAAATTAAAAATAACGCCAAAAACTTCTTAAACAAAAGGAATGTAAAAAATGATTTAGCTTAAATTATTCAGCTATCAATAAAGACAATGAATCTTAACAACTGTTAGAATTATTTTTCTCACGCAGCAAGGAACATTAAAAAAGGATTAAATGGCCGTGAATTTGTTAAATATTTTTGTTATTAAATTTGTTTTCAATTTTGTTCTTTAAAATATATTGCCAAAGGAGGACAGAATTGTTTTGTTTTGTAACGCAATTGTAAAAGGTTGTAATGAAGTTGAAAAAGAGTGTAACGGAATTGCAAAAGGGTGTAACTGAATTGCAAAAAGGCAATATATAAATAATGCTATTTTTCTATTCTATAAATATAGCATCTAAAAATCTACATGTATAGAATTCTTAGGTCTTTAAAAATTTTCCTACCGTTAATAAATACTATATTACATAAAACAAGTGGATAAAAAATATATTCAAGTTAAAATTGTTTTTTTTATGTTTAGGCTTAATCTTTAAAAATATCTTCTTATCATTTAGGTAATGGCATTCCTAATAGACAGTATTTTACCAGATCTATATTACTCAAGCAATTTGCAAGGTTTATCCGTTGACATGGCAGTTTTTAGAGACCTTCTTGCAGTTAGGTTACCAACTCTTTCTCAACATCTCAACAAGTTAAAGGGACCCGTTTCAGGTGCGTTATTTTTGATTCATATATTTAGATGGATAAATATCTAATATATCAACATTTAATTCTTAAAATAAATAAAGAGTAAAACAAAAAAATAATTTAAGCAACAAATATTTGTTTCTTTTTTGTTTTTTCATACACCTAAATGCAAAGTGCAAAACAATTTTTGAGTTTTTTTAACTTCAATTAATTATTATTTTTAGAGTTTTAAATACAGAATACCTTTTGTTTTAAATCATGTTTTCTGTGTACCTATAAAACAGAAAAATAAATAATAATAATATTTTGTGCATAAGTTCTATAGCATGATTAAAGTCTAAATCAATTTCCTAAAATAAATAATCTTTTCATGCACTCTCTTAAGTAGAATCTAAAGGTATCATCTTTTTTGCATTACACTTTTTTTGGTCTTATAATTGTGTTTAGCAATTTATTCAATTTTACTTTTGAGGCTATATACTATTCAGGTATCTAATTTTAACCGGATAATAGGAAAACTTCCATATATGTTGTGTCTTCCAATTAATAACTCGTTAACGACCAAGTCGACTAATGTCGACTTTATAAAAATATGATGTGCGTTTATAAATTCTTTTTAACACAAATCGTCCGCTTTACATTAGATTTTTTCTGATTATTCTGGTCGTTAACGAGTAAAAAGAAAGTATGAATGTTATGCATCTCACTCCTTATCAAATAGAATGTCATATAGCGACTGCCTTTCAAGTCCGCCCGTTTATATTTGTAAGGTCAAGACTCTAAATTCAAAATAAATTCCCTTTGCCTAATGTAATAATTTTATGAAAGAATGGTGTTAATACGTGTAAATAATAGTTGATATAGGTAAATTCAAAGAGTCAACTTGGAAATAGGTTTTATCGGCGTGAGTTTTACCGCTTGACTTGAACTATTGGCAGAGAAGTCTTGATGCCGGATTTAACCCAAGACATTGTAAGGCGTGAGTACTCAAGGTCCTGGGCTCGATCGCGCATCAAGCTTACTTTTCTCATAGTTCGATACAAGCGGTGCAATTGTGCCTTCTCAATGAAAACACCCCCCGGTACATCTACCTTCCCCTATCTGTGTATTAAAATCAGTTGCTTTAGAAAGAAACGAAGAAGTGAAAATTCGCTCAATAAAATTACTTTTGGGATAATTTTAAATCATGTTATAGTCATGAAAACTCTTAGGATCCTTCAAGAAATTTAGTCTTAATTTTTATCATTATTTGAGGAGTCATATTGTTATCGTAATATTTTTAATATTTCAAGGTGGCTATAGTCTAAAGTCTGAATTAATTTTGACATGGGCTGTGCAGTGTGCACTCTCATTGAGTTTTTTGAGTGTTGTCAAAAATATAAAAGGTTGAGAACCCCTGAATTGAAAAAACGTAGGAAGACTTGTTTTACCGTTTGAAAGCTCATCGGCTATGTTTTGCACTTTGACTTAAGAGTCAGAGACATGACAGTATGCGTAGAAGGGGTGTCAAACATACAGCCCACGAGATGAATATGGCCTAATTTCATCAAGTCTGTATAATTTTCTTTATTGCATAATGAAATTTGAAGTTAATATATGATATCTAGAATTTCGGTTTTTTTAATATTTATAGCAAATCTGGTCAAGTAATTGAATGAAATAACGCTATAATTCATCCTACTTGGATCCTATTTCTTCCAACCTTGTTAATATTTACGAAAAGCTACGAGTATAGACAATAAAAATAAAATAAGATCTAGTTCTTAAACAAAGTTTCTTGAAGTTTTATATTAAAATTTTTTATCATTATCTTGGAATAAATACGCCAAATTCAAACGATAAGAAAATTAAAATTATAAACATTAAAATATGAAGCAATTTTTCATTACTTTTTTTATGTTTATTATTAATATTTTTTATAATATTTTTTCTGAGTTATATGGGCTTTTTCTTACTGTGTCGATTGACAAGTTTGTTACGGGCCACATATATTCGAATGAATGAGAGGAAACACAATGGTGAGATAGTAATATATCATCAAACGATCGACTAAAATAGAATACGGAAAAATATAGCTGATGAGCTTCCACTACATCATTAGCGCAAAATGAATGATGTATGGTTTCAGTACTCAATATATTTTATTCCGTAAATATCGCCTTCATTTAGCCGATTTTATCTATATCTGAATACCCCTTTTATAACTTAAATGTAGGTTAATTTTTTTTCTTGCCACAGTTAAATTTGGATTAATGTAGAGTAATTTTATCAATCTTTAGAACAATCGTATGAACCTCCGTTAATAAACGTGTACACGATTCAATGGTTTTTAACAATTTTTGCAACTTGTCTCCCCTTCCTCACCCTACTCTCGGTGTGGGATACACTTCTTCTCGAAGGCTCTGAAGTCATTATAAGAACAGCATTGGCAATTTGGTGCACGTTCTATCGCTCAATCCTCTCTATTAAAACATGTGATCAGTTTTATCAAGGCGTCGAAAGCATGATAAAACAAGTTAACGACTCTCAAAAGAAATACAGCACTAACAAACTTATGAAGGTACTCAAACGTTAATATTTCCCTTAACCCTTTCGTGACCAGAAAAATCAGACGATATTTATTAAAAAGCTTATTATTAAATAAGATATATGTTTATGTATCATATATGATACACTCGTCACAAAAGGATTAACATGACATTCTTAAGCTTGCTTTTTTACCAATGTTGTCGGTTAAACACAATGGAGAACATTAATAATAATATTTATTAAAAAATAATTTAAATAAACCTTGGATTGAAAAACCCAAACTTCAAGATATATTTATTCCGTTGATAAAAATAAAACTTTTCGTTTTACAATTCTCGCCTCCTTACATTTTATTTAATTTAATAATCTACTAATGTTACTTCTAAGTAAATAACTATAGTTATTAACTCAAATTTAATTTCATTGAACTGTTTAAAAACAACTCGAATATTGTAATTTCAATTAGTAATCGTATCATACTTATAAAATTATTTTTTCTATTTTATTTTGTGAAAATGAAACATTTAGGAAAAAAAAATTTTTTTTTTTGCAAAAATTATACCTTAAGTTTTCGATTAGTTCTAAAATAAATTGCTTTCAAGTAATACTTTTGCCTGTACAAATCTTGTAAATAACAAAAGCATTCAAGCAGGAGATGTCAAGAATATTACTATAGCAAGAGGACTTCTTCTTGAAGCACAATGTGTAGAATACCTTTTTAGCATTTGGTCGACAACATGAACTCCTATTTTACTTTTATTATAAAAATCATATCGGAATAATTCATATCATCCGAACAAAGTGAAGAGCTAATTTTAATGTATTATTTAATGTATTATGCATTATTAAAAGTAAGCATACATTTTTTGTTTTTACATTGATAGTTCATGAACAGAATATTATTTTCATCATTATAAAAAAAAATATGAGTCAAATTTTTTACCTCTATTCATAGTTATTTCTTTAGGTAAGCCTTTTCTATTTGCTCTAACCGTTCCTACCAAGGTAGTATTGAATCTTCTTGGCTTTTTAGCAAGGTTGACGCTAGTAAAAAAATATCCATACAAACATTATAACCCAGACCTTTATGTTTATCAATGAGTTTGAGAACAACATCTTCACACAGTGGAACACCTACTCATAATTCTTTTTCTTGTGCTCCAAGGTAAGGTAATGTGTCAAATTTAAACAAGAGCGTAATACTGTTCATGGACAATAAAGGCAAATGGCAACTTCTTCACCTGTACAAATAAGTTAGACTTTGTTTTATTTTAAAATTTAAATAAAAGATTTTTGAGTTTTTTATTTTATTTAGCCACTATTGTTGATACTTTCGACGCAGTTATGTATTTCAATTTTTTCTACTTTTTCTAAAAATAGACATGCATTTTTTGGAAAAGATTATTGAAAAGTAACTAAACTTTTTTAGGTAATGATAACAAAAACGAGCAAAGATTTTTCTAATTTAACGATAAAGATAATAAAGTGATATTTTATTCAAAGTAACGATTATTATAACGAATTTATTTTCAGTATTAACGATCCTAAGTCTAGGCTGTATGTATTAGAGTGGGGCGAAAAAATCAAAAACAAACTTGCAAAAATGAAACACATTAAAAGTTGCTTCTACAACAGTACACTACCAGAAAAAAATTAACCTTTTTTGTTAACATGTTGCAATTTTTACTAGAAATTAATGAGTTACCTGATTATTCTTTATTTTTATGTATAAGATTCTTTTTTTAAATACTAATGTAAAAATACAAAAAAGACTATTTTATCATAAAAAATGTAACTTTTCTGTTCTTTTCATTTTTTATCTGTTCTATTAAACCATGCTCTGATTAATGACCATTAAAATAAAAAAATATAAAATTAGTTAAATTTTTTTCTGGATTTGACACACATAAAATCGCAGTTTATACCTCTGTCATGCACATTGAGTCATTTAAAAGCACCAGGTTGTACTTTTGGCTAATAAGTTTGTGAGTTATGAATTTGTTTAACTATTTTAAACTAGCAAACACATATTAATAAAATATTTTTGATCATTTGATAAGGAGTTCAAAATTAATATTAATTTAATCGATTTTTCAATTTATTTATTCTAACGAAGAGATTGGAATATCTCTAGGATTAAAATTGAGACTTTTAAAACTGAGAGTTAATGGAGATATTCATTAGAATGACAAATTAAATCAGTGACATAATTTGCCACTCTTAAAATAGCGACAAATCAAAAGAGTTATTTTTATGTAACGTTAGGTTTAGTAAGTAAAACTTTTGAATTTTTGTATTTACTCTTTTGTAATGTTACTTTTTTGAATTTTTTTATATTTTGTCATGTTACTCTTTTGATTTGTCACTCTTTTGATAATAACCCTTTTATTAGACGTCCTTGGACCAGGCGTGGAACTATATAATGCTTTGATATACTTAAAAAATTCCATTAGTATGCAGGAAACATACTAAATATTGCAATGGTTTTTTCAAATAAATTTCTATTTTTCTGATAATAGCATTTTTGAATCTTGTTCCATCATACACTACAGCACTAATAGAATCTTTAGAATCACTTTTATCATTAGTGTCAAAATTTCTTTGCAAATACATTCAGGTGAAGAATTTTAGGTCTTAAATATAATCAATATTTTGGTCTGGAAAACTAACGAAAGCATACAGTCCTTATAAAAGTGTTCTGGGTAAAACTCTTTTATCTCTGTCAATTTCTCCGTTTTTTTGTTAATATTTCTCTTTAGTATTTCCATTTTTTCCAAAAGGCCTTTTTAGAGTACTAATTTGCAAGAAAAATATCTGTTTTACAGCTGACAAGGTTAAAATCTTTTAATAGAGAATTAAGAATAAAACAAACATCTATATTACTTACTCTTAATACTTACTCCATAGTTTTACATCATTTTTGATAATTTACTCCATTTTCACGGGGTTTTAAATCAGTCAAACTCTCTATGTTTTCATTAAAGCAGAAACATATTGTCTATCAGAATTTAAACGATCATTTTTTCAACATTATTTTGCGAATTTAAAAATTACAGTTGTTATAAAAGAATTTATAGCATTTTTCTTATTTCTTTCCTTAATGAGGAACTGTAACACAATTTTTTATAAACATTTTCCCCATCCTAGTATCTATGTCCGAATGTTTTAAATTTGAATCCTTTAACCTCTGTATGAAACTTGCTTTGCCTTTAAATTTAATATTTTTGCTTAATGAATAACTTCGTGCAAATATTTTTTCTTACTTTTAAAGATCATCAACTCCATGTCCCCTTATCCTTACAAGCAGATTCATGAGTTACGCGAAAAATATATCTATAACATATCCCCATTTTCTTCTTTGATGCAATTGGGAAATCCAAACTTGAAAAATTCTGCTGACGTAAAACATTTTTTAATTTATACTAAAATATTATTCAATTATACACATAATCGTTGAAAAATTGCATTTAAGTAGCTCTAATTACAAAATACCATGAGATGTGGAGTCTTCACATCATATGTGGAATATAAAATATCCAAATATACTAAAGCACTCTCAACTTTTAAAGAAGTAAATCGTTGAAAAAGTACATTAAAATAGCTTTAATCGCAAAAAACACTATATTTGGGACAGGCCCGTAGCCAGCGAGGACAGGAGGGCCAAGCCCCCCCCCCCCCCCCCCAACTCAGATTCAGAGCCCCCCTCCCCCCAACTTAATATATTTCAATATAAATAAAGGGTTCAAAAAATGGTTTTTTTTAGACTATATATAAAAATCTGGTACTTATTAGTTATCTCCCTCCCACTTTAATTTTTTTTCAATAATTTACTAAAAAAAATTTTTTGAATGGGGGAGAGATAACCCATAAGTACCAAAAAAAATTTTATGAAAATATTTAGCCCCCCAAAAAATTTTTCCAGCCCTCCCAATTGAAAAGTCCTAGCTACAGGCCTGATTTGGGATCTACGCATAACAAAGTATGCCAATACACTGTTAAATCATTATCTAAAGATTTATGTCAACTTTGGCACTATGGGATGCCATAGAATCGAAGTTATACAATATATTTAAAAAACTAACTTCATATTTGGAATCTAGGCTTCAAAACTAGTAATTGAAAATCAAACTGTTTCATGGTGAACAAAATAAAATGAAATTGATTTAATTCTTTTGGATCAGTGTGAAACCTCTTTTCAAAAGAAATGAAAAAAGCCCGCTTTAAATATAAAATATTTCATTTAAAAAGAAAGCCACCGATTAGTCTAGGTCCTCAAATTTTCAATATCAATTTTACCAATTATATTTCAACATTGCAAAATGTCTTTGACAAGAAAAGTAAAATGAATAGGAATAAACGAAGCAATGACTGTTAGAAGTTGTATACTGTTCAGTAGAAATAGACCGAAAAGTTTGGTTGAGTGGCTTTAATGAAAAGGTTTGCCTGCGTGTAGAAATGATGTTAAATTTGGTTGATAGAAAGAAACGTTATAGTTGTTTTGTAAAAAGGTGTAGTTGTGGCTTGATTGTAGGAAAATTTGATTATTATAACGTCCTGAATCATAAAGTTGGGACGAGTTAATTATAAACCATATAACATCATACATACCTAGAAATGAGCCCTCTTAGGTGCAACTCTCTGGCTTCTATCAGTTGATGGCATCGACTATAAAAAAACTACAACTAAATTTAAATTTTATCACATAGAAGCTTTTCGTCTTAAATAAATCAATCTTTCTGTTATTCATTGAAGAATGTTATGGGTAAGTCAATGCTCTAAACTCCATTTTCATAATTTTTTCTTTCAAGCTTTTAAGATGGAAATGTTAATGATTTATTATTAAATTATAATTTTTACAATGACTACTTTTTTAGATCTTAAACATATTAATCTCTATCTAAGGAGGGTGGAAAATTTTAATTCCGCTTTGAACATGCCCCTTAAAAACGTATAAAATATAATTAATAATCACGATATCGTTATTTTAGAATATATTTCTGAATCTGTTGACCCTAACCAATGATTCTCAATAGTTGCTGAAATTTACCCAAATTTTTAGTTTAAAGAAATAGGGAATTTAAAATTATGATTATGTGTAAAAACCCGGCAATGCAACAAAAAAATTATCTTTCAAATAAGAAAAATTTTAAAATAAACAAAAAACACTCACATAATATTTTTGAAGCCAAATTTCTTCTGTATAAAATTTTACATTCAACACTCGTAGCTCTTATTTGTTGATTACTAGAACAAAAAACAAGTTAAGTTTTAATTTTTTGGTTAAATTTATTAAAAATTAAAAAAAATATATGAAAAAAAGATTTTTAAAGCGGTAATGAATATAGCGATAAAAATATTTTTATATATTTTCAAAAATCAGTGAATACTGGTAAAAATAACCAACTTTTGACTCTCAATTCTTAGTAGGGACACAAACGCACCAAAGAGACATTTTGATATTCTTGGTGGAAGATTGAAGAATCTAAGAATAACATTTATTTATTAAAATTATTTTCATATTTAAAATACAGACATTTTTTGGATAATTTCTTAGTAAAAATTACTGCCCTATAAGTTTATAATAGTTATTTAAAATTATAGTAAAATGTATTTTTAAGCGAAGAATGTAACCAAACCATAAACATTATACATTAAAAAATTCCGATTAGTTATTGATTTAGTTAAATATTTGATTAGTTATTTCAATTAAACAAAAAATTTTAGTTAGTGAGCTGGTTGATTAGATGGTTAAATTAAAACAGGGGGGGGGGGATAAGCAACAAGTACCAAAATCATTTTTGGTCATTTGAGAGGAGGGGGAGAGGTGTATAACTAATAGGTACCAAATTTGTCTTTCAAAAATTGAGTGTAAAAAAATTTCAAACAAATTTTATAGTATAAAATGGATTCAGTGTATAATACTATGTATAAAATACTGCATATTACCATTACATTTTGGAATATAAACATTTTATGTTTTCTGTACACTTATGTGAAAAAACGTCTTTGTAAGACCCTAAGAAGAATATAAATATATTAACTTCACAAGTTGTATCATAAATTTTCTTTAAAGAAACTATATTACATTTAAATAACAGTAACGCGTAGGATTGTGTCTGTTGAATTTCCCTATTTGATTATAATGCATTGCAAATACTATTCATGTATATGAAATGGCCGCATTCTTTAAGTATAATTTCCGTCAAATAGGTTTCCATATACACGTTAAAATACATATTCTATTACCTCATAAGTAAGGGGGATTTTTTAAATGATATCGTGTATGAGGCGTTGAAAAACATAACCCTAAACTAAGCTAACATTTCTTCATCATATTATATTTGTACGGGATTTGTTTACATAATAAATAAAGCTTCGTTGTTATAATTCTTTTGTGGGTAAGTAAACATGTTGTGCTAGATTACATAATGAATATTAATTTTTAATTTAAAATCTATTATGTTTAGTTTAATCGTCTAAGCCGACGTTTTACACAAAATCATCAAACCACACCAGCAAGTAATTTTTTTCTTATTTTTAATAAATTTTATCAAATAGCACTTCTAAAATTAGATCAAATTAAAATATTAAGTTTATCTAGGGATAGAAAAGGTCAATAAAACTGATAATTAAAAATACAAAATTATACTGTTTAACGGTAATGAAAATTGTGGAATGCATACAACTCTAGCTGTACGTTTTTATATTATAATTATAAGCTAATGCTGAATAGCTTGAATTAAATGAATATAAACACAGTCACATGCCAAACAAAAGAAATATAGAAAGAAGATCGTTAAACTTTTACGTTTACAACTGACTATGCGTCTGTATATAACCAAAATAGAACAGAGTTTAATTTAAGATTTAATACTGTTCCTTTTATGGGATCATTAATAGTTATCTAGATTCTAGTTATTACGCTCTAATACGTAAAGATCTAATGCTTGAATGTGGGTAATCATTTTTCTTCGAAAAAGTTTGAAACACGCTGTCAAAATTCTTGCTTATCTATGAGAACAATATTTTTTATAATATTTCGACTCAAATTTTTCTTTCTCAATACTTTTAGTCTTTAAGGAAATCACACAATTCGATAAAAAAAAGTATTCATACCAATTGATCTCTAGATCAAAATAAGTTTAATATGCATGTTAATTTTTTTAAAAACATGTATAAATAAAAAATATTTTCATCTTTGATCATTTAACTATTATTATGCAATTAAAGATGTAGTGAAATATATGGAAATAGTGTCTTGTGTAGATATCTTTAATTATTCAAAAAAATATTTATCTTTTCTATCTTTTAGCGATATCACCAAAATACCAATAGTTTTCCCCCAACTTTAATGAAAGTCGAACGACCGATATGATGTTTATCCTTTTTATAATTCCAAAAAGGTGTTTTATTGACCCTTTCTCATTTTGAAATATGTTTGTCTTTAATTAGAATTAGCCCTTGAATTAGTTAAATCCTTTGATTTATATTAAATTATGTTTTTTTATTTATGAAATTATTATATAAATTTTTGTACCCTAGAAAAGTATTGCTAATCTTAATACTTTAACGTTGTTTTTTCATGATACTTAAATAAAATTAAACATATCCAATAAAATGCATATGAGAGTGTATACAATTTTTTGATTTAGTCATGAATAAGCCTCAACTGAAAAACTATGATCCGAAAAAAAGTGAAAAAATAATGAAAAAAGAATTTCAAAGGAAAGTGGATCAACAAAAGAGGATACGAGTTATCGTTCCAGGTTTCTAATTTCTTCTAAAACTTGACTTTTTATTAACTCGGGCAATTTGTAAAACGCTATGAGTAAAATTAAAAACTTATATAGTTTGTTAAGGCCAGTGTTTCTCAACATTTTGTCCAAAAATCTTTCACCCTATTTTCAAACTATAATTTAAATTCTCTCTAACAACTTTCTTTTACAGATTCCATAGTACAAGAAAAAGGATTCAGCACCCATTCTTTTATTTAAAGCTCAAACAAATCCTCAATTTATAATTAGAAAAAATAATTATTTTGATTGAAATTCTGACCTTATTAAGTTCTTGTGTAAAAAGTAAGTTTTGGAAAAATATTAGAATATGTGTTTATATAACAATGCTAAAATATTTTCTAAAAGTTGCCCACCTGAATTTCATTTTCTCCTAAAAGTGGGCGATTCGCACAGGGTTGAGAAACCCTAATTAGGGCCATGGTTCAAAAACGAGAGAAGATATGGGCTGTCGCATTCAAGAGAACGTTAAAGGGGGGTAGCTAAAAATTAATTATATAACTAGTATTCGTTTTTAAATATTTTTTGTTCGACTAATTTTTAAAATAGTTTAAGAATTCGTTGATGACTGAATAAGTCAATTTTTTTTAGCTTCAGAGTAAAGTAAATAAATTGAATTAAATAGTCAGTTCTTAATCCATTTTATACCATCATCAGTTTTAACCTATGCAGACGACCCTTTCGGCCATAATTTTTAAGACTAATCTTTTTTTCAATAGAATTTTATATATTTAAAGTTCATTTCCCTGTACAAGGGTGTCATACTTGTCTTCAAAGGGTTGTGAGTACATTTCAGTTCTGACCTGTGATCACCCCTGATTTTGACTATTCAGATTTTTTCCATAATATGCGTAATATTTGAAAAGTGGCCAAGCAATTTCTAGTTGGGTCTTAACCCTTTCAGGCACAATCGGACGCCACTGTCTCATAAAATAAAAACGTCTGCTTATAAAAACTCATTGAAATGAAAGCAGACGATTAATTTTAGAAAAACAATACCTAAAAGTTTTATTGTGTGAAATTTTGGGAACCCATTGTCGCGGTTAGGTTTAGTGTAAAATTAGCATTCGTGTTAGTATTAGAGTTAGGTTTAGCGCAATCGTACATGCATACATTTACATATACATTTTTTGGCATTCTCGAGACAAATTTTTCTATTTATTTGTATTAATACACGTCTGTCATAAAAATAATCTAGACATACATACATGCATGCAAGAAATCTGCAACAAACTTTTTCTCTCATATTAAATCGACCCGAAAAAATTTTTTTTTGATCTATCCGAATCGAACTGGAATAAAGTTTTAATTTTGAACACGGGTGTGACCCATTAATTAGGATTTTCAGTGCCATAACTAACCGACCCGAATTTTGTAAATATCATGTTTAGAAAATGGAATTTTATTTTATCACCACTATAAATTTATTTTATAAAATTAACTTATAATATATCTTCCTATCATAATATTAGAAGATAATAAAGAGAGATTATTAGATGTTCCAAATCTTTATCGCTTAGCTGGTGAATCGCAAGTTAAAGCTGTTTTCTAGTTTTTAACTGATTGGCACATTGATAAGCAACCAAAATCGCTCTATTTTGACACCACAGCAATAAAAATCTGGAGTATGTAGATTAATTGAAGAAAAACTCTAAAAATATTTTGCATTTTGCTTGTCACCACCGTATTTTCAAAATAGTTATAGCTGCTGTTTTTAAATCTTGTTTATGTCCTTGAATCGCTACAGATATTGCTATATTTAAAAGATGCCAGTCATTAGAATGGTATTTATAAGTCACTATATTCAAGTGCATTTTTCAATGCAGCTATTGATCTAGTTATTAATGTTGTAAAAGAAGAAGTGTTTAGTTTTACAATGGAACAATTGAAAAAAATTAAGCCTTTTGTGGCTGCATGTGCTCTACATCATGCGAGATGGATGGAGGATAGCCATAGGAATATATTTGCTGAAAATTTATTTATTTTATCAGCAATTTAATCTCAGAAATTATGAGAAAAAAGGAATATTTAACGTTTGTATTTTTATAATTAGACGGTATGTGAAAGCTTGCTATACTGCAACAAACCAGATTTCAGCTCCACAAAATGATTCAAACATTTTACACACTCTTGCTAGACATAAAGACGCCAATCTAATTATTTCCAGATTAGCATTAATTAAACCTGAAGGCCATTTATAGTATTTAAGTGAAAAATCTATAGCGTTGTCATTTTTGATCCTCATATTTCTTTAAACGAAAAAAGATAAAAGCCATTAACCCTATTAGTGCGGGGGCGGAAAACGCCCCCCCCCCTCACTAAAAAATTAATTGTAGAAAATTGGCTGAATCATATCCCTTCAAATTTTGTGACTTTTCCTAAAGTCGCTAGCTGCATCTTTTGAAACCATTTTCATGATAGTTGAATGACCCCTTCATGTCCAAAACTGTCAATTAAAATCAAAAATTAAAATTTTTCAGCAAAATTTTGACATTATCTGTACTTAACCTTATAACTTACGATCTATATTATATAATACCCTGAAAATTTATAATTATATACAGTTTGAAACGCATGACACTTTATATATTTAATTTTTTCAATAATCATGGCTACTTTTTAGAAAATGTCAATCAAAATTTTGATTGATCAAAAATATATCTAATAAAATATACCTTCAAATTTTACATAAAATATATGTTTTTATACAAAATTGGTCATGCTGTTTTCATTTCTGAACTCATTTTTTACATTTAGGATTTGAAAATACCTATAAGTATTAATCAAATTTGCGGTTTACTTCTGAAAATTGTCTCCAAAAATATTCTCTTGAAATATATGTTTTTATACCAAATCAATTATGCTGTTTTCATTTCTGAACTCATTTTTTACATTTAGGATGTGAAAATACCTATAAATTTTAATCAAATTTGCGGTTTACTTCTAAAAATTGTCTCCAAAAACATTCATTCAAATTTTACAATTAAATATATGTTTTTATACCAAATCAAACATGCTAGTTTCATTTATGGACTCAATTTTTGTAGTTTGAATTTGAAAATACATATAAGTATCAATTAAATTTGCGTTTAGTTCTAAAATTTGTTTTTATAGCAAATAGATCATGATGATTTCATTTCTGAACACAGTTTTCGCATTTAGAGGTTTTACTGCTAGTGTCAATCAAATTTGCGGTTTATGTCTGAAAACTATATCCCAAAATATTCTCTCTAATTTTACACGAAATATATGTTTTTATACCAATTCGACCATGATAATTTTTATTTCTGAAATCATTTTTTGCATTTAGAGGTTTTAAATGTCTGAAAGTGTCAATCAAATGTTCGATTTACGTCTAATGTCTACAGAAATATTTTTGAAATTTAAATAAAATATCTGTTTTTATGCCAAATGGAAGATGTTGGTTTCATTTGTGATCAAAACAAATAATTAAAAAAAAATGTATCTTGACTAAATGGAAGATCTACCATGTTCTAATGAACTAGGAAGTGGTTTAATTATATAATATTAGATGCTTCAAAAAAGATTTTGACTGTGAAAAAGAAGTTCCTCTTTTACAAATGAAAAATATTTAAATCTATAGCTTATCATCTAGGATTACAGTTAACATTTAGCTAAGATGGGTAGGAAATCTGAAAATTTAGAATAGGTCAGATTTATCAAAAATGGCACAGATGCCAATATGTGAGAATTTAGTCACTATCAAGATATTTTTAATTTAAATTGAATTTGTCCATCTTTTTCCTTTTGTGTCAAAGAGATAATTTTTTAGATGAAGAACGTTGATAACTTTTTGTAATTGAACAATGAACATCACGAATAATTCATCAGAAAAAACCTTTGAAATGAGATTGGTTGACAAATATTTAGGCCCGATAATAAAATACACGATACTGATAAAAAAAGTCTAAGATCATCAAGAAGATTCTTCAGAATGCTTTGAGAGAGGAAAAAAGTAATTTTATCCTTATAAAAAAATTTTCGAACACACATTGAAGAATATAAATTTCTAATGAAAAAAGAGCTACCAAGAAAGGATCATCATAGAATGAATACCAAAATTACATACTGTAAATTATAATATGTCGTAGAGACTACGAGCCGTTAACGAATTTGTAGCCAAAAAGATGGAGGTCCTATCGAGTTACATAAGTTACTGTAGAATGAAATATTTTGAGTGAATTAAACACCTAAAGTTGGTTTATTAAATAAATTAAGAAAATAATTACCAGAGAAATACTGCAAGTAGAAGTTATTTTTATGTTTATATATTTGACATTGATTTACAGGTTTAATCGATTTTTTGACAGGTTTTATTGATTTCATAAAAAATGAACATCACCATTAAATTCTGCATACTTGAAATGTATAAAAAAAAACTTTAAAAGAATAAAAATTTAAATTTGAGTGTACCTAGTATTCCGGTACCAATGATATTTAATGGAACTTAGAATAACGGGGGTACCAATGATCTTTCACAGGACCTAGAATCACGGGGGGTACCAATGATCTTTAACAGGATCTAGAATCACGGGGGTACCAAAGATCTTTAACAGGACCTAGAATCACAGTATCAATGATTTTTAACAGGACCTAGAATCATGGGGTACCAATGATCTTTAACAGGGCCTAGAATCACGGGGTTACCAATGATTTTTTACAGGACCTAGAATCACGCGGTACCAATGATCTTTAACAGGATCTAGAATCATGGGAGTACCAATGATCTCTAACTGGACCTAGAATTTTACCAGTGATCTTTAAGTGGACCTAGATTTTTGGGACCTAGAATCCTACGTCTGGAGCGAAGCGAGAGACAAACAGGCTTATTCTAGTATTTATAAAAAAAAAAAGGAATATAACCAGTAAACACAGCCTACTTGAAAATGGGTATATGTGTGTAAAATGCCATACACGTTAAACTTCATCACCTCTCTATACTTTCTATTAAACGTAATTCTCTAATTCAAAAAACTGTGCCTGATCCTTTCTTTTTGGGATAAATAAATTTTTTGACAGTTGATTTTTATAAAAAAAATGAATATCACCACTGAATTACGCATGCTTAAACATGGGTATATATGTGTAAAAAACTTTATATTATTACTTAGATAAAAAGTTTCTTTTTAAGATGAGCTGTCATATGTAAATCACTTTTTTGAAAGGTTTGAATGATTTTTATAAAAAATGAATATACCACTGAATTCAGCATATTTGAAAATGGGTATACATGTGTAAAAAACTTTATATACTTATTTAGATAAAAAGTTCCTGTTTGAGATGAGTTGTCACATTTAGATCAATTTTTTGACAGGTTTGATTGATTTTCATAAAAAATGAATATCACCACTGAATTCAGCATATTTGAAAATGGGTATACATGTGTAAAAAACTTTATATACTTATTTAGATAAAAAGTTCCTTTTTGAGATGAGCTGTCACATTTAAATCAAATTTTTTGACAGGTTTGATTGATTTTCATAAAAAATGAATATCACCACTGAATTCAGCATATTTGAAAATGGGTATACATGTGTAAAAAACTTTATATAATTATTTAAATAAAAAGTTCCTTTTTGAGATGAGCTGTCAAATATAAATCAATTTTTTGACAGGTTTGATTGATTTTGATAAAAAAAATGGACATCACCACTGAATTCAGCATAGTTGAAATATATATGTAACATTAAAAATAATTATAAAAACTTATTAATATCTGAGAAAAATAGAGGGGGCACTTTACGCCCCCCCCCCCCAGCACTTGAGCGGACAAATTTTGCCCAGCACTAATAGGGTTAATGAAAATGAAAATAAACAAATTAAATAAAATAAGCTACCCGTTGAAGTGATACTAAAGACCCCCCTCAACACTTCCAAAAAAAGACTTAAAATTTTTTTTAATTTCTTAATATTTCTACGGAATTTTTAAATCTTGATCCATCAACTTGTAAAGAATGCAAGGAGTATAAATTTGGTATTAGATTAGTTGAATCTTTAAAAACAATAAATGCTAGTGCTGAAACGGGTCTTTTATTAATTTTATAGATGTTGAAGATGAAGAATAAATGCAACTCTCCTATAAGTTGCACAAAACTACTGGAAACACTATCCAGACGTCAAAAAATCCACTATTGCAAAAAATTAGAGATTTAATATATATATTTTAACAGAGAATTCCGAATTTTGTACGGATATTTTTGAATAATTCGTATTTAAGAACCTAAAATAACTCATTTTAAAATTTTGGCCCATAATATCTGTCCAAGAGTTAATTCAAATCCATGTAAGCATTGAAATATTTTGTGTAGGTAAGTCTTAAAACTTCAAACGGAATGTGCTTAATTTCACTAAAATTCTTTGAATACACAAAAGAGTCAAATAAGGCTGATATCCGATACATCTCTGGATTTCACATAAAAAGTTGTAACAATATTAAAAAATTAATTTAAATTCATACTCACGAATCTTTTTTTACAGTAGGGCCTTTTGGATAAGAAATATAATGTAAAAAAGTGTGCCTCTATCCAAGTTACGGAGGCCAGCATAAAAAATTGTAATTTACAAAAACAATGAATTAATTTTTTGACAATATATAGCAAATAAAATAGAATCTTTTAATTTTTTTAAGTCTTCTAGCTGTAATATGAAAGCAAATTTATAATAAAAAATTACTCGCATGAGAAACGATAATAAGAAACGTAAAACATGATAAAATCAGACATGTTAGCAAAGTTATAGAAAGAGACAAAGCTGATAGGTACAAAGAGTATAAGCAGTATTGATAACTATAATTTTAGGCAAAGCTTGTAGGTAAACATAGGGTAGTGCTACATTTGACACCTCTAAATAAAAAATTTCTGCTACCTTACTGTATATATGTATATATCTTTTCCGAATTTTGCTAAAATGAAAAAAATATATAGAATTAAATGTTAGAGAAGGGATTAACCTGAAAGTGGTAAAAAGAGTTCTGAAAACTCTTCATATGTTTTCTTGCTTAATTTTTACAAACTTTATACTGAATATCGTCATTAAATTCGTGTTATTGTTCCATATTATTCGTACGTGTTGAAAGATGTGCAAATTTTTCGGGTGTAAATTTGCGGAAAATGTGTAATATAGTTATAAGAGAGAGAGAGAGAGAAGTATACAAATTTTGTTAAAGATAGAACTACACTTGATTGATTGGTGTAAGGTCATCATTGATAGCCATTGGTAAGATATTAATTAATAAAGTTATTATTCACAATTTATCTTACAAGGACATTGTTCATTAATGACATCTCTATTTTGGTTTATTTAAATTGAATATTTATGAAACTAAAGTATCTTTTTCCATAGAGAAAAAGATAATTTTTCATATATATTATTTAAAATTTATACAGGTGGATATAAGCTTATTTATATCAATAAGAATAATTCGAAAAAAGCTTAAAATTACGGAAAATAGACACTTGTTAGTCCTGACTTTACTTTTCTATTAGGTAATCCATTTAACCTTAAACTATTATCATATGGTATTTTTAGACACTTTTAATACAGATTGCAGATATTATAGATGTCCTAACATAGTTTATTTTTTAACTATATAGGATTTCTATTTCATAAAATGAATGTTTTAGATGAAAAATCATATTATTGAAAGAATTAAAAAAATGTATAGAAAAGCGATCTGTATATGCCGAAAAATATAAGTATTTTTCAGATATGTAGAACCTCAATCAGATTTGGAATATGGCCTTACAAAAACTTTTTTTCGTTTGATGTCATGTAGTGATGGGAGTATCTATATGAATCGTGATATTTTTAAGTATCGAGGAAATTTACTACCCTTTTTCATTCTTTTATTCCTATTCCTCGAAATGGATATAAGAGCTCTGAAAAGTTGAAAATGGCTGTTGAGCTTAAAATCTAAAACATTTCAATCTTTACTCTGAATTTTAGCTGACCTTTCATATTAGATATAAATTTTACTTCGAATTTTTACGTGTTTGACAATGAAAAATAAGTTGTTTTAAATTTTTTAAGAATTTCTTTTTATAAATTAATGCTATTTTAAGGATTACTTTTAGTCTAGTATTTAAAATCGAAAGCACACTTTCCAGTTATTTTTGCAGGCCAAAATGAGTGAAATATTTTACTTTAGCATTATGTGAATATAATGATAATAATCACTGTCAAGGGCCCTGTTTTATTAAAAAAGTCGGGGGACATAAATTTTTAGGTTTTTTTTAATTACTTTTTTCCCGTATTCACATTTTTATTAAGCTTTTTAGCATAAAATCCATTTTATGATTCGAAAGATGATATTATTACTTGACTCAAAATTTTTATTTTAGATATAAACAGAAAATTCCAAGATAATATAAAAAAACTAAAGAATTTCTCTTAGAAAAAGTAAGGGTTGTCTAGTCCCCACCTAAAGTGACGCCCCTGATCACTGCTATAATTAATTAATGCATAATCCTTTAAACTATAGTGTATGCGTTGATAGGAAAAACAAATTAACAAACTTCACACAGTTTATGAATAAAATATAGAAATACTTTACACTTTTATTTCAAAATTTATCTATGCGTTTATAAAAAAATCACGAGCTATATTTAACAAAGAGAACATTTTAAGATATATTATGGAAGACGTTAAAACTCAGGTAAGAAAACCATAGTCAGGTTTTCTTCAAAGGTTTAAAGTTCCTTGACTCAATAGATATAAGTGTTTAATCTAAAAGAAAATTAGCTTTAACCCATTTAAGGCCAAGCAAAGCAGGCGATATCTAAAAAAACGCAGATGATTTATATTCAAAGTCATTGAAAAAGCAGACGAAGATGAAATTACTTATGTTCCAAAATAGGAACATTGGCCGTAAATGGGTTAACAATTGAATCAGAATCATACAAAATTTTGGTCTTGTCGCATCTTTAGTGTCAAATTAATGATTTTTCAAAAATTCATAAATTTTTGTTTTGTTTTTAGATTTATTATTAGATACCTTTGATAGAGCAGAAATGCCTGTCATCAATCATTTATTGATTAAACCGCCTTCAAACTATTCCAAAAATAGCTTTAAGAAGAATCAATTCTTGTCATCCAAAGTTATTAATCAACCAAACTCTTGGGAAAAAACAGTAAGTTTTTTTTCTTCAATAGTAGTAAAAAGTACATTAAAATTGGAATAAATTTTTAAAATTAAATTCATTTCTTTTCGAATTATTTTTGAAAAGAAACATCTTAATTTAGTTATCTTAAAAAATTCGAAAAGCAAAGAATATTTTGTGAATTCTTCTATTTTTTAAGTCTTGAAAAGGTGAAGTACGACGTACATAATTTGACAAATCTACATAATAAGACAAAAAAATATTTGCGAGACATATTATAATATTTTGGTTGAAATCTTCTAAAAAATACATTATTTTGTTAGCATAGATTGGGATTCCAAAAAAAGAAATCGAATTTACCATTTTGACTATATAATAATAAGTGTGAAAAATAGTAAAATTTTACGCTGAGTAACGTCATTAAAATTCAGAAAAATACATATTGAACTGATAAATATAATATAATCTATATTAAATATTTTAGTATATAAAATACCTTGTTGGAAAATATCAATTCAATGTAGATTTCAAAGGATGTATAGAACTTATAAAAAACTTTTTGGGTTATAAAATAAGCTACCCGTTGAAGTGATACTAAAGACCCCCTTTTTGACCCCCGTTTAGACGGACAATATTTTTTGTTTTCACATTAAATTTTTCCATTTTTATTTATTATAGTATTTAGCAGAAATTTAGCAAAATGAATCACTTGTTAGATCTTTGTATTTAATTCAGTTTTTTCAATTCATCTGTGCACTTTTTTTGCTTGTTTCACCCTATTTTCTTCCAGTAGCAAATAAACTTAGCAAAGTTTTTTTCTATAAATTTACAATCTCGAGAATTTATCTACGATTTTTAAGAATATTTTTATGATTCAACAATTAAAAAATTCTGCCATAACCTCTTTTCAAAAATTTCGTTTTTTCTAATATAAAGTAAACTTTCTTGATAAGTTAATTATATATTAAAATGTTAACAAAAACTGAAGCACGTTGAAAACGAAAAGATGTCGAGTGAAATAACGATTATATCTATTCTATTTAGCAAGCCAAGGCGAAAAGAGTTAATCATTCTCCTCTTGAAGAGAAAACAGTGAGACACTGTTGTCAGTGTATGAATTCAGCCAACGAAACTAATGTTGAGTATTCAGACTGCAATCACAATCCATCAACCAAGACGACATCCACGGACTCGTTATCCGGATATGCAGAGTCATTTGAATCCGCGCTAGATCATTTAGATTCTAATATCGTCGTATCAACCGACTCCCATGAGAGGGAGTTCTTAGTCAATGGCTGCAAAAATGATCTTGACAATTTGCCACCTTACCCCATTCCAAGTGTTTCAAGCATGGACTAAAAAAGAATGTCATGATAAGATCAATTAAACACTTTTGAATTTTGTTCTCATACACTTTAATTTTTGATATGAAATTATGCAAACATTTAAATTTTATTTTCGTGCATTAACTAACTTCTTTCTGTTGTTGCAATAAGTTCAAAAAGCAATTGATCATATATACCCTGTTTTAATATATATAAAAATTATATTTGATTTTTCAATAAAAATTATTTATTTCTTCAAAGTCTTCAATATTTGGTTCAAGCATATTCCAAAACGATTCATCAAGTAACAGTTGAACTAAATAAGCATTACATTGGTCTCAAAAGACAAACTGTCTCATAGAATTCTTCGTAACAAAAGAACTTTAATAAAATTTTCTCTAAGAGTATTAGTTTCTTTTTCTACGAACACCCTATTTACTTACATTTTCCTATAATATTTTTAAACTTATAATATTTGATTCTGTTTTTTTATATCCTCTTACAAAAAAATGTCTTCAAGAAAGGATGCTTCCAGCGTAAAAATAATATAAACTTTATCCACAACCAGTGGCCTATTCAAAAAATTATTTTACGGGCGGCTTAAAAAATAATCTTCATAACAACATAGTTATTATTAATTTAGTTGGACTTTTAAAACGTAATTCGTATTACATTGTATTTCTAATATTCTGTTTACAAAAATAACTATTTCAAATAAACTGAAAAGCAAACAAATATAAAAGATCGCTACTTCTTTAGAAAGGGGCCACTGTCCACCAATATATATAATTTATCTAAAAGTATGATAAACTATATAAAAACTGCTTTATACGGAGAAAAATATTTTAGGCCATCCATACAAAAATACATTATTTCTTTGGTTTGAAAAAAATTAAACTACCAATTTAAATGGAAAATCAGTTTAAACCGAGAAAAAATGTGACTAATTTAAACAAGAATATAAATAATTTCTGATTTTGGTTCAAAATTTCAGTAGTTCGATTCGATAAGATTGATAACTTAGGAATCTTGTATCTGTTTTTTATGCATGTGAAACAACCAAGTGTTAAATTTAACATATTCTTAGAAAAATATATAAGATAATAATTGGAAAAAAGCGTAGATACAAGAAAAAATCTTTTTTTAAATATTTTTTGTAGATTTAAGTTTCAGACGTTCTTATATCGGGTGTTTTAGTATCGGGCGTTTTGGTTTTCGGGCGTTTTGACTCAAATTCATTTTTAAGCACGTTTTTGTGCAGTTAAATAACAATATCATAATCATGAAGTGATTTTTCTTTATTTTAAGTAGTTATTCAGAAAACAACTCCTTGGAAACTTTAAAATAAGAATTGTCAGAATGCGCATCTCTCTTCTATAATGTACCAAAACCTCTCATAATATTAATAATAATTTTGTTCAACATTGCCAAACTAATTTAGCATTGAAAGTATCGATTAGGAAGGCTCAACCTTGAAATGTCTCTATGAAGAAGTACTTATTGGTTTAGTTGTTTTAATTTGGTTGACTCAATAGAAGAATTATACTCAACAACGGTAACATTACGAGAAATAATATGGCAGGATGTTACTGAGTTATTTACAATTCACAATTTTCAAACCCATATTACTTCCTGGCCGAGGATGCACTCACATCGTTGAAATTATTCGGAGAGGAGGGCGGAGTTTTTTATTGTCAAATAAAAAATTTTAAACAATGTATTCATTTTTCATATTATATCCTTCTAAGTATACACTATTTTAGGCCGAATATTGCGCGACACGCAGCTGCACGATCGACATTGGTCACCCGCAGCAAATGTTTTACGGGGCGCGTTTCAATATAAAAATGTGCATAATCTGCAGGTTGTCCACATTTACCTATATTATGGCGTAGGACGGGTTCAAGATCAGCACTCGTGGTTTGAAGCATGGATAAATCAAAAATCGCTCACTAGTTTATTCTTAGTGTTATTCTATATTTGGCTCATAACCACATTTAATTCGCACTCCAATTACTCTGTTTTGATGATCAAAATAATTTGAAAAGAGTTTCTGGTGTGATATATTTTACAAAGATTTTTGTAATAGTTTTTGTTGTAAGAAAAGAGCGCAATATCAGAGCCAGTGTTACTTGGGTTTTCAGAACAGCCCCTTAGTTTTATTTGCCGTAAAAACAAAATTGATTCATTCATAACTTTAAAACATCTTAGTAAAAAGCATTCGAGTTTTGTGACCAATATTTTATATCCAATAAACTGATAAGTTGTTGATATAAAGGGAAAAAAGTAAAAAAAAGCATCATTTGTTTAAAAATTTGAAAAGAATAGAAAAGGAAAATCGATTCGGGTTAATTGTCATAAAAAAAGGAACAACCAAACTATGAAAATATTAGTAGTTGTCAATATATTGCTCTATAGTTGTCGATAGAATATGTGGAAAAATCAAAAGTAAGAGAAAAACTATTAAAGGAAAAATGAATTTTCAAATTCGAAGTTTTTTAAAATCGATAAATATTTTCCATATTTTACATGAATTTCTATATTTAATAAAAATTCAAGGTAAAGTAGCCCAAAAGAGTTTATATTTATATAGTATCGATTACCTTAACCTCCTTAAAGGGGCCATGGCCCCCATTGTCTTTAAATTTTTGAGTATTTTACTGTATAGTTCAATAAAGTTTAATTTGATTTTTAAACTTCATATCCGTAATACGATAAACTTGACGGATATTGAGGTTGACGTATAATCGAAAGACGGATTTTCGTGGCTTGACTTAGTAAATATTCCTTATGTAAAACGAGTAATACGCTGGAAAGGATTCATTCTTAATGATTTCGCATATTGAATATTCAATCAAAATCACCTGGAAGTACATTTTAAATTGGTACCTGCCTCGCCCTGGTTATCAGATAACAATGAATTCATGTCTAACGTTCATTTCTCTTCAAATACTTTTTTGTTGTTAATAATCTTTACTCAATACATTGGTCAACAACAAAATTATAGTTTACCCTAAAATGTTTGAATGCACCAATTTAACGATTCTTAATGTATTTTGCATGTAAATAAAATTGCTTCGACAAGATCTTACAAGAAAGTCAAGCGTTTACTAGATTTGGAGTCATTTTTTCTAACAGGAATCCCGTTATAAGTTTCATAAAGCTTGCTTACCGTGCTTGGTACTAAATTTGGTCACTAGGAAAAAGCTTAGGCACCAGTCATGTTATAGAAGGCATGCACACAGTATCTGTATCAGTAGGACAAGGGCATGAAGAATTGTCTAAAGTTAGAAATTCCCATAAATTGAAGGGAATCGATAAACCATGACACTTACTGCTACTTCTACACTTATAGTGTAACAGATCACCAGAAAGAACATGAGCGACCTCAAGTATCTTGATCTTCAATCAGCACGTCATTGGGTAACTCACTATAATGAGATTCCAGTGCTTGTCTTTAGAAAACTTGCTGAAGTAGCGAAGATTCCTCCAGTTTCAAGAAAATAGAGAAGTGCTTCTTGACAATGATGCTCTATTTCCCTTTTCACAAGAAGCTAAATAATTTAGTTAAAGATTTAACATTGTCAAATTCCTCTACCGAACTGTTGACAGCCAGATTGAAAGTGCCCTCATCACTTTTAAACGCATCAGGCATAAAGAGTAACATTTTTTTCTCTGAAGAAAAGGACTTAGCACGGATTCTGTACAAGCTTGAAGTACGAAAGTACGAACCATAGGTTTGGAATCTGATCGATCACAAGGTTTTCTCATGCACAAGGGCAATTAGTTTGCCTATGTTCCTTCGCTGACTCGACTATAATAAGGGAGAAGTATGAAGCGGTGATCAAAGATTCCCATCGCTGAACATTAAGCTCAGCTTAATCAACCCTTTCACCAAAGCTCTGGACAAGAATGGTGGCTGATTAACTTGTTTGTGCTTTTCAGAATTTGCCATAAAGAAGCTTAAAGTTGGCATCTTTCATAGTCCTGAAATCGGTTACCTTATCACAGATCCTGAGTTTAAAAATCAGTGAATGAAGTACAATTGAAAACGGGAAAGCTTTTGTTCGGGTTGTAAAAAACTTTCTTGTCAACTAAGCAGGACTTGTTTTTCACCAATATTCTGGCAGCTCTCAGAAACCTTGGATCCAGAAGTCACAATAAAATATTTCATATTCCCACATTGAATCTTGAACAATGATGACATGTCATTACGTGCCTTTGCATGTATTAGTTTCATCAATATCCACTATTCAATTTACATTATTCAATGTTTGTAACATTTAATCAATAAATTCTGCTAGAAATCTTAACTCTGATTTCTATAAATTAACTTAGCATAAAAACCTGACGCGATTTAGAGAAACTAATATCATTTCCGGATTCAGCAGTACAAAATTATCCTAAATCAGTTGAATAAACTTAACCAATTTAGGAAAATTCTTCTTCTATATCAGTGTTTTCCTGGCTGAAAAAGAAGCTTTGGAGACAAAAATATTAATTAAGTCTACTTTTGTTCATCTTTTCTTTCTTACAAACAGGGTTGCAGAATCGAGAACAGGAGGGTATCCGACTACGACTCCAGGTACTTAGAAAAACCCGACTTCGCCTCCAAATACCGAAAAATTCAAAACATTTACTTCCGGCTATGACTAAAAAGGGGCCAATCCATATGCTTACAAAAACTAAACTTATTTGTTACAGCAATTAAAATACTTAAAAAATCCGAATCCCAAATTTTATTAGAGACTCTGACTGCACAACCCTTCTTATAAGCAGCATGCACAAAACGGTAAGACAAGTCTAAAATTTTAAAAAATTCTTCCAAACATATCGAAAAAAATTAGCATAGAGAAAAATGATCAGATCAAATATATTTATTTTGGGTGTAAAAAAATTGAATGTTTGTCACTCAGAGATCAGGTAATTGCCTTGACTTTTAAAAATGTGACATCATTCCCGCAGTATCCATCCACCACATCGTTCAATATGATGACACGTTTAGGATGCTTTGGAAAGCGAGAATGGCCAATACCACACTGCCCAAACCTATTGTCTCCCCACATATAAAGCGCGCCCTTATTCGTGATAGCGCCTATCGTTTGTGTTCCACTAAAGAGTTTTACGACTTTGACATCTGGAAAATAGGAATTTCTCCCGAAGAACTTACTATCAATCGCGTTTAATGATTGACTGTAGTTTTCAGTTGAAGCTTCTTTGAAGCGTCGCCAGTTGTAAACGAAGCCTTCTTCAGATAAGAAGTAACAAGAGCTGGAGGAAAAGCCAATGCCCATGGCTTTGATATTTTTTTCGTGTAAAAGCCATTTCTGTGGAGAAGGAAGCGACACTTCACTGCTAAACGGATAAAATTCGCCACATTCCCCAGTACCCCAAGCAAATACGTCTCCTTTCTTCGTTAAAGCGAAGACACAGCTTCTCTGACAAATGACTTTCAGTATTTCATCATTTTGTTCAGTGTCGGGAGGGAAGATAATTCGTTGTAAGGCAACTTGTTGTTTGAAGCCATGTCCACTTTCCCCATGTTGAGAATAACCGCAAGAATACAATTTGCCAGTAGCCGTTGAAAAGTAAGAAGTGAAGGGACCTGCCCAAACCGAGGTGATATCTTCTCCCTCTATGCACACTTTATGAATGATACAATTATTTTGGTAGTCTTCCATCGGAATGATTCGCCTAGCACACTGTCCGTATAAGTTGTTGCCGAAAGCAAATGTTCCATGTGAAGTTGACACCAAGGTATGCGTGTAGCCCGTTGCTACGCTGCGAATCAAAAAATCGGGACTCTTTACAGGCAATTCAATTTCCCTAGGCTCTAGAATGTATGAATTATTTTTATTCGTGCCATCATTTAAGTTTGGGAGGGATAGAGTATTAGCGCCGATTTGTGAAAAATTATTGACTCCTGTACCGAATAACTTGTTTTTAGAGGCAAAAACTGTAAAGAGATTTCCACAGCTTATGCTTTTGATAACTTTATCACCAAGTATGCGATGAAAAATGGGAATTCTTTGACAATTTGTAGGATGCGATAAGGGCGAGGTTGCAAAAAGCAATTTCTTTATGCCACTAACACCACATTCTGTGCGTCCGAAGAAAAAGTATGAAAAATTTGGCATTCAATCCATCAATCTAAAAAGAGTAAAGAAGTCTTAAAAATCAAACTACTCCAACTCCAAATACTTGAAAATTTATAATACCGATTTTATAATTACGATTCACTCTTAGTTCCTGCTTTGCCTTAAGATAGGCAACTCCATATACTTGAAAAAATTAAATCTATTTTTTCATTTTTTTAATACTTATAAAAATCCAAATCAAAACACATAGAAAGAAGAAATAGGATTAATATTATTAAGGATTATTTAAAGATAAAGAAGTGAACAAAGTTTTCAATTTTAGAGAAAACTTTAAAAAACTTGAGGTTTAAGCATTATTGATATTGGAAATTAAACGGTTTCACAAATTAGTCAGTCGACAGATAATAATAATAATAATAAATTCGCATTCATTTAATATATCAATGGCCTGCCTTTTTGAAATTACGCCACTTTTACTGTTTTTAGTAAAGATACGACGAAGTACAGTCATCCTTTTCTAGATAAAATATTAAATGAAATAAATAAACGCATTGTAACATTTATATCTGATCTTAAGTATCGAATGCAATGTGAAACAAAGAAAAGTTGGGTTGAAATTAACTTAAAAAATGATAAGAAAAAAACATATTTAAAAAGCATTAAAATTGTCTAAACTTTTATAATCGGTATTTAGCAAAATAGCGCTGATTAAGATATTTTCTGATTTAGCTAATTTTCTAAGAATAAAATGTTTAATTAAGATATTAAAAGAAATTTACATTAATATTTTTTAATTTTTTAAGAAATGGAAAAAATGTTCCAAAAATATTTTATTAAAATTTTAGCTAATTTAAATGTTTGAATAAGTTTCAAAATTTATTCAAAATTTTTTGTTGAGAAAAAATTAACAAAAAACGCAAAAAAACGACAAATATAAAATTGTAGAAGGCTTATTTTCTCAAAAAATCAAAATAAGTTAAATAAATTAAAAAAAAAATAATCTAAAAATTTTAAAAAGTTGTGAATTATTATTAAAAAAATTTTAAAAAACCAATTAATTATCTAAATAAAATTTTATTTAATTTTAAAAAATTTTTAAAGATTTTTCTAAGCAAAAATTTTAAAGACATTTATGCTCAACCCTAACCAAGGAGGTTCCAAAACCTTTGTCGGACCTGTCAGCATCTCTTCAAGATCTCCAGCAGGATCCTGTTGGAGACAGCACCCACATGTCTGGCGATGTAAGCAGGTCAACAGATGAAGCCGTAAAAATAGAGACTGGCCCAGAAAGGAGATGAACAACCTTTTATCTGTCTGATGATAATGCGCCAAAATTTTTATTCTTTTTCAACCGGTTAGTCATCAGAAGAATCCGATAATTTGTATTAAAAAGCGTTTAAAAGGCCGACCATTTTTATTTTTCTAAAGTCCACTTAGATCGTTAAACGCTTAACTCAATCTTAAATATAAAATCATCATAGAAAAAGAAAAATTCCCCATTTTCAAAAAATTAATTTTATTTTCTTTATTTAAGTAAAACGTTTATTTTTACCTAAAAAATTGACTAATTTTTAACACAGAAAGTCATCAATGCGCCATTTGGAATTATACAATTCGCTACTTTTAGCGTATGTGCCATGGGTTGGCCACCACTGGCCCAGATCTTATCTCAAGCTCATTTCATATTGGTCTGCCGTTCCAGCACGTACAGCAGCCACAAGAGATATCTTTGAAAGCCTTTCAAAGGTCATCCCCACTACTGAGGAACGCATCATCTACCGTATACTTCCCACCGGTTACCAGCGTGGCCATTTACTGTTAGTTGAATAACGGGGCAACCCTTATAACAAGAAACAAGGAGAATTTTTTCATTCAAGTCGGTTAGTGTAAACCTACAGTAGAAAGGCGGCTTCTGTTCCCTGACCAAGGTTTATCACGAAGGCGGTGAGCAGCAACACCGTCATGAAGCTGAAGCAGGTAGAGACCAGCTATTTGAAATGGTTGTAGAGGTCAAGCAGAAGACTGACACTCAAGTATTCACTTCTGGTGCCACCATAAGCGAAAAGATCATCCTGAAGAAGACTGGTGACGATCTTGTGCCCGGAAGCATTTCGAAAGTGTCCAACATTGTGCGCCAAGTAAACAGAAAAAGCCAAAATAGCAAGACAAGTCACCCAGATTTCAATTACCCTTCAAGACTCCCATGTACCAGATGAATTCCTCTTTTGTGATGTCCGTGTTGGAGATGCTCGTCACCTAGTCTTCACCACGCCATCCTAACAACAGCTGATCACCCAGACTACCAACCACTATGCAGACACCCCTTTCAGGCATGTGAAAGTCCCTTTCCATCAGCTGTTAAGCATTCATCGTTTGGTAGAAAAAGAGGACTGCACAAAGCAAGTATCCCTCTTATTTGTGCTGATGTCCCGCCGCCAGAAGGAAGACTATTCTGAAGTCACAGAGTCCATCACATTCCTCTTGTCACAGCTGGGAGTTTCTCATTTTGTGATGGACTTTGAGATGGCGATGTGGTCGGCCGTCAGAGACGTGCTTCAATGTGCAGAAATTCATGGCTGTGTGTTCTATCGGACACAAGCAGTGTTCAGGCATCAAAGTAGTGTACCAGGAGCGAGGGTCCATGCACAACTTTGTTCGTCAGCTCCTGGCCCTTCCATGCGTGCCTGGAAGGCACATCCTACTCGTCTTTGAGGACCTGCATGCCAAAGCAACACCAAATCTATTGCCTCTCGCTACATACATCAGCGATACATGGATATGGAGCGCCATCTGGCCAGTAGCTGTTTGGAGTGTCTGAGGTCTATCCACTCGAATTAATAATGATGTAGAAGTCTGGAACCATCGCCTGAGCTACAAGTCACCCACGAATTTTAACATCTACAAGCTGATCCAGAGGCCAAACTTGTTAACCTGCAAGCGATCATGATAATCTATGATAAGCTGTCAAAACATCAGAAGCAGTCGACCAAGCTCATTCAATCCGGCTTCTTCAAGATGTGGCAGCGGTATAACAACAGAGAAATTACACCTGGTCATCTACTTCGAGCATGCAGTAGACTTATCAACCCAGTAAAGCAGTAAAGAACAATGAAAATTGTGATTGTGTTATGTAATACTCCTAGTTCAAGTGTAATATTAGTGTGTAAATTAAGTGCTATTTTATTACTGTAAACAAGAATTATGCTTGAAAAATCATATTATAATGACAATATTGACTGATTTTACTGACACTCGACTAGTCCAGTCACTCCTAAAGTTATCCAGTTATAATAGATTGGTAGCTGATAGTGCATGAATAATAAGGGTGGTGCTTTTAAAGACTATAACATGCTGATAAAACGCTAGCCAGTTTAAATAATGATATACATATTAAAAATGCAATATTTTTTAAAACTTTGAGGTAAAAATGATTTTTGCATTTTATTATTTCAAATTACATAAAATCTGTGGGCGTTTAATGAGATTATGAAAGACATATCATTACCTAATTGTAAATCATATACATTATTAATAATCATCAATAATACTATAAGTTTTACCAAAGGAAAACTTGAATAATAAAAAAGGAATTTGATAAAATTATTTCCTAAGATAGAAAATTATGAACCAAATTAAAATGTTATAGAAACAAAACTTAAAGAATTAATAATTGCTAATGCCCAATTAGTAAAAAATGAAACATTTTAAATTCAAAATTCAAAAAACTCCATTTATAAACATGATCAAAATGAACAATTTCAAAATATTTTTTTTACTCCAACTAATAAAATTATTTTCAAAAAAGTTGTTTAGGACATCTTACCAACTGGGTTTCTACTCTCCATTATGACAAAAAAATTATTATAATATATATTTTGATATAATTTTTTTTAGTTGCCAGTATCGCATCCATATGGAAGAATAATCTTCCATGGCTGGACAGATTGTAATGATAGTCACGATTGGAAATTGAAACCAGACCATCTGAATCAATACTCTACGCTCCTACTACTAGACCATCTGCCGACATAATATAAAAATAAATAGAATTAAAAAACAACATAAAAAATAAAGATAAGTTCAACATACAATTAAAAAATTCTTCTTAAATTCACAAGATATATGTTATATGGATAGGAAAGAATTTTAAAATTGTTGGAACAGAATATAATCATATTAAAAATTTTAAGATATATTTTAAACTTTCGAGTTCCTTGTGACTTACAAGCTGCAACAATCAAACAAACAAACAAAATATATTTTTATTTTTGATGGAACAAAATTAGAAAAATAAGAAGAAGAATTTATTCGAGTTTTGTGTATATTTTCTCGCAAATTAAGAATTTAAAATTCCTTGAAGTCTTGATAGAGAGATAGAGGTAGAGGTACCCCGGGGTGTTTTCATCGAGAGATAAGCAAAACACCAGAAATCTAGAAAAAGAAACCCGAGTCAAAACCATCTAAAACATCAAACCCTTTTAGATAAGTCTGCATTTAACAATGAAATGAATCCAAAGCAAGATTTGAAAAAACAATGAGTTTCCTGACAAAAATAAAAACAAATATACTTTTTTAAAGTTTTATTTTTATATTAGTAAAAATTCTTTTCATATTTATCAAATTAACTAGGTTTTTGAATACCAAGTTTATAATTTTCAACTTATCTCTCATTGTTCAAGAATTATTAAACAATTTTTCATAATCTAATTTCAGTCTTCTAATTGTATATTAAATTTCAATTCTCAAATTTTAATATTTATTAATTAGGTTCGAATGTAGACTTTTGTCAGCATTCTTAACTTTTTCTTGGAGCTTGTCCCATTTATTGATCATTAGCAATAAAGATCCTCTCATCCATGTTTTTTCTTTGATTTATATTTTGAGACTTTATCAAATGATTTGTAAGATGTACAAAATTCAATTTCATTCAATAAAGTATCTATGAGCTACTTGGATAATATTTCAGGAACAAATTTTAAATTATCAATTAGAGGCATCCATTTGAACCCTTTAACTCTATCCACAACCATTTTTGCATCAAATACTCGTCTTTGAGAACAATTTATACTAAAAAACTGAAATTCTGAAGATAAAATTATTAGATTATATATTTTGACTATAAAAATTTTGAAATTCAAAAAGGAAGAAGGAATGAAAAAGTTATCCAATAAAATGGGAATTGCTAAAATATGTGCAGAGATAGGAAGACATAATCAAACACCGATAAACACAGATTTTAATTAGATTTCTTAAATTTATGCTTCTAATTAAAAAATTAACTATACTAAATAAAAAATACTCCAACATTAAACAAAATGTTTTGCAAAAAAAGATAACCTATTCAGAACCTTTATCTTACATTTTTTGAATGTTTAATAAATTACTTATTTCTATTCTTTTAGCTCTTTAATTTCTCTTTATAGTTCCTAAACAATGTTATCTCATTTTGCAAAAATACTTTAACTGAAAAAAACTTCAAAAAGATACCAGATTAAATATTTTAAATGATATAGAAAAATAATTAAAGATTAGTATCACATTATCTTTTAATCTAAATAATACGGGAAAGAAGGATTTGCAAAGTTAATCTGATCTTCTTTTGATCCCTATTTAAGTTTTTTTCAGTTTAAGTTTTTTTAATAAAAAAAAACATATTTGAAGATGATAAATAGGTATTGGTAATTGTAACATATATCTAAATGAGAAACGTTCAAGATCATAGATGAAATAAAACCACTCATTTAAAAACATAGGTAAACATTCATTGAAAGCCTTCCATAAAAAGACTTATTTGACTTCCGTATATATATTTAACTTTTAGTGGTTCGTTTTTGCGAAAAATAAAAGTAGAATGACATAGGTAATTTTGTTTGAAAACTAGCCTTATGGCCTTCTTTTGTAAAATTTCCAGGTACGAAATATTACAATATCTCCTCTAAGTGAGTTGGGGTAAAAATTAACGCTTTATATAATATTTGCTTCATAAAAACTGGTAGTGATCTGAAGAAATATATCAACCCAATAGCCTTAGTTATTTTATTAGAGATGTGTCCTACGTGTTTTTCCCACCTTAATTTATTAGCAATTACAAAACTAAAAAAGTTTTGAGTTTCATATAATTTAATGCCATGAGTATGCTGGAAAGGTGGTAGTTTTTTTTGTGTTAAAAATACATGTTAAAAGTTTCTTCAAGATTCATGCTAAGCTGATTTGAAACACAACAATATATTATTTTGCTGAAGTTTTTCTCATAAAAACTTTCAATAGGGCCACCCTGGAGTAGAACTTGGGAAAAGAGGAACGAATAGGGTATTTTAACAGTTAAATCATCTGCAAAATTTATAATTTTCAAATCTTGATTTGACAAAAATATGTCAATAATTTATACTAAAAAAAGAAAAGGTCCAAGCACTGAACCTTGGGGTAACCGCCTAAAAATGATCAGTGGTTGAGACTAAAATTTATTTGCATACAAAATTTGCCTTCTAAAATTGAGATATGATTTAAAAAAAGCAAGAGTAGAGGAATCAAAACGATAATTTCTAAGCTTTGATAATAGTTTTCGATGATGAATGGGCTCAAAATCTCTCGATAAATCCAAAAAAATAACTAAAATTTCATTTTTATTGTCAAGATAGTCAAACAAAATATATATTAGGAAAGAATAAACATTCATTCTAGAATAATTTTTTCTAAACCCAAACTATGCAATAAGTTATTCATTTTAATGTACCTATGAACTTGTGTATAGATCATTTTTTCAAAAACTTTTGATATTATACTAATTAAAGAGATTGGATGATAATTTTTATATTGTACTTGTTTCCTTTTTTGTAAACAGGTATGTATTTGTTCAATTTCAGTCAGGCAGGAAAAACTGAGTAGTAAATACAACTATTAAAAGCCTATGCAATTTTATTCTTAATAATTTTTAAATGTATGGCAGACAAAGCATAAATATTTTCTGTTTTTATCCTTCAAATTATCGATGCTTAGAATTACATTGTTCATGGTACAAAACGAACTGCAAATGTAGACTTCACTTTAAGGAAGCTTTGATATAATTAATCTATATAACTCCATATGTATACATGATGCCATTGATCTTACTCCTCAAAAGTTTTGCAAATTTAAGAAAAAATTGAAATGTAAAAGTTTGAGTTCTTGTTTAATTTTTGACATGCTTAATTTAATATTAAATAACAATGTTGTATTTTATGATAATCAATTCTATCTGCAAAAACTGGGTTTACAAATGGGTGGTAGAATTTCCCCATTGGTAGCTATTCCTTATATAGACCATTTGGAAGAATCTTCTATATATTCGAAAATTGATGTTCCAATATGGTTCAGATATTAAAATGGGAAAGATTTTTTTTTATAAGATGATTGTATTACATTATTTCACAAAAATAGAAATTTTGGATCATTTGTCATCTATTTGAATTCACTTGATAAAAATGTAAAATTTACGTATGAAAAGAGTCACAACGACCAACTTGCTTTCCTTGACATACTCTTCAAGATGGAAAATAACATTATGTACAGCTCGGTCTCCCGGAAAGGTACAGATAAAAACATTACAATCAATTTAAAATCCGCACATCCATTGAAATGCAAATCAAATTTAATTAGGAATGAATTGCATCGAGCAAAATCTATTTGTAATAGCTACATGTTTGAATTAGAAGTTATCAATATAAAAAACAAATATATAGAAAATGATTTTCCTATGTTATTCATCAATAATACAATGAGTGAGTTTAAAGATAAAATGTTAATTCGCGAGCCAATAGAAGACATACGATATTTGTTCTATAATAATAACAAAATCAAAAATCCTATGATTGTGAAAGTACCTTTTGTCAGTGAGAAAGTAAACAGGTTTATAAGGAAGGAATATACAAAACATAAAATACCCGTTAGACTAATTAATACAAAAAGCAAAACAGTTTTAAACTATTTAAAACCTAAAATATTAGAACCAAATACACATAGATGTGATGCTAAATGTAAAATTATAAAAAATAAAAATTGCAATATAAGGAATGTGATTTATAAGATAGATTGTAATATATGTGGAGCTATTTATATAGGTTAAACATATAGGCCAATTATATTTAGATTACATGAACACATAAATGATATTAAAAATTTCAAATCTGAAACCCCTTTTGGCTTACATTTTTACAATTATCATAAAGAAAAAGTTTTCACAACTGAGAACATTGAACTTAGCATCTTAGTTCAGTGTAAAAGTGACAAAGAACGAATATTAAAAGAGCAAATTCTAATTAAAGACAGAAACCCCAGTATAAACCGACAATTTTCTTTAAGAGAACCATCCTAAAGACTTTTCATACATTTTTCACCTTGATCATATATCTATAAACATTCACACTTGTTCTACCACACCCTCCGTATAGTTTCCGGGAGTAAGAATAGGACTATTGTGATAGCTGCATCTCGTAAAAAGCGAGTAAATTGCTCATACATATTTTCTTGAACATTCACACAAATTTATCAAGACATCTTCATTATAACACTGTAAATATATATACTATATGTGTCATGAACCTAAAGTTAATATCATTCACACCAATTTATCAAGACATCTTCATTATAACACTGTAAATATGCATACTATATATGTGATTAACCTAAAGTAATCTCTTTACGATCAGCACCAATAATCCCTCTCAACAATCAGCAAACAAGACACTCCACGCTCGTCATATAATATATCTGAAGAAGGTCATAGTGATCGAAATATTATTGCTGGTATTTTTTTAAATAAAAGATTTACTCAACGTTTTCAATTCTCTCGAATATTTTAGATAAAATCGGAACGATGGAAATTATTCTATAATTTTCCATGTCATACCCGTTACCCTTCTTAAATATGGGGATAACTTTACTGACTTTGAATATCTCAGGAAAAACATCTTCATAAAGACACCTGTTAAAAATATATTGAAATGGGCAACATATTAGAGGAGCAATGAATTTAATAAGTTGGGCAGTATGGCCATAAAAATCAGGACTATTGCTATTTCTTAAAGAATTTATACTTAAAATTTTCTTAAATTATCTAGAATTATAAGATTATTTTTCTTGATTCCCACAGCGATATTAAACTAGTCACACCAGTCGTATATAGTTTATAAGAAGGCATAAGTCTTAGAGGATATCATTTATATAAGAAATATTTTATTCACTGAAACAAGAATTTTGGAAAGAATAGAGTTTATATATTGGATCATTTTGATTGATATCGTCCAATACTACTGTAGGCTCCAATTTGCTTTTTTCGTGTAGACTGCTTTGTTTTGACCGCCTCTTTTTCTTTTCTTTAATTTCTGGATCTAGCGAAAAAAATTTTAAAATAAAAGTTTACTTTAGAATAAAATTTATATTAATGATGATAAATTAAACAGAAAAATAAACGGTTTCCTCTGACATCTTCAACACATGACAAAAGCCGTTCCCTCCGCTTTCTGTTTGACTTAAGTTGAAAAAGACTTATAAAGTCGAATTTTTCTCTTTAATAAACATTTTTCATACTATCTAACTATATTCCTCTTTTGTAATACATAACATGACAGCCATTGAACTTCACCCTATTGTAATATATTATCAGATATAAATTTACAAAATTGTTTAGACCGATCGCTTTAATTCCTTACATTGATGTATGTTGCTGCGATATTCTGATCAAAGTAAAATTTTAATATCAATTTAATTTAATTCTATATTTAAAAATATAGAAAAAATCCTTTAGATTTTAAAAATTTATTGGTCAAATTTTGAAATAAAAAAATTCTTTAAATTATTAAAATCAAAATAATGATAATTATGGTATAATTACAACTGTTGAGTAATATATATGTATATTGTATATATACATGTGTTGTGATAAATTTTATTATATTCTCGGATATATGCAGTGAAGGTAAAAGTGAACAGAGAAAAAAAATTAGTTTATAAATTAGTAAAGCCTATGGTCACAAAGTAACTTACTAAATCTCCTTTTGCAAAAACCCAGTAATGAATTAAAAAGATCCACTTGTTAATTATATAAATAATTTCTAAATGAACTTCATAAATAAAATTTGCTAAGATAAATAAAAATATTATTACCGGCCGTTTTCTGCCAAACTCTAGCACACTTTTTTTAATCTTAATTTCAATATTTCACAAGTCCTTTCGCCCAAATCTAACGATTTGCCCTACCCTGACTCAAAGATTCAGGAAAATCTGCTGTTTGATATACAAGCTTGGTATTCATTTTGTTAGCTAGAAAAGGGGGAACAGGAAAGTGTAGTGAACGTGGCAAATATATTTGAAAGGACTAAACTTTATTTTTGTAAAAACGCATGGTAAATTATATATTAAAACAAGAAATACACATATTTTGGCCAAAATTTTTTTTATCCCTTTTTCACTGTTATATTTAATGTTTTATTTTGGTTTATTACAAAAAAATATTTGTTGTGAAACGTTTTGTCAATTTCCTCGTCTACAGGTTACTTTTATATTGTAACTTGTATGTTGCAAGGTATAAACTTATTATTAACATGGCTTTTAATGTTGGACGAATCTTTTTGGTTTTGCTTTAAACGGAAGAGTAAGACTGCAACAGATACAGATAACATACTGTACTCGACAAATGTTGCAAACAAGTGAACTTCTATTTTTGTAATTTCTAGGCTATATTTTATACCTTATAATGTTATTGTTATGCACATGTGTTATTATCACTCGTGATGTTATTTCTCTCATAAGAAAGAACACATGCTGGGGTTTGATGTAATGTAGTTTTATCCATTTTCAATTCGTTTTCTCAGCACAAGTCATATCATTACTTGCATTTCTAATAGCATAAGCTTCATCTTATGCGTTTTTACTACAGAAGGAAGGAGGGGCGACCCTCCCTCCTCTCCCCTCTTGCCCCATCCTTAGGTACGCTTCTGATTATCAGCCATGCAATTAAAGTAGATATCATGAATTTTCTTTACAGACTTGCAATTGTTAGTCCCTTTACAAGGAGTCATTGAGGTTTATGCACAAGCTTAGTTAGTTCACGAAACTCTTTCAGCCATAATAATGGAAAAAAAGGTAATCGTTTTTAAATTTTTGTTTTAGAAATAAAACTTTTAGGTAAAAATAGTTGGCTTTCTTTGTAGAAGGCACAAGGGAATTTTTTTCCATTTAAAAATATCTACATTTTTAAATTACTTTCTTTAAAGTATTGGTTGTTTATGAAGGGAATGGTAAAATTAACTACCAAAGACTTCAAGTAAAATTTGTTTGGTAATAACCCACAATCGTTTAACAAATATATTAGAATTTTTTTTGAAATTGAAACTTCAACTGGGAAGGGGTTGAGAGGGTGGAGGCTCGAGCACCTTAGTCCGGTTGCTGAATACGTCCCTGTTTATAAAACGTCTCGAAATCATAGTCTACGAGACGATCATAAAATTTTCCCTTATAAACAACAGGAAAGATTGGCTTAAAATTAAAATATCAAGTGTCACTTGAAGAAATATATTTGTGTAAAATAATATAAAAGAGACATACCACTCATTTCTTCGCAACTTTGATTTGAGGGAATAGATGTTTTTGACGTATTATTAGTTCTCAGTTTCTCATTTTCATTCCTCACATCGCTAGGCTTTTTTTCTTCTTTCTTTTCCTTCAAATAATAATTCTATTTCTACAAATCCCGTAAACAATTTTGGAGAGAAAAGTGTTCATCCAGTTTTATATAAAAAGGCATTTTTTGACTGACAAATTTAAGTTTTGATGAAATAGAGTGAAACCGAGCGTTAACAAAAAGAATTTTTTAATTTTGATGCATCGTAGAGAAACATAATCCTCTATAATTGGACTAATGGAGATGTCTAAGTCGGTGATCGAAGTAGTAATGAGCCACATCAATTTTGTTCATATGGCTAAGCAAAAAGGCCAACTTCACTAGCTCAAACTTTCCGATTGAATCATTTATTTTTATCATCTACCGTATTTTGCGGCGTATATGACGATTGGCACAATAAGACTATTTTAATTGTAGGGTATATTCTGCCCAAAATAAAAGCGATTTTTCAAACCATAATTTTGACAATGAATTCTTTTGATAAATTGGCGATTCAGTTATTATAAGAACTGAAATTGGATTCTATTAGCATAACTTTATTATCTTGATCATTATTATCATTCCACAAACAAGCATCTCATTTTTAAGAAATATTTATAAATAAAGGTAAGGAGATTTAATAACATTTCCGAAACTATTTTTTAATATTTGATGATACTTAATATTTCTAAGTTACAAGTAAAAGGTAAAGGTACTATTGGGTGTTTTCATCGAGAAGGCACAATTGCGCCGCTTGTATCGAACTATGAGGAAAGCAGGCTTGATTGCGGATCGAACCCAAGACCTTGAGTTATCGAATCCAGAATCTAACCAACCCTATTCACGCTCCCAGAACAACAGAGAAATAAAATATATGCGCAAATTTTTATGAATCGATACATTAAACTATATTATAAAAAATAAAAATCTCGTAGGTTAAATGGAATTTTTAAATATTTGTAATTTTTGTTTGGCTTTTTTGCGTGATATTTCGATTTGTTAGGTTATATCTCCAGCTTAAAAGTTGAAGGTCAGGGGTTCGATCCCCACCTTCCCCGACTCTTAAAAATTAAAATCAGAAAACTGTGATAAACTATTTTCAAGCATATTGCGAGCATATAGCCTTACGGTCAAAGTGCTTTGTTATTAAAATCCAACTATAAAACTCTTCAATTGAGCCGCAATGGAAATTAGGGTGGACATCTCAGCTTAACAATTGAAGGTCATGAGTTCGATACCCAAGGACTCTTAAAAACAAAAATTACAAAGCTGTGATTAAGCATCTTTAAGCATAATGCGCGCAAAAAGCCTTATGGCTCAAAGTGCTTTGATATCCAAACAACCAACCTATCCTTCTATTGTCTTTCGAGTCTATTGACCCATGTTACGTTAAAACGTTTACTATAATTAAAACAAGAACTTATTACAGTATAACTTTTTTGACTTCATTTGTCTTTTCATTATATATTCTTGTACTTGGAAATATAAAAACTAAAAAGTATAAAAACAACATTGTTACACTACATTACTTAGGGTCAGTATGCTCCATGTGTATTTTCTTAATTTTTTCTGTGTAAACACTTTCCAGGAGCATATAATTATTAAATCCAGTGTGTGATGGATGGCTTCATGACATTTATTACAGAAAACTGTCAAAATTATAATATATCTTGAATAAATAAATACTTGTATTAGATTCATGATCTAATTCTGTCAAAATTCTATAGTCACCCTCATTTATCATTTTACACTCATTTGCTCAGTGTGTCTCTCTAAACTATTCTTCTACGCCAGTGGTTTGCAAATTTTTTCAACAACGCTCTTTTTTCCTATTTTTTTAATTTTTTTATTAAAAACTCTTGCTGCGTGGGCCGTATCAAGGGATCGTGGCGTCCCAGGGAAAAGGTCATGAATGGAGCCCCTCACCCCTTGCTTTTTCTTTTCTCACTCATCCGCACCCCATTCTGGCTTAGAGTGATTTAGAAAAAAAAATGCTCACATTTTTATTAAGCCACATAATTCAGATATATACTGACTGAGTCAAAGACAATGTCCATTAGATGTTCATTTTTCGTGTTTTAGCAGCAGCAAAATTATCCATGACTTCGTCAAAATCAACACAATCGACAACTTCTTTCTCAATGCCCATAAGAGGCAGACTTTGGAGGCGGGCCTGCCCCATAGTGCTCCTCAGCTAGTACTTAATAAGTTTTAGCTTGCTGAAAGACCTTTCACAGGATGCAATAGAAGTTCCAATTGTCAGCATGATCCTCAGAGCCACTTGTAGATTCGGACAGACTCCTGAGTGTGAGAACAGGAAACCAATTAACTCCATAGCGTTTGCCGATTTTTCCTTCCAAGGTTTCAAAAACATTTGAATGTCTTCAATTTCCATCTCAAGCTCTGCTGCGTTGACGTCAGCGACAATGAAATGACGCTTCACCCCTCTAGTTGTGGCGTCCCGGGGCAATTGCCCCCCCCACTCCCCTCCCCTTTCATACGGCCCTGCTTGCTCCCATCCTTTAAAAAAATAAAAATGTAATAAATAATATTATTCACAAAATAAATTATACAATAAATTAAATTCACAAAAGTAAATTACAACGTTTATGAAAAATATTATTGAAGAAAAAATCAAAGGCTTTTATTAAGACTTAAATTATTACCACAAGAGTGTGATGGATGTTGTTGTTTCGTTTTCACAAGATCAACAATTCTAGGCTTCAAAGAAGAAAGGGAACAACGCAAATCGCTTTGAATATCACGCCGATTTCGTTGTTTTGTTTTTAATACAACAAGGCTGGAAATCCTACCTCACAAAGATAGGTCGACAAAAAAGGAATCAAGAATAGGAGCGCCTTTTCTCCAAGTTTTGTGTAAATAGAATGATATTTTACCCAAAATTCTTCAAGTATCCAATGAATCAACATCAACATTGAACGCGTTTTGTGTCAGTTTCCAAGTAACTCTATGCTTTGAAATGTGTGAAATGTATTGTAAAAATTCTTAATAAAACGAATCCAAATATTTCAAGATTTTTTTATAAGATGAAAAAAGGAATATAAGTTTTCAACTTGGACTTTCAGTCTCCAGAGTTAATTTTTTCAAAAAAAGCGCGGATCATATCGTAGCATGCAACACTGTTTGCGTTTCTGACTTGAAGTTTTAAATTAAGAATAGTAATTACTTCAAAAATATCTACAAAATAGATAATATATAGTGACATTTTTTTATAAAAGCATCATATAAATTTTCCTTTTTTTGTTATTGTAAAAAAAAATTATTTCATCTTTGAGATGATACAAATGTTTCAGCCCGTTTTTATTATCATCAATTTGTAGGTTTCCAAATGAAGTCTTATGATTTAAGTTATCAAGCTGTTTATTCTTCAGTGATAGACAACTTTCATCTTACACGTCTCTCAAGTCGCGGATAAGAGACGGTTTACACTGAAATGAATTATATCTCTCTTGAATAACAATAATTCTTCGATCAAACGAATCAAAAGGATTGACTACCTGTCAAAAAATGCATGACAGTGTGATACATATTGAGTTATTTATGTAAATAACATATCTACATCAAAAAAAGTAAACTAAATTAGAAAATTTTTTATCTACTCAAAAAAAGATAAACAAAATTTATATCAAATCGCATTTTATGAAAATATTTCATTTGATGTGTATTTGAGAGTTCTCAGTGACTCACGGTGGTGGTGTCGAGTTTCGAAAATACTCTACAGCGTCTACAATGCAAAGTGAAATTATCATAGCGAGAACACAGGTTCTTGAGCTGTATCTACACGTGGTTTCTTTGCGCAGATTGATGCCGAGTTTGTTTACTTACTGTACTTTTTCTCAGATATTCTTGTAAAAATTCTAAAGTATCCAAACAGCTACAAGATAAATAAGAAGATCTAGGAAAGGCAGCAAAACTCCTTTAATCAATTCGGGAAGACTTATTTTAGAAACATAGCTCTGATCTGAATGAGCCATATTCTAAAAGGGGTAATGAACTCTGTTTGAAATGCTGCATTTCACCAACAACTACAAGAAAACGGACAAATAAGCCCAGAAGACTTGATGGGTTCATTGTGCTGGAGACAACTAACCAAAGATCTGATCGAAATCATGTACAACACATCATCATCTTCCATCGTACTTCACTGTTTCATTAGGGAATTAGATCGTCGTTTTTAGAAAGAGTCCAATGCCATATACTCTGGAATTTTTGCTCCATCTCCTGGAGGACAGACATTCTTGTCTGAAGAAGACTTAAATGCATCACTGTCATACTCTGTTAATCAAAACGATTTAAAAAATGACAAATCTCTAGTCAGAAAATTTCTCCTGAATGAGCCAAAGAAGCCTACATGGAGTGTACAGTTTCTTTCATTTATATGTCCTTATAAGGCTGGATTTGATTGTATGTACAAATCATTATTGATTTCTGTCTGTTACCACTGATTTTTGTGAGTACTTAAAAATGAAATTAGTGAAAATATTTCTTAGAAATTCAATGACCAGTGATAGATTAAGTTCCATTGCGCTACTATCCATTGAAAGAACACGTGCCAAGGGAGTAGATTTGGATAGTTTCATTGATGAATCTGATAACCGTAGAATTAAAGCTGCGTTTATATTTTTTCAGTTGATGATTTAAATAAATGAATTTTTACACAAATATTTTGTTGTATCACTATTATAATTTTCGAACAAAATGCACACTGAATCTAATGTATCTCTCGTTCAATGGTTCGCTATTTTTATTTTAAAGTCAAATATAGTCCTCAAAGTAGAACAAGATTCTGGACATTCTGGAGAGGTCTGCAAGACTTATAAATTGGGAAGAAACTACTTGATTTTTAAAATTTTAGAGGCTTAATCTTTTCACCTTGACTACTTTGCACCTTCCACAAGATATTTGCCGGAGTTGTCCCCTCCGCTTACTTCTAGAGGTCTAGAATCGCCATTACTTGGTACACTGATGTTAAACTCAAAGTTTTAAACGATAATTTTTGAATTTACTGTCTTGTGAGTTAAAATTTATGTTTTGTAATATTTTAAAAATCTAGTATCCAATTAATAAAAAGCATAAATTACTAATTTAATTTAGAATTTTGCCATACAAGTTTATTTCATGCCGCTAAGACTAATAAATAATATGAGAGTGTCAAGAACATTTATTCTCCTCCTGCTTTGTCTTACCTTTGCTCTTTGATTTTGAAACCACACTTGAACCACGCGAATTGAGAGTTGTGTTTTTTCCGCCAAGTTTTCTCGTATCTATAATTGGAGTGGAAAGTGAATATAAATAAATTAAAAAATTTCTCATTTTTTGTTCAATTACTTTGCGTGATGGTTTGTGACACTGATTAAAAGCGTCTTTCAGGATTCTTCTTTGACTTATTGCTAGAATTGTTCTTGGTCTTTTAGAACCTCTTTTGTCATCCTCATCGTAATCGTCATCTTCTTCTTCTGCTTTCTCACTTTCATCAACTTATTTTTGTAAAAAGAGGAAGAAAAACAGTGAAGAAATGACTTAAAGTAAAATATTCGCTTAATTCTAGAAGGACGCACTAATAAATTAGCCATAAATACAACAATTGTGAACCTTTTTACGTGGACAGTTTATTAGGATAAGAAATACACTCTCATTGTGGGACATTTTAGTCTTAGTGGTATAAGAAAGCATTAATTCACTGTGCAACACTCAAAAAAGTACACGAGACCTATGACCATTTTTATGTGCAAAATGAGATGGGAAATCCATTTCTGGCCTTCTTTTTATTGAATTAGGCATGGTTTTTGCAGAAGTCTCAGTGTATACTCTTTTTGTCATTATTATTATTAAATAAAATTCTCTACCGGATTGTAAAATGGTTTTCTACTCCAGGGCTAGTGAACAATCTTAGTAACACCTACAATGTGATATGATGAATAGCACTGTACAGTTTAACCCATTTAAGACCAAGCAAAGCAGACGATATCTAAAAAAACGCAGACGATTTATATTCAAAGTCATTGAAAAAAGCAGACGAAGATGAAATTACTTATGTTCCAAAATAGGAACATTGGTCGTAAATGGGTTAAAATAATATTTTCTGGTTTATTATTCTGTGCTCATATTTAAAGATTGTCACTTAATACTGACTGATACTTCAAAGCTTGTGTTTAATGTTTTCTTTCAGATCTTATTTGTTTTCAACAATGAGTGCATGACAGGACAAAAATGATGCAAACAGATTCTGTTACATGTGTGGGGGACTAACTTTTGTTAAAGAAAAGCGCAGTATTACACCCACACCAAGAAAATGTACAAGGCGTATTTCGATTGTGACTTGGGAGACCAGGATAAGTCATGAGCTCCTCATTTTTGTTGCCTTGCAGGTGTGCAGACATTGAGTGCCTGGTATGCAGGGAAAAATGTTCACTGAAGTTTGGTGTGCCAATGATTTGTTGTGAGCAGAAAGAGCACTAATGATTGCTATTTCTGTCAGCAAGACTTTACAGGCTGCACTACACCAAAGAAAAAGGAACACATTGTTTGCCTAAATTTGCAATCAGTAATGCTCCCTGTAGAGTACTTAAAAAATTTACCTGTGCCCAAACCTCCAGATCAAGGAATGCTGAGTTCCATCCGTGCAGAAGAACATTCTACTGGTGAATATGTGGAGCCGAATCATCCAAAAAGCTAGAATAAACAAATACAATTTTGTCAAGGGGTGACTTGTGCAGGGATCTTTATTTAACCAAAGACAAAAGTGAGTTTCTTGCATAGGGTTTCAAGAACGTAGTGAAGATAACACTACAGAAAACGTTCAGAGGATCTGTTTGCATTATTCACCATGAAAGATGTCTTAGGCTTTTGTAATTCACTGAACTTTTTGAGCAACTGGAAATACCATATGATAACACCAAGTGGACCACTTTTCATAGATGAATCCAAGGACAGCATCAAAGCTGTTCTACTACACAATGGTTACACTCTGCATTCTGTTACCACAGCACAGCCAAATGATATGCAAATCTGAAATCAATTCTAACAAGCACACCGTATGATGACCATAACTGGCATATTTGTGCAGATTTCAAGGTTATGGCCATGGTTACTGGCCTTCAACTTGGCTATACTAAATTTTGCTGTTTCTTGTGCTTATGAAATTCTAAAGCCAGAATTGAACATTATGTACTCAAGGATTGGCCGATCCGAGATGAAATCGAGCAAGGAAAACACAACATCATGCCCAAACCACTTGTGATAAGTGATAGAATTCTTTTACCACCTTTGCATATAAAAACTTGATTTGTTTAAGCAATTTGTGAAAGCCTTGGGCAAGAAATCCTTCGCATTTGCATATCCTGCAGAGAAGTTCCTTTCCCTGAGTCAAGCTAAAATTAAAAGGTATCTTCATAGGTCCCCAAATTCGAAAAATTGTACTTGATGAAATGAAGAGAAGCTTGCCTTTAAGTCATTCAAGAAAGTTTGTGATAACTTCTGAGGAACCATCGTTCAGAAGACTTGTGCAAGTTCTGAATGATCTGCTATCATGATATTGGATGTAACATATCTCAAAAAGTTCATGTTCTTCACTCTCATTTGAATTTTTTTGCGAAAAATATTGGTGATGTGAGTGATGAACATGGCGAGATATTACATCAGGATATTTCAGTGATGAGGGACGATTCAAAGGAAAATGGAACCCTGGCAAAATTCTGCAGGGTTATAAAAAAAGATCGCACTCCATACAAGAGGCTTAGAAGGACAAAAGTTGTTTAAACTGACACGTATGTGTTTTTAATTCATAACCAATAAATATTTTGTTATACCAACTAAATTTTTGCTTTGTTTTTGTAGCCCAGTATTTACAATGTTGTTCTCAATACGCAATATTTTGCAGTATATTATGAAACATATGGTACCTGGTAGAGGAAAACGGTTTCTAATTTAAAGGAATAAATGCCAGATTTAGAACCAGTATTATTTTTTGACACAAAAACAGGTCTTATTTAATCTGTAAATTTTTTGAACCTCATATTTGTTGCACAGTTCAGTATTTAACATGGAATAACAATTTATTATGCAAAAGTTGTATGAACAATATATAGGAAACATTGTATGAATAAAGTATAAACTCTCTAGATCTAGAGTCTAAACTATAAAACTATTAATCATATGAAAAGAATGGAAGAATATTTATTATTAATTTCATTAATTGCTTCTCTGCCGCGTGAGTAAGGTTAAGTAGATGCTGGATTCGATAACTCAATGTCTTGCGTTCGATACCGCATCAAGCCTCCTTCCCCCTTAGTTCGATACAAGCGGCGCAATTGTGTGTTTTCGACAATGAAAACACACTACTGTACCTTCACCTTTTTTATATCGTCACAAAACTGAACTCTGCATTCATGAATCTTCTTTCTCCATATATCATGGAAGCCGTCTTGAGCCAGATCTTGAGAAGCCGTTTTGAATCAGAGACTGCAACCATTTTTCATATGCATTTGGCAACAAGGGTGTTCAATTGATCACAACAAGAGCAAATAAGTTCTGCGGTGACATATAAAAATGTGCTAAGCTTACAAAGCATATTCTGGCATGCAAAATTGGGATCAAGCCTCAGGGTAAGATCTTTCCTATCGTCTAATTGATAAAAAATGCACCTGACCTATTTTCTATTGCACCACCACCTCGCAGTGATGATCTCTCTATGCCTACACATCCAGATAGAAATCAACAAACAGAGGAAGAAAGGTGCAACTCAGAAGATGAAGAGAGGGAAGATAACTATGATCTTACAGATGCAGATGTTGAGATGGATCATTACTCTTCAAATCAAACTGTTCCAGAGGTTTCACTGCGTCAAATTCCGAGATTTTGAAAAACTTCACAGCATTTCTCAAACTTCTTCATTAATGCAGACACGTTGTACCAGTTCAATGATATATGAAGCCTGTTTGATGCAATTGAAAATACATGTAATCCCAATAAGTGAATTCATTTCATTGATAGCTCCCCCAGAAGCCTAATAAATGTTTTCTTATAAGGGTGTTCTCGATAGTGGGCCAATTGCCCGCTTTTAGGCGAAAATGGAATTCACGTGGACATATTTTTTATAAAATATTTCGGCATTGTATAAAAATAAACAAATATTCTAAAGTTTTTTCGAAAACTTACTTTTTATATAAGAATTTAATGAATTCAGAATTTCATTCAAAGTAAAATTTTTCTAATCATAAATCTTAGCTAAATGATTCAGAATCGAGGATTTGTTTGAACTCTAAATAGAAGAATGGTTGATAAATCCTTTTTTTCTGTAATATGGAATCTGTAAAAGAAAATTTTTGAAAAGAATTTATTAAATATAAATGGAATGAAGAATTCAACTTAAAGTTTGAAAAAAAGTCAGAGATTTTTGTTATTTTTTACTTCATAATGGAGATTTTTGAATTTTTAAAAACCTCAGTGTGTGATTTAGATTAAAAGGGTGAGAAACGCTGCCTTAGCAGTAGAACATTGGTAAACTTCTATCTGCATCTTTGAAATAAAATTAGTATTGCAGCGAATTTGTTCGAGACTTTAAAATAATGGCATTTTGATGCAATTCTAACGAGGTTACGCTAAGTTTCCATTATCTCTATCATTGTGATATTAGATTTAAAAAAATACGGATTAACAAAGAAAGTGCGGCCCTAAAGACTAATTTTTCAGTGGCAAAATATAATATCAAGTATAAGACATTATTAGTATCAAAAAGTTTTTTTCTTCATTACATATTAAACTCGGTTTATAGAAAGAGATTCTTACTCCTTTTGATAAAGATTCTGTAACTTCAAATACCTTCAAGACTTCTTTCCTAAGCTCGGATAGGCAAATATGTGAGCAGGCATGTTAATTGGACTATAAGTCAGAAACTTATGGTTAATTGATTAATTTTTGGTTCAAAATTTTCAAAGAAACTAAAAAGAAGAAAAAATTAAGCCTTTTAAAGTGTATTGTTTTTTGTAGTACAGGATTTTCTTGGCAATAACAGAACTGACAATTATGTTGAACTTATTGAAACCTTTGTAAAGAGCTCTTCCCAGAGGGACTGTAGAATGACCTTGAAGGTCCATATTCTTGATGCTTATATTGACAATTTCAAGGAAAATATGGGGTTGAAAATTTCATTGGAGGGTAACTTGTGACTTATTCGGCAATTGAATGACAGCAAACATAGAAAATTGCACATTTTAACTTTATAAATTTGTCTCAGAGAATTCAAAATATTACATACTATTTATTTTTGTTTTATTTCTCTAAAAATATAGTGAAATTTAAACCTTTGTTAAATCAAAAATTCATCCTGACGCCATAAAAGCAAATTTTAAAAGAAGTGATGAGCTTTTTCTTTTGCTTTGCAATAAAAATGGTTGGCAAAAATCGTGTTACATAGTGTTATAGGTGCCATAGTAAATTGATTTTGTGCGATGGAGGGATGCTGCTTGCGTTAGGATTGGCTCTATATTTATCTCACAAAATCCAAAGAGCATTGTGACATTCACGTAAAGATAGAAGAAAGGTAAAAATTGAAAGTGCTCAAATTGGGGAAAAATATAATACTTGAATGGGTAGTGTGGATGTATTTGATAAAGTGCTTTCATTAGCTGAAAAACGTGGTGACGTTTGACAATGAACGCTCTGAATGTAACGGTAGTGGCTGCTTGCAAGCTTTATCAAGAGTTCCACAAAGGAGAAATTACTTCTCATATCAATTTTCGTGAATCTCCTCCAATTCAAAGGAATTCATTTAAAAAGAAAACTTTTGGTCTAGTAGCTTCAGATTATTCTTCAGAATCCAGAAATGTTAATACATTACATATTTGACAGAAGTTTCTTTGGATCAACAGAGAAAGTAAAATAAGAAAAGCAATTTAGCTTCAAACTTTGATTTTGAATGTCTAATTTTTTTTCCGTTAAAAAGTCAAGTGTTATCATTTATATAGTGTTTCATACATATTTAAGCATATACTGGTCCACTTGTCGACCCATGATTTTTATAACAATAAAAAATTTTAACAATTTATTAGTATAAAATAACTTTTTTTAATTTAAAGAATAAATTTATTATTAATTTTTCTTTTTCCTCCGTCCATAGGTTTGTTGGTTAATCGGTTAAAAGAACACGGTATCTCTTATTACAGAAAAGTGTGTATATGAAACCAATACCTGTGCTGTTTTCCATGAAGTCAATGAAGTGACTTTGTTCAAAGAGTTCTCTCTCTTCGAAGTCCTGGTTGCAGATGGGGTAACCATTGATGAATCGAAATTCGTCCCCACTCTCAAAGATTCTTTGGCAGTAGGCACAGATGAAGCAGTCAATGTGATAAACGATTCCAAACTCACGAAACTTGCGCACGTACTGGTCCGGAGATACAACTTGCTGACACGTGTGACACTTTTTGATACTGCGTCTAAGAATATTATATGTGCAATCAATCAATGACGTAGGAAAATGAAAGTCAATGCTGAGGATTTGCCACTATTTCTGTATTTATTATCTCGGGCAGAGGTTCGCAAACCCAACGCAGGGAAGCGACTTTTTTGTAGATTATTTTCCAGTAAACATACATCCAATATTTTTCATCTAACGCTTAAATAATCTGCGAAAAGGTGTCAAAATCACCTATTTAAAGTTCAGAAATAATAATCCAAGTATCTAAATCAGAAGAGGTTTATCAAATTAGTTGACATGTGGTCAATCAATTTCTAAATGGATCAACATTTTGGAAACTTATTAGGTTTAGTGTTAGCGCAATCGTACATACATATATATTTTTTGACATTGTTGACACAAACTTCCTATTTATTTGTATTAATACACGCCTGACACAAAAACAACTAGACATACATACATACATACAAATACAATTACGTATTGACATTAGACCCATCACCCATAGACTGACATACTTAAAGTAAAGTCAAGAGCTTTTACTATTAATTTTAATATTATTGAGATAACAAAAGCCTGGATCTCTTTTTGATTTTTCTGGAAAATTCCTTTTGAACAAGAGTATTTAAATATTTAAAATTTTAATTGTTGTTATCTTAAATTTGGTTTAGATTTAAATGAAATTACTCGTACTTAAAGAAGAAAAAATAAAATAAGTTTACAAAAAATCGTCTTGCATTAAAAAATCTGTATTTAAACGCCAAATTTAGTATAAAATATTTAATTTTTGTAAAATAATATTAACTATATATTTATAGCATACCTGTAAACCTAAAATTATTGAAACCTGGAAATTTTTGATTTTTTTGAAAAAAAACTGGGAAATTTTGCCCTGAACAGGGAGAACTGAATTACTCTATATAATTCTATTTAATCAAAGGCATTTTGTTAAATGTAATGGACGATTTATTAGAACACTGCAAAATACAGATTTACTACTTAACACAATAATAATGTACTTCAAAGATATACAGCAAATTCCCTGCCTCCAATTATAGCAAATATTTTTGCGTTAGGGGTTATATGTCTTCATGGATAAAAGCTTTTTATATTGCTTTTAATAAACATAAATAATTTTTCATTAAAATTTATATGTGATTAAACAAATTTTTATAATTCAATATTATTTATTTAATCATATTATTTTTAAAATAGTAAAATGAATCATTAACATACAATACACATTACATATGGAGAAATTGGAGAGGAAGCTGCATTGAATAAACTTTTTTTCAAATCGTGCTTAATCGAAGAGAAAATTTAAAGGTAAATATGTGTGATACTGATGATAAGTTAACATATTTATGATTGTGTTTACTAGCTATAAGAAATAGCTCGATGTTAATTTTATTTTTCGTTCCGATAAAAAAACAACTTTTGCTATCGCGCATAACACGTTTCTCATTTCGAAAATGATTTTTACTCCATAAATGTCAAATTTTTGCCTACTAGCAATAAATATATTGCAAAAAGTATCAATACATTACGAATAATGAATGATTAGCCCCATTTTTCTTTCCACTCTCTACTTTTCTGCTCTCTTGCCTTATTCATATTTTTACTTATCATTAAAATCGAATTGAGAAAAATCGGAGTGACGTCTTAAGTTTAGTAGGAAATAATATGCATTTCATGATTTATATTCTCTCCATATTGTTCACCAACCTAACAACGATACAGATCTTCACACTAAGGAAGAGATGTTAATGATAAAGATCCAGCTTTTCCAAAAATAATGAACCATTGCTGCAACCGTTTAAAATCTTTTCCCAAGTAAATAATGTTCCTTTACCTATTTTTCTTCAGCTTTTGGCAGAGGTGGGCCTAGAAATTTATGGTAAGGCATCTTAACTTAGAGATAGCAATTCATCAATCATACTTTCCTAATAAAACAGTATAATATATTGAGAGGTATGCTAATAACTTTAAAAATTTTATAAGCTTACTTTTTGGCAAAAAAATAGAATTTATTTCCTGATTCAATCGTGACCGAACATTTGGCCAACAAAGATTTAGCTGAACGGACATTTGGGCGGATGCACATTTGGCCAAACGGACCTTTAGACAAATGGACATTTCACCCAAAATGTACATACAATTTGTAGATGTTGCTTTACTTCTAGTAACTTTGCAAGCTTGTGCTCTATACAAATTTGCAACGTAATTTTGTTTTCTTTTATTATTCCTAACTTCTGTACACAACTGATGTGATTAGCAATTTTATCTGCTAGACGTTAGATGACAAATGGTCCATCGTTACAAATGTTCGTTTGGTAAAATGTTTGTTAGGGCAAATGTCCATCACCAATATTCATTCGGCCAAATGACCGGACACCGATTGAATACCATAATAAAAAGTTAAATTATTGTACTTTTTAAAAAAAAAAGAGAAATTCAAAGATTTCAAGTTGAAATGAAAAGTAATACATAGAAAATATATGCACGAGTGGAGGCCAAGTGATGTTTTCTGAAATTAGACAAATTTTAAGCCAAATAAACAAAGCAGTGATCTTTCGATTCAAAAAGTATGCGGCTGCCCATTCTAATACCAATAACTTTATATTAGAAGTATGGATATTGGATAGCGGTTTTTTATGGCGATACAAAAGCTACATAAAATGAGTTTTCTTTAAATTGGCCTTTATAAAAAAAATCCAATAATAAATGCTTAAAATATCCGATAAAATGAAAAAAATCATGAGCATAGAAAAGAATTTATGTTCCATAGATAAGCTAAATTTTATCTTTGCTTTGTTTCTACTCATTTTAATATATTTTTAATCTTGTTTCCTCTTCAAATTTTCTTTTATTAAATCGTAAGGGGAGATGTATCCAAGATCTGTTCTAAAAATTGCGCGGTACAATAAGATAACGGATAGAGCAGTCCTTACACTATATGAGTACAATTTATGTGTTTTTATTTTGTGTAGCCTGCTCGTCTTTAACCGGTAAATAGGTAAACGCATTGAATGCTGCTTATATATGATAAAAGATTGATAGACAATATGGAATTTATATCTTTTAAAAGAAAAAATGGCACTTACCGACATACTACGTATTGTACAAGAATTTTGCAAAATAGTTTCGTGATCAACAGTTTTAACAATTTCATTTTCTATAGTTAGCTCTCATATAATCGAAACGCGTCAGCAACTCTGACACTGTTGATCACGGGCCATCTAATCTATCGGTCCCAAATTGATAAAATAGGTCAAAAAGGGGTAAATCCCACCATCCATTGTCTTTGAGTTTTTTTTTTAACAAAGATCACTTGGATAAAAGTGTAAACTTCTTTGCTATATATTCTAAATTTAAAGAGCTACTCTTAGTATTGGAAGAGAAGAATTTAAAGTATAATAGAGATACTGGTCTAATATCAATTAGTCTAAAATTTATATAAAAATAGATTGTATAAAAACAAAATAATAAATGTTAGATATTGGTTTATAATAATGTCAATTAGTCGAAAAATGATATAAAGAAAATATTAAATTGTAATACTTTATTTCATAAAAATAAAAACATTTTGTTCCAATAAAATACATTAATTCTTCCAAAGGATTAAGTCTCATATTTTAGGAATTACTTGAAAGCAAATTTTAATACTACGCTTATATTATTCAAAAAAAAAAGTATACAATAATTAGATAAAAGATAACTGATTAAAGTTAAGAAAAATAGATTTAATTTATCAAATCACATATAAATATGGTTCCAAAAATTACTCTATTCCTACGTTAGGATATAGAGCGAGACTGGAATGAAGTTTTCAACTAGCAATAACCGCACCTCGGTAAAACCTCACTGGTTACGGTACCACCTCTGCGCAAGCATACAAAGCAAGATGTAATTGAGTATGTATATACAATAATATTTCTTAATATAAAAGGTTTTGTTTAATTATAAATATAAAGATTCCAACAAAACTGATATCAAGAAATTTTAATTTATTATTTCATTAATTTAAATGATTACTATATCACCATCAATACCATGTATATTTTATGATAAGAGAAATAAAATTTTTAATTCACATATATATTTTAACGCCATCTATAATTTAGAATTTATTTAACTTTTTATAATTCCAAACAAATTTTTTCACAGATATGTATTATTGTATTAAAAACTTTATATTACCTTGAAAAGCATTATATTTTTGGGAATATTGGTAATACCCTATTTTTATATTTGATTGAAATTTTAAGTCAATAAAATGATTTGACGAATATTCAAAGTGTGTGTTTGCATTATTGATTAGTTGCAAGGGAAGAAATGTCTTGATTATTCATAGTCACGACTAACGTACTATCATCGATATGAGAACAGAAGCCTTGTGTTAGAACAAGCATTATAAATTAGATACGATTTTCTATTATATTATTCCACCTCTTTATCTAAAAGAAATTTAAATTAGATGACGTTAATTATTAAGTTGGGAGATTGTCGTGGTAAAATCAAAAAGTATTTAATAAAAATTCTTGGCATGATTAAATGATACGTGGGTACATGGAAGAGTATTTAACGATTAAAAATTTTTCACATAAATCTAAAGTTTACACTATTTAAGCAAACATCTCACTTGAAATTTGCCAATTAGGAAACAAAAGATAAATGATTGACAGTTAAAATTGGTAACTCATTTTATGTTTATTTCTTTAATTAAATAAGGAAACTTTATATGGGGTAATTGAACACTCAGATTTTTCTATTTTTAAAGTCTTGATAAATATTCCAATTTTTTGAGGAGGGATTTTGACAATACAGAAATTAAAATCTTACAAAGCAATTTTTTCATAATTGAAAGTATAGTAATTAAGATTTTAAAACCACAAAGTGTTTCCACTTTTAATTACTGCATATACTCGCAATTTTAATTGGGGTCAGTGAAAAATCTATCTGAATCAGCGAGCTACAAAGCACAGAACGTTGTTATACTCATTTGCTTAACAGCAATTCTGTAGAAGCTAAATATCTGAACAATCCGGTCATTCAAATGTGATTTCCTTGAATGTAAAACACGTGTATGACCATCGCACAAGTTGATAAAGATAAGTAAGCAAATGTCAAACTGCTCGATATTCTCAAGCCCTACATTTGAATCAAAATTGACCTTGAAATCTTCCGAGATTCATTTAAGAAGAAAGGGATCTCAAAGAGCTAGATATGAGTTGTTCCTCGAATGCATTAACAAGAGTTCCTTGCTTCGAGTAACTTCTTTGAAGTTTATGTGCTTGCAAAAATTTTACTTTTTACTTGATCTTATTAAAATATACAATTTGTTTTTTAGGAAGAAGTCTAAACATTTTCTCTCTTTTTATGAACTGATTAGGAGCGGATACACAAGGGGGTTCTAGCCCCCCCCCCCCCACCCCTACCTCCTTCAAAAGTTTTGCTAAATAATTGCAGTATAAAAAATATTTGATATTTCTATATTAAATAAATATTTAATAATTATGCAAAATGAAAAAGAATTAAAACTGGATGTAGTTTGCAATAAAAAATATTTTTATAAGTTTTAGCCCCTAATCTTCCCCTACTTAAAGAGGTTCTGGATCTGTCCTTGGATCATGGTATATTCTACATATTCAGTCTATAATTTGACTTCGTCTTATACGAGAGATCGCCTAATAATCGAGAACATAATGTGATTTTGTTATAAAATAACTCCAAAATTTAGATAATAAATTGAATAAATTCTATTTAATTCGAAGGAAATTTAAAAATTGCTTTTGTTATAAGATCATTCATAACTAACAGATTTCTATTTTGTCAATAAAATTATTGTTTAACGGTTAGAGTACGTCAAAAAAATTATACGCTAAAGTACAACCCTGGGTAAAAAATACCCATATTAAAAATTTATAAATTTAAACCAAAATAGCAAAACATAAAAATATAAATACTTTTTTTGTATCAAACAATAATATAACTAAAAAACAAAAAGTAACTTTTTTTTTTATTTCAAAGCAGCTTATCAGATTTAGCATCTCTCAAATAACCTTCTGACACATTACATGATTCTTTGACTTTCTTCTTTCTTACAAAAAATACATCTCTTTGCTTTTCTATTTTGATTTTTTTAGAATTTACTAGTATTTTCCTCAACTTCATAACCACATAATTCTAAGGAGTTTACAACATTTTTTTTTGTAAAATTTTGTCCAAAAGTATCAAGAAGAATAACGGTGTAGATTTTTTGTCTAAAATCAGCACAAAACCTTATTTTCATGAAAAAAGAAATTGCACGAACCTTTGTTTTTACTTTTAAAGTCTTGTGGAGGTATAAATCTTTTTTTTTCCTGACAGTTCCTACGTAAGTGGTACTTTTTGAGAGTAATTTATCTGCTAATCCATAAGAACTGAAAAAATTATCCGCAGTTATGTTCCTACCGTTGGATAAAAAGGGTTCTGCAAGCTGTAAAACAATTCTTTCTGTGGATGTTTTTTCTGACTGATATTTTCCCTGTAAGCTATTTTTACCGATGTACACAAATCCATTGAAAACGTATGCACCATCAGAGCTTGAAAGCAAAAAAAACTTGATCCCAAATTTACCTGGCTTGGTAGGTATATATTGTTTGAACTTGACTCTTCCATGAAATTCCAAAAGTTGCTCGTCTATTGTTAAATATTCTGGTGCGACAACATATGTTCTTAGTTTTTCAAAAAACTTTCGACTAAAAACGTATTGGAGCCAAAGGACTGATTTATTTCTTCTTTTGACATCATCAAATCGCAAAAAGACTTTATTTGTATGAACTTTCTCACTTATCGTTGATCTGAAAATGGGGTCCATAAGCGTCGACCAAAGTTCAGTAGTTGATCTATAATGCGCAGGTATGCACCTGCATATAGAATAAAAGTTTCATCTCTTGTTGAAACTTTTTCCAAATCTTTGTTTGGAAGATTGAGAATTGAACTTCCTTATCTGGTCGAGCGTAAAGATTGGTATAAAGAACGGGTTCAATATTTTTCGATGAATATCATAATGGCATCGCTCTCACAGTCAGGTTTTAAGCGTCACGAATTTTGAAGGGAATTTCACGAAAAATATTAGCTTTTTGTTGTTTTTTGAGAAAATTTGACGGATGGTTATCAGTTTTTCCACCTTCGAGATCAAATTTGACTTTGTTTCTTGACCCTCTAAGTTTGACAAGACCTGCAGCTGAATGTATGTTGTTATAGAGACTTAGAACATATATTTAGTGACACATATGGGTATTTTTACCCGGGGACTCGCTATTTTATCACGTTTTGAAAATATGAAAAATCAGTTTTTATGAAGTTATTTTAAAGTAAATTGAAATTTAATAACTAAATTAATTTTATTTGAATCGAGTAAAAGTTTTTGATATATAAGATATAGAAAAAACAAATGGGTAAAAAATACCCAGGTTGTACTTTAACCGTTAATAAAAATTATGTAATTAAATCTTTTACACGCATATTAGCTTAGCTATCAAAATTAATGAAAATAATAATAAAATCTTTACTGCTAATTTCTCTTCAATAACAATTTTACACCAGAATAATGACTTAAAGGATCATTTAAAGTCATCATAGAAAATTTATGAAAATTCGAAAACGTCAATTCGACATCAAAATCGAGGAAAAGAAAATTAATTAAAAATGATACATGCAATAGTCTTTGTGGCAGAGAATGAGGTTTTCCTTAACGAAGCATCTGTCTGTGAGTTTTGAGTTGCAATCATTGCAGAATAAGCAGTCCTCATGCCAAAAAGAGTCATCAATCACAACGAGATACTTTGAATTTATTTCACTTTGACAATATTGACATACTTTAGGCAAAAAAATGTCTGAATACGCTTAAATACGCCCCAAATATGTATTAGAACGTGGATTTTCATCTATTAAAAAATGTCACTTTTTTAAACTTCTCAAATTATAAAATTTGTTGATCAAAGAGTATTTTATGGGGTTTTCATTTAAGAAATTCCTATTTATATACCTTTAAATATGCCCATATAAATACATGCAAAAAGGTTTTGAAATTATTTTTTTACATATCTCAATTTATGATATACAAAAGCTAATCAATTTAAACTTTTTAACAAATAATAATCTAACTAACATTTATACTTTCTACCAGAACCGTATCAATGGATCGTGACGCCCTAGGGCAAAGTTCCTGAATGGAGTCCCTCACCCCTTGCTCTTTCTTTTCTCACTCATCCCCACCCCATTCTGGCTTAAAAAGTGATTTAGAAAAAAAATGCTCGTATTTTTATCAAGCCACATAATTCAGATTCCATTAGATGTTCATTTTTCGTGTTTTAGCAGCAGCAAAATTATCGATGACTTCGTCAAAATCAACACAATCGAGAACTTCTTTCTCAATGCTCATAAGAGCCAGACTTTGGAGGCGGGCTTGCCCCATAGTGCTCCTTAGCTAGGAAAATGAAATAGCGTCCCCTATAGGTGTGGCGCCCCGAGGCAATTCCCCCTACTGCCCCTTTGATATGGCCTTGCTTTCTACTAACTTTTTAATATTTAATTAACTGAGTGAACAAAGTATAAAATAAAGTCAAGTGATATAAGGATATTTACATTATTTCTGTTTGTATTTATTAGCGTTTCCGAAAAATGTCGTAAAAATCAGAGAAAATTATTCTTACGTGCAGATTTTTAATTTCACTATATTTATACCACCTTGATAAAATTATTGATATATAATATAACAAATTTATTTGGTAAAATTATTGATTTATCATCATATGTAAGTTAATTCAACAAAATTTTAAGGAATAAAAATATCGCTCTTAAATTTTTAATTATCTCTATAAATTACTTTCTTATAAATTCTCTTTATAATTTTGAGAAATCAAAGTCAAATTTAGAGAAAAGATGTTGGCAAGACAAAAATATAATATAAAACCTGACTAAGTTTTTTTCTCATAAATAAGTCCTATTGTGTTTGTGTCATAAAATTAAGTTTTTAAGCAAAATGATACTTTTAATTTCTTCAAAAAGTATAATTTTAAATTATAGCCATTCAAGCCAGGGCCGGTGCTAGGAATTGCAGGGCCCAATTAGAAATTTGATAGCGAAGCGCCTACTATACATATAGTAAAATTTATCGGTGTTTATATTTCATATAAAAATAGACATTTAATGCTTGGTATAAAGAAATTGTATCATTAAACTTTTAAAGTTTTTACTTTTAACATTATGAGAAGCAAATTAGGCAACTACATATACTCCTTTAGAAAAAGACTCTTCTAGCTTTTTTATTAGCAAAATCTTTTTAAATATTTTCAGTCAATATCTTTATCATCTCGCTTTCTATAGGAAGCATTCCCAAACTGTTAAGTCTTTCTTGTGAAACCGTAGACCTCACGTATGTTTTAACTAGTTTCAGCTTTGAAAAGCTTCTTTCTCCTGATGCAACAGTTGTTGGCATCATTAAATAAATCCTCAAGGCAATGAAAGCATTAGGAAATGTTATAAACCTATTATTATCAGGCGTTCAAACAGAGCATAAGGGTTGGAAGAAAGTTTTCAGAGCTTCACGTTCTTTAATATTTTGCACCTCATATAATAAAGGAAAAGACTCTTTAAAGCACGTGGCCCAATTTGATAACATCGGTCAAATCGGCTTGCAACCGGCCCTGATTTAAGATTCTAAATATGATCACAAAAATTTCAGAATCCGAAACTTCAAAATGAGCTTAACTGAAGTTTTAAAAAGCGTCTTCACATAATATATTTAGATATGCACACATGCTAAGCCATTGCATGATAGCATTCATATTGGGGGATGCATTCATTTCTACGCCATCTCAATAAAGTTGGAATTTTTGAGAGTTTAGAAAATGGAAGACATATTGTTGGATAAATTTTCTTCAAAATAAGCTCAAAATTGCGATATATGTGAATATTTGTTCCAACTATTTACTTGAATTAGATATTAAAATTTTAATATACGCTAACTGCTTTTAAGACTAAGTTATATCCATTTATATAATTTAGGAAAAAAGAAAGCAAATTTGTGCGTTTTTTTAACATATGCTTTTTTTATAAAAACTTTTTTTTGCCACTTTTAATTGAATTTTCTTCCTTATAACTTCCATTTCTTTGTTTCGCTATCATATTTGCTTCAATGTTTCAATAAATTTTATACTCACTTTTTTTTAATAACATTTAAATTAAAACAATTTGAGAAGGGTTTTTCTTAAAATGGCGAATAAATTGATTTACAAATTCTTGAAAAAAGGCTTTTAGCTTTATTGACGAGCGACATGAATTTTATCTTTGCTTCTCATGTATAGGTTTGCTATACGCCAGGAATTGGAAGGTACAGTACTTCTTTCAGATACTCATCCCGTCTCAAAGCTCGAATTTTTCTGATTGAAAATTTTTTTCTAAAATTTTATTTGAAAAAAACTTAATTTATCGATTTAAAAATATATAAAATTATGATTTTTTGAAAATCAGTCCCTAAGAGAAATTTAATGGGATTTAAAGTTCAGTTAGATCATGGGCTCAACATTTCGATTGTGACCATGATATCTGCAAGGTTTGATGCGAGCGTCACACAAATCGTTAACTTAACTTACCTTAACTTAAATTCGTACGTGCCTCAAATAATGAGTTTGCCTATATATTTAGATTAAAGTTTTTACCTTTATTTTACCATCTAATAAACAATTGTACTATCAAGTGTAACACTTGAAAACTCTTTTACTATTCAAACACTTATATTTTTTCTAGCATTACTTCTATTTTCTGATTTGCCACTAGATTTTGGATTGGGTAAATGCCCTGTTGAATAGTCTTCCTAACACCCCAACTACCCCATTTCCCGAAGGGAGGAGGCCTCTCCCCGTTTCCTGTATTCGGAGAAGAATAATGGGAAACTTTAAAATGTATTTATTTATATGTTATTGTATTTTTTCGTAAACAAGGATAGCCATAGGCATTATAGGCCTTTATAACCATATGTTGGTAATTAGCTGTTTCTCAACAGCATTCTTATTACATTGTTTATAAATATGGCAGTTAAAAGTCAATATATTCAACTTTCCTGTTCTAATAAAACTGCATAGAAACTAAAAAATAGATTGTTATATTTTGTAATCATTTAAATAAAACATAATTAATATGGAATAACATTTTGACTCGTCCTAAGTGTACATGCATAAATTAAGTGATTTAACTGAAGATTTCATCAAAGGAATCGAAATAAAATGAGAAAACTTGACTTTACTTTTAAATTATGGCGCTAAGTAAGAAAAACTTCTTAGAGTTCCATATGAAAGACTAATTCATGTGTTTTTTGCACAACTGAGCTTTGAATCCTCAACGCATATTTCGAGACAGTAAATGAACTGATAGACAGTAAAAGAAGCAACAATTAAAAAGAGAACAAGAAAAGAACTTTTTGAAATTTCAATCTTTTTTCAGACTCACCAGTTACACAATGAAGAAGGCGGTTGCTTAGTGTTGAAATCTACTATTAAAGGAAAGCCTTAGGGGAAGTGAAAAGTTTAAAAGACAAGCTATTCTGGCTAAGAAAGAGGATAAATTAATAACGAGGGAATCTTTCCATGATGTTTTGCTTCATATCTTGTTAAATCTACAAAAATAAAAGAAAAACGGAATCTTTGAAATTTACAATGAAGGATTCGTTCGATTTATTATATAACAATATCGAATTTGAAGATGAAGTATGCGTTATCCGAAACTACATGTAAAAAGAATTACTACAAAAGAAATCATAATAACTTGTGCCTAATCATTGCACTTTTTACAAGAAATTTTCAAAAAATGTGGGTCCCAATATTTCAAAATCTTCAAACCTTATGTTTAACTAATTTCTTAAATTCAACTTACTTTTCACCCATGTTTCATCCTCTCTTATTGAAGATTAATTGGAAAAAGTGATACAATATAGAGGAAATTTTTACGTCTATTTTTTAAGTCTTTAGGTCAATAGTCGTATTTGTGTCGAAACTTGTTTCTTTCAATCACTCTGTTTTCATATGGTAATATATTACGCGTATTGTAAGCATGTTTTTACGGGCGTTCTCCACTGCTTAGGCATATCTGCAGAAAATTTTCTAAAATCTAACAAAGGCAAAAAGCATGAACGGTATTAAAAGACAAAAAATATTTTTAATTATTGTGAGTTATCAAAGACAAAAGTAAATAATCTTTCCTTCACTTTTGCCAAAAATATTATAAAGAGGCGCTGAAAACGATTTTGAAATGGGGTGGAACTCACATTTTTTTGAAAATTCCAATTACGTCGATCCTCGCTACAAAGGTGTTCATTGAATGTTTTTCAATTTCTTTCCAAATGCCAAAATACATCCAGAAAATGATTGCAACAAAACTAATACACTAAAATCGAAAGAACTGATAAAAATTATTGCTGAAAATGTTCTATTTTTTTTTACAATCAAATTGAAAAAGAATTTTAAAAGCATAAATCTCAACATCAATGAAAATTAATGAACAAAATCAGAAGACAAAAAAATAAAAGAAAATTGGGAATAATAAAAGAAAATTTTATGAGAACAAAACATTTCGAACTCGTTGAAAGACAGGAAAGAGACTTTACATCCTTTATGTAATTTATTAAAAAATATTTAACAATACCATCTAGTTCAGTGTTTCTCAACACTTTTTAGAGGGGTCCAGTTAAGAATTTGTTGAGGAAAAGTTCTGAAAGTGAAAAAAATATGATATATCATGGCAAAAGGCTGAGTTCTCTATATGATTGCTTTTCCATCTTCATATCTTGTTGAACCAGGTTTGATACTAAAATTAATTAAAATATGATTTATTTTTAATTAGTTATTTTAAAGAGTTCATTCTTGTTCTTTATCTTCATTCAAAAAGCCAAAATCAATTTTCACTGGAACGGTAAGTTCTAAAACGTTAATATACTTATATCACTTGTCATTATTTTATACTTTGTTCACTCGTTTAATTAAATATTAATTAAAATTTTTACTGGTATGGAAAGCTGAGATATCAAGTTTAGCTTCAAAGAATGAAGTTCAAATGTCACACTATAAACATCAAATTTTTTGTAAAAAAAAATTCCCACTTTTTTGACATGATAAAATCTGATATTATAAAATTAAATTATTTTTTGATAATCAAAGTTAAAAATATATAATATGGAAACTTAATTGAGTAAACAAATTAAAAAAATTATGGTTAAGAACGGAATACTTATTTTTATATTTTTGATAAATAGAACCACAAATAAAATTCCTAACAATAAAAAATAAGAGATCCACAAAAAATTCCCCATTTCAAATCGGGTCCATAAGAGAAAAAGTTTCAGAATCACTGATCTAGTTCATCAAAATCAGGAAGAATTTTAGTCCAGAATCAAATTTTATTACGAACAAAGGAAAGGATTTTGACATTGGGAAAATTAGCTCTTAAATCACCTTTCATGCAAGGTCCATATATTTCATTTTAAAATAACATTTTTTTGAATTTTTTCGCGACCCCAAACCGTTCCTTTCAGAGAAGAGGCTTCCTTGCTTTGATCGACCCCTGCCCTTCGACTTGCTAAATCGCTCCTGTCAAATCCACTTTACTTCATGTTTGAGACTTTAAATCTCTAATGCTATACGTTTTGCAGTAAGTAAGAAAGAGTCAACGCAAAAATATATTTAAAGCGTTTAATACGAAGGAAAAGACTTGTTATTTAATTAAAGAGTTAATTAAGATAAAAGAACTACTTTTCTGAATGTAAAATGTATTTCGTATGGTGGAAAGTGAGAGAAAGTAGGCAAGATAAAATTAATTAAAAAATTTTGATGAATTTAGTTTTTTAATTTAAAATATAGCTTGATTTCATCTTACTATTCATTGTGAAGTTTATACGATTGACTTTTGTATCATTTTATGAGTAATAGAAATAAATTGAAAATTTAATAAGAGATAATGTTGAATTAATTATTCATCATCACCATCTATCATTTGCGCTATTTCTGTCTTACACAAAAATCATAAATAATTTTCAAATACTTAATTGACACCGAAGCATCCAATGGTGTTTGAGCGTTTGAAATGAGTGATGCCTGAAACAGTGATATTCAGAATACTAATCACGATTTAACAACTCAATAATCCTTCTCTAATGTTAACGCCAATATTGCAAACATACAAGACCTCTGGATGCTGTCTATGCCATGAAAGACATCTTAATTCCTCCTCTTTCAGTAATAAATCGTTTGACTTTTATCGTAAGTGTGTCATATTTCCCATAAACGCGCGCTACGCGCAAACCAATTACTGCAACAAATGAATTTTTATCATTATGCATTCATATACATGCAAGCATTCGAATATACGGGATTTAAATATGCAAAGCGCATACCCCTCATCGCTTAACGCCAATTTTATGACCGTGAGGTTCCATCACACACATCCACTTTGATTCTGTGAAGCGTGCCAATGACGCTTTTCGCGGCCCCAACATGAAAGTTTTTTGCAGGCCGTTTCAAACAGAGATCAACTAACGTCTCCAACTCTCATTGGGACGGCACTTGACTTTTTTGATTGTAATAAATCTTTCGGCTTTTTAACTCATTCATATAAATTAAAATTATTAAGTAAATTTAAAAAAACATTAAATAGTTTTAAAAATAAAAAACATGGTCTATATATAATTATGACATGATGTATTTAGTTCTCTGTGTAAGGTAATAATATTTTGACATATTTTATTTATTATTCCGTCTTGGACAATTATGCTTTATAGAGCACGGCACGGGTTTTAAAAATTGGTCCAAAAAGGCTTGAACCTTTTTTAATAGCATCTAGCTAGCAAATCTGAAATTACAATAGAAAGGGTATAGGCTAATTCCTTCAACATATTGTATTGTAGATGTAATAAAAAATGTACTACAATATACTATCACTAATTCACAATGCTTGGGATTCGGCCTTTCCCAATTAGTGATTTTTCCTGATTGGTGATTCTTATTTTAATAAAAAAATCACATTTGCTTAATTCATTTCTATCACTATAAACTTGGCTCGAACTAAAATTCAATGTTAGATGTCAGTTTAATACTAAAAGCAGAGCCCGCGCTACCTATATATTTTTGGGGTAAATGACCCCCCCCCCCCCATTTTTATTTTTTGCCCCCCCCCAACTGAAAATTTTCAACCTGCCCCAAATGTCTTAACTTAAGAAAAAATTATAAAAACATATAGCTATGCAAGTAAACAAAACTGTTTCAAAATGATTAAATGCCTTTATAACAATTTATTTTTGTAATTTAAATAGTACTTTTAGCGCCCTCTTCGGATAAGATAATAAATTTTTATTGCCCCTTCACATCCACCCCCTCCCCCCCCCCCCCCCCTAATAATTTTTTTAGCGCGGGTACTGACTAAAAGTACAACAAAAAATCATTGCATATTAGAATTTGTAAGTTAATTTTGCGATGTACTGATTCTACAGGGTGTAGACAATTTTCTGAACTTATTGTTTTGAGTGTTTTCATCTTTCTCTAATTACTTTTTCTTGCAAGATATAAAAAAGACTCACTACTTCTTCATTTATGAAACTTTTATCTTCTAAACCTGCAATAAGCTAAGTTGTTAATTGAATCAAGCATTCAATAATTTTACTAAATTAAAGATTTTTCCCGAATAACAAAAGATCCGGAATTAACGAAGATCCGAATTAGTGATTTCCAGTTTATAGGTAGTCAAATATCGAAAGAAACAAATGCAGCTTTGATGATGTAAAAGTGGTTGTGGCTTATGATAAATAATGTGCAATTAAAATGATTTAATCCAGCTATATTTTCCCCGTAGAACTTAGTAAAATAGGAAAGATTGGAATAAGATCGAGGAAAGAATGAAGAAAGGTGCTAGCGACTTTCGCGGACAAAAAAAGGCGATGGAACACAAAAAAAGACAAACACGAAACTTACAAATTTCAAAATTCTTAGGATCAAAGAAACTATAGATGATATCGAATATAGATGCGATATATATACAGTGGCGTGCAAAAGGTAAAGGTAGGTGGGGTGTTTTCAACGAGAAGGCACAATTGCGCCGCTTCTATCGAACTATGAAAAAGTAGGCTTCATGCGGGTTCGAACCCAAGACCTTGAGTTATCGAAACCCAGTACCTAACTAACAATACTCACGCAAAAGTTTTCGGCTACAACTCTAAAAACTATGTTATTTTTTTGAATATTTTTCTGGATTTAAATGCTATAATTATAAAGATATAATTATTAATTTTTATAATAGTAAAATTTTTAAATTTTATTCTTTTTATATTTATAGAAAAATTCATTTATGTAGTTTACTTATTAAAAATGTAGAGGAAATGTTTTCGGCCAGAGAACTTTATTCATATAAATATTTTTTATTTTTATAAAAAATTCTTTATTTATAGTGAAGTTTTCCATAATAATAAAATTTTGACAATCTTCTGTTTTTATAATAAAATCTTTTGTTTGCTTGAGTTTTTAGATTTGATCATTTATACTTTATATCATTTTAGGATTTTTTTTAAGAAGTGTTTTCATCGAGAAGGCACAATTGCGCAGCTTGTATAGAACTATGAGAAAGTAGGCTTGATGCGGGATCGAACCCAAAACCTTGAGTTATCGAAAGCCAGTACCTAACCAACTTTACTCATGCCCCTAGATTAAGAACTAAAGTCGCATCCCTGTTAATATATAGAAGTCAGAGCTATAGCAAAATTGTTTAGATTATCTAGAAGTAATATATCTTAAAATTTAATTCAAATTTAAAAGTACATGAATTATTATTGCAAATATGGCAAAAACCGGTATTTCTCAAAAATAGATTTAAAAAAATGTACAAAAAATATTAAGAACCTCCTAATAAGTCCCAATGTTTTCTGCAAGACAGGTAATGTATAAAATTAATTAATCATGAAATATTTCAAAATATATAAAAAAAAATTGAAAAGTTGTACAGCAGCTAAGAAAACAGCTTTGACAAACGTTCAATTAAAAAAAGATTATTGAGGACAAAAGAGAAAGAAATTTAGGGTATTCTGATAGGCTAAGAGCTATTTTCAGAGACGAAACAAGATTGAGATTTGTTTTTATGGATGCAAATATGTTATAAGACGAAAAGGAATGAGGTAGAATGAACGTAACTTCGAAAATACTTAAATCATGAAATATATGATGATTTTTTTAAGGATTTATTTCTCAGTGGTGGGCGAAAGCTTTTGCACGGCAGTTTTTAGTTATACCCACTTTTTTGCTAATAAATTATGTTAATAAGGGTGTATATTATAAACTTCTCAGATAAGCGCATATTTTTATAAATCTACATTTATCTATTTATATAGTGCTTATTTTTGGGAATACTGGTGTAAATATCTTTGAGTTTCTCAACTACGAGAGTGTGTGTTATCATGATTTCACTGGAATATTTCAAAGAAGTGCACTTTTTTACTTTTTGAATTTACGCCAATTTTTCAAAGTTGTAAATGATAAAATTTGCGTTAAATTGTCTGAATCTTATTTTTATTCATTAATTTATTGCCGAATTCAAGCAATCTTCTAGGGGAATAATATAGACCCGGATTCAAGCCATCCATCCATACTAGGGGACAAGCCGCCCTGAAATTTTTTTTATCAAAATTTTTTTTTATCATTTTATTTTATCTCTAAATTTTCCGTTTGTATCTTATGTTAAAATAAAAGTTTTGAGTGATAGTAATAAAATGAAAATGGATTTTCTGCTAAAAAAATTCAATAAAAGCGGAATAATGGGAAAAAAGTTACTTAAAACAGCTCGTAAAAATTTTCTTGCGCCTCAACGTTTGTCAATAAAACAAGGAGGACCTTGCATATAATGATGTGACAATCTGCAATCTAACTCAAGACCACTGGTCCAATAACAAACCCGCTTGGCAATCGGCTGAAGCGAAGCTAAGATTTTAAAGAGGATCTAACAGCGAACATTTAAAAACAATAAATTTTACACATTTTATTTAATATTATTAGAAGAAATCATGTGACTGCGATGATTGTCTAGTTTCCCCTTTTATCACGGACAAGCCCTGAATGTACTTTCTACTATATGGTTGTATAGTGATCGTATATTCGTGATATCAAACATCATTACGGATATCACTTCCATGAAATAAGAAAAAGAAGATTTATTTGCAAAAAAAACATGATAAAGGAGAAATATTATATATAAAATAATCGATATAAGATATTTCTATAGCAATTTAAATGTACATGCGGTGTTTTATCTTTGTTTTGCAGGATATTCAAAAGTCGAGAAAGCATCTTGCATGAAATAACTCTAATAAATAAATAATAATTGAAACAAAATTATATTGATAACGAAAAATGCAGATAAACTTACATCTGTAAACAATATTTATAGCCGGGAGTGCATATTTTGTAACTTAAGGCCGAAACTGGCCAACGTTCAATTTAAAGCCTTTTTGTTATGGTAATCTTATGCTATAAAAAGTCAACTTAATCGATCAATAACTTTTAATTAACCACAGCTATCAACAGGGCCCGCGCTAACCAAAATGAGAGGGGGGGGGGGGGCTCAAAGAGGCTGAAACTATACATAATGAAAATACACACTATAAAATTTCCCTTTCTAGAAGCAAATTCGATCAACATCGGAAACAAGAGCTAAAGAAGGTCATAAAAGTAAGGTGATGAGGATTGAGGAGTATAATTAACTATTCACAGATCTACAAAAAAAATTTTCTGGCATGGACTAAGAACTGTTTTAGACAATTTAACTGTTTAGATTTGTTCTATCACATCACGTTTTTGTGCTATAGGTGCACCCTTTTTCTTAAATCTTAAAGTTTTGACTTCTAAATGTGTTAAGTAATGGTGTATTTAAGCCATGATAATATAAATTTTTTCCATATGAATTTTTGAATATATATTGAAATATACAAGTTTTTTCTTTTTACAGATTGTACTAATAATTCTTGCTAATTTATGATTTAATGATGGCCACAACATCGCTAGGAAAGTGCTCAAATGATCGAGATATATTTTGCTATATCTGTGGAAACTAATTTGAAGACTCAAAGCGCAACATCACGAACTTTCATAAGAGTGTGTATCTGGCATACTTTAAAGTACCACTTGGAGACCAAGATAAAAGTTAGGCTCCTCATAAAGTGTGCAAGTCTTGTCTAGAAACTTTACGGTCATGGTCTCAAGGAAGCAAAGTTAAACTAAAGTTTGGTGTGCCCATGGTTTGGAGACAACCCACTAATCACTTGGATAACTGTTATTTCCGCCTTGTCAAAGTAAAAGGTTTTAATAAGAAAAACAAACAGCATTTGCAATACCCAAGTATTCCTTCAGCCATTCGGCCTGTTCCACACAGTGAAGAAATACCTGTGCGTAAATTCATTAAGCTTCAAAAGATTTACGACACAGATCTCAGTTCAACTTCCTCTTTTGAAGAGGAACTGACAGATATTCTTCAAACATATGATGCAGACCGGGAAAAAGCTTCTCTATTTACCCATTCTGAGTTAAATGATCTGGTTATGGATCTATATCTGTTAAAAAAGTCTGCTGAATTGTCGGCTTCAAGACTGCTAGTACCTGGTACAAGTGTCTAGTTTTATCGCAACAGGGTAAAAGAACTGCGTATGTACTTTCATTCAGATGACCAGCTTGTTTATAGTACCGATGTAAAAGAGCTACTACTACTCTATGGGACTACCGGCATATGATTCAAAAGATTGGAGGCTTTTTATCCATAGTTCATGGTTGGTTGATATGTGTTGATCTCAACTTGATTAACTTTCTTCTTGGCCAGCAAGGAGGATACACAAAATATCCTTGTATTCCATGCTACTGGGACAGTAGAGCTACTGAAGAACATGGGAAGAAAAAAGATTGGCCAATTAGACAGTGTTTAACACCAGGAGATAAAAATGTGACCAATAAACCTCGACTTGACAGAAATAGAATTGTGTTTCCTCCTCTACACATAAAACTTGGGGGTGATGAAACAGTTTGTAAAAGCTCTTGATCACAATGGGCAATGCTTTAGTTATATATGTTCAAACATCACTTATGTGTTCACGTAATCTAAATATAATTGGCCTATATGTTTCACCTATATAAATAGCTCCACATATATTACAATCTATCATATAAATCACATTCCTTATATTGCAAAGCGACTCTACTCTCAGAATCTAAATTTATTTGTATATTTTTATAAAATAGTATTAGTTTTTCCATTTTTTTTATAAATTAACCTTCGTTTTTTTTATTGGTCAGTATAATGTTTTTCTAATAAATTTAAAATTATTTTTGAAGTGAAAAATGTAGATCGAATGTACAAGTTTTGTTGGATAATCGTAGTCCATTATTTATTTTTAGATTTTTATAAAATCATTTTAGTTTTCGGTTTTTTATAAATTAACATTAGTTTTTTACTTCTTTTGAATTAATCATCCAAAATTTAAGTGCGGGTTTGATTTACACTTTGATTCGAAAAATTGAAGAAATAATATTTCTGTATGAAGTTTTAGGAAACTCTTCTGTAAAAAATGGGAAAAATTTACTTTTTAATTTTTTTTTATAATGAACACACCACAATTATTACTCGAGATTATACTTGCATTGTAAGCTCTCAATCGTACGATAACTGCACGATTTTATGAAGTCAAATTACCTTGTTTGTAATTCCGATTGCATCAATCTTCTATTCAGTGGTTTTCAAACTGAAATTTGAGTGCCCCGAAGAAATTCAAAGGGGATCGAGAAGGGATCACTGAGTGAACAGCGGAACTAGCTCCCTTACCCCCTATCGACGGGCTTGGTTACAGTAATTAAGAGGGATAAAAATTTTAGGCCTTGAATTAGAGTTCATATACAGTTTTGGACAATAAAAAATATTCGTCTAGCTCAAAAATCCATGGGCTATACAAATGTGGATATTTTAAGTATTCATTCCACGGTAATATAGAAAGTCCACTCAGAAGATAATCAAGTCTAATAAATACTATAAAAAAGACATCTAATAAATACTATAAAAAAGACATATAATTGAGAAAAATATTGAAATCACACCCCCCCCCCCCCCCCTTTCTCTCGAATCGAACCCCTGACTATCACACTCACACACCCACTCTTCGTTCAAACTTCAGGACTATCTTGTTTGTAATTTTGATTGCATCAACCTTCTAGCTCAGTAATATATTTGAAGAAATATTTTTTCAGTATAAAGAGTTTAGAAAACTCTTCTCTAATATGTAATGATATATTCTCATCTAAATTTATTTGTATATTGAAGAAATATTTTTTCAGTATAAAGAGTTTAGAAAACTCTTCTCTAATATGTAATGATATATTCTCATAACCTGTACGGTTGAACGCGGGTAGACAACTTGCGTGTTATCTCCAACCCGTATATTACGATGATTCTTCTCCAACCTGTATTCTACGATGATTCATCTCCAAACTATATACTACAATGATTCATCTCCAACCGGTATACTACGATGATTCATCTCTAACCTGTATACTACGATGATTCATCTTCAACCTTTATACTACGATGGTTTCTATTCCATGTACAAATAACTAGGGAGACAATGTTCAACTTTCTGTTCACATTCTGCTAGATGTAAGATTTGATATACCTCATTCGGGGAGACGATGCCAAATAAGTTATTACCTATATACATTTGTATACTACGTTGGTTCATCTCCAACCTGTATACCGCGATAATTCATCTCCAACCTATATAATATATTTTATCAAATAATCAAAATAAAATTCTTTAATCAAAGAATCGAAAAATATTCTTTAAAAAATCAAAAATATCAAACTTTCTGTTCATATTTTGCTACCTCATACGATGTTACAAAAGTTATTACCTATACTTTGCAATTTGCACGATTTTAAATATTATATTTGTCGAATAATCAAAGAATCGAAAAATGTTCAAATCAAAAAATATTTATTCTTTTTAAATATATCGTTGGCTCCCCTTACTTTTAAAATAGAAAGATAAACCAAGTCTTTAATAATTAATATCAAATTATGCACATACGAAACCTTATTTTTACCTTATTCTCTGTGTAACAATCCAACTGATGTTCGCCACTTTAATAGAGAAATCGTTTCAATTTTTGATTGGTGTAAAGATGATGACATGACCATAAATATTTCTAAAGCGAAAGCTATGTCCTTGGGCAGTTTACCCAAGAATTAAAATTTTTCCCATTTTTCATTAGAACTTGTTGAATCTTTTAAACTTTTAGAAGTTGTCATGGACAATAAGTTGAATTGACATATTTCTCATTTTAAGTCGACTCTTTCAAAAAACTTAGGAAAGATTAGCATTTCAAATGTGTTCTACCGCTTATCACAAAATCTTTATTGTACAATGCATTTTTCCTTTCTCGCATTAATTATTGAAGAGCATTCTGAGGACACCAAAAGCTCACTTTTTACAATAAGCCCCTTATATTTTTCACCTTCAAAAAAATTATGATTGAAGACCTGTATAACTACAATCTGTCCATGTTCACATTTAAAATTTGTTGATTCTATGGCCTATGGTCGTTTTATACATGATTGATGTTTCTGTTTTTAAAATGCCTTAGTAATTGGGTGTGGAATAAATTCTAATTGGGTAAGGTCTTTCTTCAAAATTCATTGAAGTCATGGAAAGGAGCTTGTAAATCCTTTGATGTCAAAATGCGCTTAGGCTTTTGCAGTGTTTCTCAAACTTTTTCTATTCAACGCCCCCATAGAAGACACTATCGCCCTGTTAGGCGACATTATTTAAAAGAAACATCCCTTACAAAAAAATAAATTTAGTTTCAGAGTAAAAAATGCGTAGACTTCCAGGTGACCCTTAATTTTGATAGTTCACTAAAAATTGTTTTTTATTTAAATTAATCTTGTAGAAAATAATCTAACCAGGTAATGACCAATGTCTGTTTTAGAGAAACGTAAGAAAATATTGTAATTAAACAATAAATTGTGTCAAAGTATTTGATATTGGTCATTATTGAAAGTAAATAATCTAGTCCTTCTACTTCTGATGATCATGATTAATTTGTTGGATTATCATACCATTTTTGTACGAAAATAACAGTAATCACTTGGAATAGCATTAACTTAATGGATTAAACCCACTAATACATAAAGTTTTTTTACTGAAGCAATATCATAGTATTTTATAGACTTAGCGTTTGATAGCTTATTTATAGACCTAGCGTTTAATGCTTATTATTCATGGTGTAGGAACCACTATGAATAGCACCAGAAGCTATTTTTGATAGCCTCTTATCGACCTAGCGTTTAATGCTTATTATTCATGGTACGATCAGAATTCATAGCTATTGTAAAGTAGAACAATGAGGATTTAAAGGAATCTACTAGCTCTGCCAAGACATAGATGCTAAACACTTTTTTTTCTGAGTCAACACTTTTTATGTAGCCTTCGCGCCATTTTAAAAATTATTTAAAGGTCTAGTTTTCAAAACAAAGCTTCGTCTCAAACTTGAAAGTTTTGCAAAGTTTAATTAAAAAAGAATGTTAAAAAGCATTCTAAATAACTGCGGGTAATTAAAAAATTATATGTAGTTTTTACGGCTTTTCACTGCTTTATTTATCAACACAACAAAACAGAAATACCTGCCAACGCCGATAATAATTGGTCCCAGAGAAATATATGCTCGGGTTGTTCGAGGCCTATTGGTGATTGTATCTGTCGCATTAGGCAGTTGTCATTTGAAGTTTATAGATGCTAGCAAATTGGTAAATATGCGTGATCATTGAAAACCTCTTTGTATAGAGACAGGTATTTGCAATAAAAAACCGGTCTCTATTGTGGCCCGCTAAACCTTAGATAGACTTTAATACGGTCTGCCGCTTAAAATTGGTTCTAAATGGTCATTAATTATGGCCATTACTTTTACATCCGATGATGAATAATTTGTTCATCTTCATTACAAATGTTTTTTGATAAAAAAAAACATTTTTATTTAATTTCAATTTAGTTTCCATTTTCATATAAGTATATATGGGGAAGAAAAAAGTTGGTTAGTTTTTTTAAATTTTATTGAAAAGATATCATTTATACAATATTAGGATGGTGAAGAGATATTTTGGATGGAAACACTATTGATGCAATTCAGCACAAAAAGATTTAGACTTTTGGCAGTATCGAAGTCTCCAGTGTTAAGCGTGAACGTCTGATGATGCCACTTCACTAGAAAAAAGTAAGTATGATGTATCAGTTGCAGGGTAAAAAAAAGGCATTTAGAGATCTCTCTTAGTTGCGTTTGAGTTAACCACACTTTTATTTGTTTGGGCAACAAGGGTTGTGAAGCCGGAAAAATATTTTGTGACACCGACTCCGGCTCTTTTTTATGCGACTACAACTCCATGCATGTACAATTTTTTTAACAATCTTTCTGTTTCAATATAATGTACAATCTTTCTGTTTCAAATATTATAATTTATAAACCTTCAGCTTGAAATTATGTAAAATTGCTTTAGAAAGATCAGTTATAAATTACTGACTCACTAGTTAGTTTAATTGCACATGTACCACATTTCAAGATCGTTTATGGATATCAATCTTGGATACTCATTGAAATAGAATGGCCTGAATCTTAAAAAGTTTGATCTCTTTTTTTCAAATTAAAATGTTTTATTGATTTGTATTTGTAGGCTAGTCTTCTTACATTGTCTTTAAAAAGATTTTATCTAAGCCAAAACAATAACATTCAAAAATAATTTTATCCTAAATTCATATTTCAAATGTATTTGGTTCAAAAAAATGTTCCAAAAACTTTCTAATCATAAACTAAGCGTTGTTCCTATGTGTATAATAAAAAAAGCTCGTTCTTTAATTTTATTAAATTTTTCAGCCTGTTTCTATGAGTTGCAAAAAGACAACCCGGCCCTGATGACTTCGACTCCAAAGCCCTGGGTGGGCTACAATCTTAAAAAAGAACTTGTGACGATAAAACACATTACCATGACTTATATAGCATAGGTATGAATAATATATTTTTTATGTAAGATGATGGTGCGGTGTCCAATTTTAAGTGATGTTGTGTATTAAGTGATACGCGTGCATCAAAAACTTCTATTTTAAGATTCAGAAATAAATCTATTTGTATAATAAAAAATCACCACTTGATCCAACGCTTGTCAGGTGGGAGAAATGATTTAGGAATGTCGGAAACGCCCCTATTCCTGATAGATGAAATGATTTAGGAGGCTATGACAAGTATCTATTAGATCAAATATTAGAGATACGCACTACACTGATTTTTGTTTTGCGGGGTCAAATCAAAAGTCTTTTTTCATCTTCCATTTCCCCATTCTCTTTAACTTCTCTTCTATGGATTGTTTGGTAATTTTTTTACTTCATCGTTTTTCTCAAACTCATTCTTAACTCTTTAGCTAGTCTTTTTAAGCATCTCTTATCATTTATACAATTGAAGATGCGTAAGGTGTAAACTTGTGTGAAAGAAGTATCTGTTGATTTTTTGCGATATTTAAATAGTAATTTTATTCGTATTCTTAGATCCAGAAATAAGAGTTTTTGTATTCGTATTTTTGGAATAGCAAACAAAATTAATTCTGTCTGTATTTGACACACAAAAAATATGCATTTGATCCTCCCTTAGTTAGTGACATGGCATGTATATGTTATTGTAAATACTGATACTGTTTCTGATATGATATGATATGATAACATACACAGTCGTAATAGTGGTGATATCTAACCAAAGTGAACAACTCATTGTTTTGAATCAACTGTCTTATTTAGAAGATTTCTTTGAAAGAAGATATATCTCTGAATAGAACTCAACTGCAACGCTATTTTAGACCTTTTAAAAGAGGGGTCGGGAACCTAGGGCTCGCGAGCCAGACATGGCTCTTTTGATGACTGCATCTGGCTCTCAGATAAATTAGGTGGCCTTCAGGATAAAGGGAGGTATTGCGATAATTCATATCCTTCTTGCCAATTCTACACTCTCTTAATTTTGTCATCATTACGAATCACGACGACACAAATAAAGCTGATGATGATGCAGACTTTGCTTATTAATAAATAACTTCGATAAAACAATGTTGTTTAAAATAAATTCAGAGTCTTATTATACTATAAAATTGTTGGTCTTCTTTTTCCATTTAATTGTAATCAGTATTTAAAAATATATACATATGGCTCTTAGAAGATTAGATTTTAAAATATGTGTTTTTTGGGCTCTTTTAGTCAAAAAGGTTCCCGGCCTCTGTTTTAAAAGCATGTTGCAATTCCCTCATCTTCAAACGAATATTGAATGGTTGAATTATTTTAGCGAATCGAGTCAGTTCACGCAAAAACGTTGACTTCAAAGAAGATCTCTAAACGAGTAAATAGAATACCTTCGTACATATCTTTATCCTTTTCAGCAACTTCAAAGCCCAGAGTCTCTTTGTAAAAGTCAAGAATATCACTAAAATACACAAATGTGATAAAATGCAAATGTCTTGATAGGCATGGAGAAATAGTTTCAAAAATGATGGAAAGTCGTAGTGACAAATCATTATGGACACAGATGATCATTCACACACGATAAAGGAACAAATTAGATCGCTATTTTATATGTGAAGTATATAAGATGGGTGAGCGTAAATTTTCAATGCTTCATAATGTTGTGCATGAAATACAATAATATCAGTAATGATCATGAAACAAATTAAAAACATAGATATATCTAAATTTTATAAACATTTTGTCAAGTCAATCAAAAAACAGTTGTGACATTAGATGAAGGCAGCCACTTATTTTATGGTTCTATTTTCAAAAAATGTATATTATGTCTTAAATTGAAATTTGATTGAATAAAGGGGCAGGTAATGAATAGCGGCAAGTGTTTTCGCTAAGCTTTCTTCGCAGCCCACACCAAAATAAACCGTGACTCGTGGTTTCGCTGAACAGAAATCTGCCCAAGAGACATTTACGAAACGGATATTTGGAAGATAATGCAAATGGAAGAAAATATTTGTTTCCAATAGAAAAAATATAATGAAAATTGGAAAAGTATAAAGGAGTGAGAATTTTCTTGCCGTTTGGTAAAGAGCGCTGCAGAGAAAAAAACTGAGTTTGAAGCAATCCCTTATTTAATAGAGCGTTTCCCTATAAAAAAAAAACGCTCAACTGACTTTAAAATATCTATTTCAATTCTTTGCTGTGTACAACAAATAGCACCAATTTTTGCATATATGCGAAAAAAATCACAGGTTTCAATTTTGTGCGTTTAATCACGCGTTGTTCCCAATGCCAATGATTAGCGGAAAGAACTGGTCGTGGTATTTGATTAGCTCCAAAGCTAGGGTCTGGTTCTACTGAAACTGTGAGTACTCAGGTGCCTAACATCATCTCTGACTCTGATAATGATGTCTCCAAACTCATGATCGGGCTCAAAAAATAAATAAAAAACAAAATTATTGCGCCATAGTCAATCTGTTTTTCACATCATATCCAAAGGTTTTTAAGCTTTCCTTGGAAAACAATGGAAATTCTTTTTTAAGGTTATTCTTTTTTTTTTAATTTTTTTAATTTATTCTTTAAAATGCGATTTTGATATAACTCAACAAGCAGAATAAAATACCATACAATTTCTATCATACGCAAATGCTTGGGTCTGACAACAATGTTCTTATTAGGTTTTTTAAAGAAATGAATGATTAAAAACTGATGTTTCAGACTCAAATTATAACCAAAATAAATTTTATCCATCACTTGAAAAAAAACTTAGGCAAAAAAAAGAAATATTTTCATCACAGACCTAAAAACAAAGGTTGTCAGCCTAAATGCCACATAACGGAGTTTGGCGAAGAATGAATGAAAAAAGTTATATTAAAGACTTAAGCCACAAAAATCTTTTTTTCAAGACGTCATATTTAAAATGTAGGAAATAAGTGCTAAGAATAACCAATATTCATCGTAAGACTTTTGTAGAGTGCAATAGGTCATAGTGTCTCCCATGAAGGCTTTTATGTTTTTTTCCAGAGATGAGCTCTTTGCAACTTCTGCCTCCAATGCAGCCTTCACATTTTCTATTTCTTTGCATATGTACTCTTCTGAAACTTCTTTATCGAGGAAGTCTAAATCACAAAGCCTTAAAAAGTAAAACTAAAGGGGAGACCAGCATATTTTAATTAAGTCAGTACTAATAAAAATCCTTTCATTACGAAAAGCGTTGTAATCTATTGGGAAAAAACATATTCTTATTGTTTTAGTAAGGTCTTTTACAATTTCAAGAAGTAAAAACTTTAATTAGATAAATCTGAACTGACCAAGTATCCAAATCGAGCTTTGCCGAGTCGGAGCGAATATATCCGTCTCCAACTCCAAACACAAGTACTGCCAAAAATCCGACTCTGAATGCTTAAAAATTTAGAATATTTAAAGCCTAATCTCACTTCCGATTTAGACTATAAGAAAAATCACTGTATACGTTGACAAAAATTAAACTTTTTTTCATTGTTAAAAATACCTAGAAAAATTATATTTCAATACTCAGAAGAATCCAACTCCTACTCCTAAACCCCATTTGATAACAACTAAGACTCTATCGCTTTTGACATTTCTGACTATTAATCACTTTAATAATGTACAAAAAATGCCTTATACGTTTTTTACATACTCCATACAAAAATTGCAAAAAGTGAGTGCAGAAATGAAACCAACTCGTAAATTTCATGGAGCTTCACCGAAATAAAATGATTCAAATGTGCTTTCATACATTCCATTACACTTAGAAAAATCTGATCGTAAGCAATAGAGATTTAAACTCAAATATAACTTATGGCTTGTGTCGATGTTGAGAGCTATCTTTTTGCGAACCTATCTTGTGATATTTTTTTAAGAACGCAAGCAACTTTTCCATTTCTTCGAAGGCGATATGCAGTTCATGCTGATTAAAGTCTATGCTTGTTGGTAGAAGTTCTCTGTGAGAATGGATAGAATCAATAAGACAGATTGATTTTTTGGATCAGCTTGAAATTTCCTTTTAATAATGGATTTAATTGAAGGCTAAATTCTTGTAAAAATTTTGAATGATGATATAGAAAGTTTGATTCCGCGAAAAATTTGTCTCACAAGAGAGATTATAATGGTGATAAAGAAACTGATATAGAAGAATTCGAAAAGTAGCGGTGGCAAAATTGAAACCAACAGTTCTGAAAAAAGAGTTTCTGAAATTTCTAATTCTCTAATAACTCAATTATAGGTAATAGCTTGGAAATATTCTGAATTAAGTTCAATTTTATTAAGTGACTCATCCAGTCTTTTGTCAACTTCTATAATAACACTAGATCATTCAAAGACTATTCAAAAACTTGGCAAGAATGAAATATAAAAGGAATTTGATATATTTGTAGAAGAGACAGTTTATCACATTTTATCATATGCAGACATTAAAAATAAAAAATTCTTACTATGAAATTGAAAAAACTCTCTAAAATTTGAACCCATGTATTGAATTAAATCAAAGCAAAAAACTATACAACAGGAAAGTTTTTAATTAATCTATTTTGGATTATTGTTCCTGTAGAGAATGGGTCGGCAAAGTGGTCGATATCGACACTCGGAGGTCCATAACAGATCTTTAGGGGTCGATAAGATAGAAAAACTTACCAAATTGTTCTATGCTTTTTTTACTTTATAGTAGTAATAAATCTCCTTTTTCTTTTTAATCATATCTTATTACATTGTATAGTATAGGATATATGAAACATTTTTGGTTTGTATTTATTTCTCTTAATTGTTGGAGATTGATTAATCTTTTTATGAAACATTACTATGTGGGGTGGGGGTCGATGTGAAGACAAATGTTCTATGAAGGCTCGACGGGTAAAAAAAAGTTTGCCTATCACTGCTGTAAAGGAATTCGGAGGAACTCAAGTTTCCAATAAATATCAATAGGGATTAGTCAAAATTATGCGTGAACTAAAATGGGTTAAAATTTGTAAAAAAAAATGTTATATTCTGAACTTTCTCAAAAAATAATAAACATATGTTGGAAGTGTAAGAAAAGCAACTCTGAATATTTGAGAGAAGAAATCAAGTGTTTTTGATTTGGATATCAATGGTTATATCTAAACAAGATATACACATTTATAACAAATAATTATTTAGGAGATATTTATATGATTGAAATAGAAGCTTTATCATTTTTGGCAGAAGAATTTCTGAAAGTAGAAAGTGCAAGAGAAAGGCCAAAAATGTATAAAGCGAAACAATGTGACTTCAAGGGGGTGAAAAAGCCTTTCGCTCCACTAATAATTTCGAATTTTTAAATTTTATCCTTTATATCATTAAAAGACTTGTTTAACTTGTGGGTAGACTTTTCACATTACTTTACTTGTTTTAGGGCTGCGTTTTAGACAAAAATTCTTTTAAAATAAATTTCAAAAATTAATAAAAAGAAGTTTGCCCCCTCCCCTAATAATTTTAAATATGCGGCATTGATTTATATAGACTTTTTTGTTATCTCCCCCCCCCCCCCCCCCCACTCTAAAAATTTTTAAAAAAGCAGATGATATTTTCTAAAATTGAAGGAAGAGAATTTTTTATTTTCATTAGCAGACGATTATTAGCATTAGTTTTTTAGAATGAATTTTTTACGGTTAAGTCAAATATGTAATGATGAGAATTCTAGCATTTCTTTTTTCCAATAGAAAGGAATTCTTCATCAAGAACGAAAATGTCAAAATGGTCATATAATGAATCTGTCTGTTGGAAAACAAAATAGATGGCCGTGTAGATTTCGTTCATGTAGAGAAGGAAGAGGAGTAAGAACAAATAATTGGTTCGAAAATTCTCGTTTACCTTTTTGGAAAGCAGCATTGTTTATATACTGTTGGGCACACAACATGTCAAGTATAAAATTTTGTGAACGTGAATTAGAAATGAAGCACGAATCAGTAGTTGATTGGAACAACTATTTGAGAGAAATATGTGCCCAACATCTTCTAGCTAATCTTAGAGTGATTGGAGGATACAACATGACTGTAGAAATAGATGAAAGTTTGTTCACCAAATAGAAAAATCATGTTGAACGTATTCTTCCTCAACAATGGGTTTTTGGAAGAATCTGCAGAGACAAAAGAAAATTTTATGTTTATTGTCCCAAACAGGAAAGCAACAATAATTTATCCAATAATAAAGAATAGCATAAGGCCTGGAACTACAATAATAAGTGATGACTGGGGTGCATACAGAAATATGTTTTCCACGAATGATTATTCACTGGTCAACAACAAATTTGTTGTCTGTATTTTTTAAACTGATTTAGGACGAATCTGATGCGCTGAATCCAAAACTCACATTAGTTTTGTTCAATCAGGTCAAGTTTTTGAGATATGGCCACATGTCGTTTTTTACATTTTTGTTCACATGTACGCACGTGTGGAGCATTTTAGAAGTTGGTGGGGGTAAAATGTCATGTCAAATAATTGTTTTGATTGGAAATAATTATTTTAATGACAAGAAGTATTCAAGTAAAAAGTTGAATTTCTTGAAATAACGAACTCTGAAGAATGTACAATACCTACATGCGCCAATTTATGACTAATTTGTACCTATTTTTGTTTTGCAGGTGAATGATATGGCTTCGACCAGAAAATCGTGCAGAAATAAGCCCGATGTGTTTTGTTACATATGTGGAGAATACACCATTGCTCCTAATAGGAAGCCAGTCACAAGTTACATAAGGCGTGCTTACCATGCTTATTTTGGTATTAAACTTGGTGACCAGGATAAAGCTTGGGCGCCACACAGGGTGTACAAAGCATGCACCAAGACTCTGCGTGGGTGGACCAACAGCAAGAGGAGTCTGAAGTTTGGAATTCCCATGGTTTGGAGGGAGCCGACAAACCATGTCACTGACTGCTACTTCTGCGCTGTTGATGTGTCTGGAATCAACAGAAAGAACCGGGGCAGCCTCAAGTATCCTGATCTTCAATCAGCACGTCGTCCTGTAGCTCATTGTGATGCAATTCGAGTGCCTATCTTCGGCGAACTTCCTGGCATTAGTGACGAAGATGCCTCCAGTGTTGAAGGACATGAAGAAGAAGAAGTGGTTCTTGAAGATGATGCTCCACATCCATTTTCCCAAAAGGAATTGAATGATCTAGTTCTCGACCTCAGCTTGTCAAAGGACTCTGCCGAACTGTTGGCATCCAGATTGAAAGAAAAAAACCTCCTCTCTGACAGTGCTCGCATCAGCTTCTTCCGCAACAGGCATCAAGAGTGCCTCCGTTTTTTCTCTGAAGAGAAGGACTTGGTGTACTGTGCTGATATTGCGCAGCTTCTGCTCAAGCTTGGAGTGCCACAGTACGAACCCAAAGATTGGAGACTGTTCATTGACAGCAGCAAGCGATCACTGAAATGTGTTCTGCTACACAACGGCAACCAGTTTGCCTCTGTACCCATCGCTCACTCGACTACACTGAAGGAGAAGTATGAAGCGGTGAAGTATGTGCTGGAGAAAATTGATTATGATCAGCATAAGTGTTTTATTTGTGTTGACCTGAAGATGGTGAACTTTTTGTTGGGACAACAGTCTGGCTTCACGAAGTACCCATGTTTTCTGTGCATGTGGGATAGTAGGACCGTGCTCAGCATTACACGAAGGACTGGCCTGTGCGGGAGGAATTGGTGCCATGCAAAGAAAGGAACGTCATCAACGACCCTCTGGTGGACAGAGACAGAATACTCTTCCCACCGCTGCACATCAAGCTCGGCTTAATCAAGCAGTTCACCAAGGCTCTGGACAAAGATGGTGACTGTTTCACTTACTTGTGCCAGGCTTTTCCAGGATTGACCATGGAGAAGTTGAAAGCTGGCATCTTTGATGGTCCTCAGATCCGTCAGCTCATCAGAGATCCAGAGTTCAAAAACTCAATGAACGAAGTGGAACTGGAAGCGTGGAAGACATTTGTTTTGGTAGTGAAGAACTTTCTTGGCAACAATAAGGCCAGAAACAACGCAGAACTTGTCAACAACATGTTGACTGCTTTCAGAAACCTGGGCTGCAACATGAGCATCAAGATGCTACCTATTTTCACATATGAACCGGTTTCCTGAGAACCTGGGTTCAATGAGTGACGAGCAGGGGGAGAGATTCCACCAGGACATGAAGGAGATGGAGACCAGGTATCAGGGTCGCTGGGACGCAGTCATGATGGCTGACTACTGTTGGAATCTGAAGAGAGACCTCCCTGCCGCTGAACATTCCAGGAGTTCGAAGAAACGGAAGTTCAAGCCTTGAAGTTTGAAAAGTGGTGACGCAACATGCAATTTACTTGTACTTACCTTTATCAATGCCCACCATTCAGATGACAGTAATCGATGTTTCTATCATGTAATCAATAAATGTTGTTGGCAAAACATTTTTTTTTCTTAAAAACATGTTTAGGATGATATGTGTTGACAAAAATCAACTGATAATGCCACAAAAATGTAATTGATTTTGTCACAAGATCTGATTTTTTCAGATCAACTTAGCACAAAAACCTGACCTGATGGAGAAACGGATGCCATTTCCTGATTCAGCAGTGCCAGAATACCCTAATTCACGTGTAGAAATCTAGACAACATTCAGAAAGTAAAAAATTGTTGACCACTGGTCAATGACCAGTGTTATCATTTAGTTGAAAATCACTCGAAAAACGTTGTGGATCGTTCTAGTGGGGCTCACACTCAAAATATTGAAAGAATGTAGAGAAGTGCCAAAGAAAAGATCATTAGATAAGTAATATTACAATTTTCACTTATCATTCTGTTTTTCCAACATTAAATAAAAATTAAGCGAAAATATATATTATACAGTCGAACTTCGTTACAACGAATGTCGTTAGTACGAAATTTCTTTTACAACGAAATTATTTCAATCCCCTAGGCTCTATGACCAAATTTAATGAAAATTATTTAGATACAACGAAATTCTCGTTTAAACGAAGTCCAAAATCTGTCTATTGCAGTAAATTTCGTCATAAACTTAGCAGTATATTTTTTCATGAAAACTCTAACTCTGACTATTCCTTTATTGCTCGAAGTTGAATATATAAAACAACCCATAAAATTTCTCAAAAAAGTTTGAGTTTAGATTTTTTAAACTGACTTATTAGATTTTAGCCTGTCTTTCGAAAATTTATATAATATAAAAACATTAAAAAAAATTTATTTATGAAAAAATATAATAAATAGTTTATATCTAATCAAAACTAATCATTTAAAAATGAAACAAACAATTTTATAAAACAAAATTTCACGGAGAATATGTACAAAGTTTATTCAAGTTTTAACTCGATTTATTAGCTATTGAATCAAAAACAAACTTTTTTAAATTTTAGTTTATAATTCTTTCAAAATAAATTTTGATTTTCAAATACCCTGATTTAAATTTTATTTTCTTATTTTCAATTTTTTTCTAATATAGTTTGAAAATGGAGCCAAAGCCAAAACGAAGACAGTTTTCTCTCATAGAAAAAAAGAAAATTTTAGATGAAGTTGATGAAAAAATTATGAAAAAGTCTGAAATTGCTAAAAAGTATGGCATAAGTTTCTCAACTTTATCTACTTTTATTAAGATAAAGAAAAAATTTCAAATTCTTCATTGTTGTTTAAATCTAATCGACAAAGAACGCGTATTGCTGGCAATGATGAGGTTGAAAAGGCGGTATTTGAGTGGTTTAGCGAAAATAGAGCAAAAAACGTTCCTTTGAATGGTCCGATTATTTGTGAAAAAGCTCGTTTTTTTGCAGCATCTCTTGGTTTCCCAAACTTCAAAGCTAGCAGTGGTTGGTTGCATAGATTTCAAAAAAGAAATAACATATGTTGGAAAAGTATATCCGGGGAAGCCAAAGATGTGCCTTTACAAACTGTGGATGAATGGAAAGAAAAAATTACCAAGCATTTAGAAAAATACTCTTTAGATAACATTTATAATGCTGATGAGAGCGCGTTGTTTTTCAAATTGTTACCAACTAAAACTTTTGCTTTTAAAGGCGAAAAATGTATCGGAAAAAAGCATTCCAAAGAAAGATTGTCAATACTTCTTTGCTGCAACGCCACTGAAACTGACAAAATTATTCCGTTAATCATTGGAAAGTATAAAAATCCTCGATGCTTCAAAGGTATTAAACACTTTCCCTGCGACTACAAAAATCATTCCAAATCGTGGATGACAAATCAAATTTTCATTGAATGGCTAAACAAATTAGATAAAATTATGATGTCGAAGAACAAAAGAATTTTACTTCTACTTGATAACTGTAGTGCCCACAAAAAATTGAATCAATTAAAAAATATTGAAGTTGATTACCTCCCGGCTAACTCAACTTCTATATGTCAGCCTCTTGATCAAGGAATAATAAGATCATTTAAAGTTAAATACCGAACAAACTTGATAAGATATATTATTGCATATGATGAGACTCCAAGTTGTTCTATAAATGTAATGGAGGCTATGAGATTTGTTCTTACAGCTTGGAGTTCTCTAGAAACGAAAACAATAATTAATTGTTTTTCTAAAGCTGGATATTCTCTGCAAAACGAAACTCCATTGGAATCTATACAATTTGAAGTATCTGCTTCCCAAGAATCCCAAGAACTGATATCATTTTGTAAAGAAAGATGTTTTGATGAGCAAATTGTTCAGGAATATGTTTCCGTAGACAACGATGTGATTACCCACGAAGCAAAAACAGACATAGACATCATTTCAGACATCCAGGAACAGCGATGTTTAGAAAATCATGAATCTTCTGAAAAAGATAATGACGAAGAAACAAACGAAGAAGAGAAAAAGATAAATAATAATTAAGCTAAATTAATCGCAAAAAATCTCTATCGCTATATTTTGAGCAAAGAAGAAGCATCCGAAGATGTAATTAAAAGTATAATTACTATTCGTAGTTTTGTTGAAAAGATGTGCACAAACGGATATGTGCAAAAGAAAATTACTGACTTTTTTGTATGAATAATGAGTTTGAGTTCTCTTTTCTTTTGATGTAATATTTTTAAATAATCCTCTTTCAAATAAATTACGTGTTTGCTCACTTTTTTCTCTCCTAACCTCAGCTAAATTTTTTCACTTATCTACTGTCTATTCAGAGCCATGGGCAAAGCTCCCGGCGACAAGTCTTCAACGTCGTTCGCCGGAGAATCCGAACACGCGATGTCCGATAGAATCGCTGCTGTTGAGGACAAATTTGATGATCTCAGAGTAGACATTCAGAAAATCCTCCAAGCAATTCCAGCAACGACTTCTCAGAGGATTTCAGAAGAGGAAAAACCCAAAAGGGGCTTCGCTCCTCGAGACTACGATCACTTATATATGTTTATTAAAAAATTTATATGTAAAAATGCCTTAGCAGATATCAAACACGTTGAAATTTGACAAGCTAAGTAAGAATGATGTTTTTAATTAAGACATAAAATTTAAAGTAAATCGATGAAAAATAGTTTTCATTAAACTTTAAATTAGGTTTTGGAATGATCGTCCAGATATCTTTACAAAACCTTTTTAAGGTTGAACTAATGGGAGACAAAAAATGTTTTAAAGGGGTGATATTGCACAACATTTTTGATTAATTGTACTTTGTGTTTTAAAGAATTGAAATTGTAAATATGTCTTTTTACGAATTGAAATTCCTAAATGTGGAGACAGTGATAAAAACATTTATAGACGTTCAGGCAAAAGTTTTCTCTTAAAGTTTCAAAAAAATTTAAAGAAAAACTCTAGAAAAATCACTCTTAGAATAAAAGCTTAAAAGGAAGATACTCAGAAATCTTTTATTTTAAGAGCGATTTAATAGTTTTTTTTTTGAAACTTTTAAAGAAAACAGGTGTTTCTATTTTAATAAACTTTTGATTTTGATATAGTTACTATATTTCTAATGGTAAATGAATACATTTTATTGTATTTTTATTATGTGGTGAAACTAGGGACACCCTTGATATAAAGGAAGGTGAAATAGAAAAGATATTTGTATAGAGAATTCCAAAACGTATCCGAATCTTCGTACTAATGGTAGCCTTGATATTTGGTATTACACTTTTTTTCTAATATAATTAAAAAAACATGTAGAAATACTATATTATTAAAGTTAATATTTTCATTCCATATTTATAAATAATATAATTAATAAACCTCTTGCTCTAATAGCGGTACGGCACATATAAAATTTCTTAAACGAAATTGGATTAAAATTTTACACTTAAAATTAACATTAAATTTGTAATTTAAAAAGTGGATTTTATAGATATAAAAAATTAATAGAATAAAGAACACACAAAATAAATTTAAAAAAAAAAGGATGGCAAAATACCATCCAATTCAGACATATTGGACAATTAAATTGTACGCTAGAGATTTGAATATTTTATTATAAAAACTAGAGTCAATAAAGAACAAAAAATAATAATAAAAATTTTTCTTTTATGACAGGGGCCGGGAACCTTTTTGGCTAAAAGAACCCAAAAAACACATATTTTAAAATCTAATCCTCTGAGAGCTATATATATTTTTAAATACTGATTACAAATAAATAGAAAAAGAAGACCAACAATTTTAGAGTAAAATAACACTCTGAATTTATTTTAAACAACTCATCAGCATTATTTGTGTCGTCGTGATTCGTAATGATGAAGAAATTAAGAGTGTGTAGAATTGGCAAGAAGGATATGCATTATCGCAATACCTCCCTTTACCCTGAAGGCCACCTAATTTATCTAAGAGCCAGATGCAGTAATCAAGAGCCATAGGTTCCCGACCCCTGTTTTATGATGTAAGGGAAAAAAATATCGTATTTATCGGCAGATGGATCTAAGCTAAAACATGCATTTAATGACGATGTTTTACTTTTAAAATATTAGCAATAAAAATGGCAATTAAGCATCATGTTTTATTTACTTTCATTTAGAATTTACCTTCTGAGCATATATATCTTTCTTGTGATACACATAGTAGTCGTCATTGACAACTATGAATAGCCCTTCCGGTTCGTCATCGATTGAGATAGCTCTTTTCCGTTTGGTATCTTTATTTCCAATTAAATGATTTGATGGCATTTACTTATAAAATATTTCCAACACATTTCTGGGCTCTTTTAGTATATGTGCGCAAAATTATATTTTGTTGGTAATTTTAGGTTTTTACTTAACAAGAGTTCAACAATTGAGTCGATAAAAATATTGAATGATATTCCAGAATATTTCTTTTCCATTTTTTTAGAAATTAAAAAGAAAAATTCTATTAAAAAGAAATTCGATTATAATGGCCGAAAGATATTTTCACCAGCATTTTTTTCACGATGATGGAAATAAACCTTTAAAAAATAACATCCGTCGCAACGATGATGAAAATCCTAAAACAAATGAAAGTCTTTCTCCTTATAACCAGTAGTGAGATCGAGCCGTAATTTTGTGGGTTCGGCGAACAATAAAATATTTATTTATCTATATAGTACAGACCGTACAGTAAAATAAGCTCCCACAACATCATCATAATGATGCTTGTTTAACCATTAATTTAAAATTTTATCGGGAAATAATCAAAATTGATCAGTTTATTTGCTAACTAATTTGACTTTTTTATAACAGAACCAACTGACAAAAATTTGGATCCCATTAGTGTTCATAGCCCATAATTCTACTCAAGAACTTCGGAGATGTTTCCAATAAAGGAATAAAAAACTTCTTCGCATCAAGGAATTTTTTAAAATATATTCCACCCCATAACTCTTTTCTCTAAAAATTTTATATAAAGATCACAGGCCTAAGATACTCATCTCCAGTAAATTTGTGTCCTTCTCAGAATTTATACTCTTTTATAAGGACCATAAAGCTTCATTGTTTAGAATCTTTCACTGTATACTAGAGTGTGAAGTGGTTAAACATAGTGAAAATCATCAAATTTTTTTCTTCTGCCTTTGAGAGTACCATAAAAGACAATTAAGTTTGATTTAGTGAAAATTTTTAGCAATTTAAAGTTCCTTTTGAGATACGGTATCTATCAATTTGATCTCTATATACATTAAGGGTTATTCATTCAGCATATAGCAACGCTTCCAAAATTGATTTGAAGAATAGGTTCTATCTATGGGAATAGCAAGTGGGAGGGCTTTTAAGGGCACCCACCCCCTCACTCTAACTACTTTCACTGCCCCAACTTCCTTTTTGGATTTAGAATAGATTTTTATATAAGCATGAGCATGTATGTATAAATTGAGACTTGATTTGTATAACACCAACTGAATGCGTCTGTCTCCATTTTTGTATTACATTTTTGCACTGTATGAATCATCAACTCTATTCAATTATTGTCAATGCTTTAAATTATGTGAGCAAAATCTTAAGAAGTTAAACAGTGTGCAAACTAATTCATAATTTCATTTAAAATCCTTATGTTACAAATTTTTATAATGGAGAGAAAATCAAAAGAATTATGGATCAAAGATGGACTGCCTATTTTGACTGCATAAACTCGATAATTAATAATGACCATAATGATCTTGTAAAGTTTTCGAAATTTGCTCTACAAGTAGAATAAATCATGAACTTAGTATTCAAGCTCAAGGTATTTTATTACAATTTAAGAAGAAAAAGTTCTTTTTTATTACCCATCTTATAAAGTTTAAAAAATTTTGTTTCCTATCAATAGATATGCCCAGACAAATTACCCCTATTTTTATTGGACTATAGTATTTATTTGAAGATTTAATATGTATTTCTGAAAAATCTGAAATTATTGAAGATTATGTAGCAAAACAAATCAAGAAAACTTTAAGAAAATTTCAGGATACTCTCTCAATGTCTTCCACAGGCCAACGAAATGATGACGTTGAAACTGAGGTCCTTGGAATTTTTAATGAGGTCCTTGATATTACCATTAATAAAATGAACAGCAAGTAATATTATATATTTTTTCAAAAATACCTTAAAATTTATATTTTGTTTTGTTTAGATCTGATGAAAAACACAAAAGTATAATAAAAAGTATAGAAAATATTTGGCTGGGCAGTCAAAACTTTCTTGACAAAGAAGCAAAACATTTTAATATTAAATTTGATACTTAATTGGAAATTCAAGTTATTGTGGCAAAAAACTATTAGAACAAAGAATTTGATGCAATCAAAGATAAAGATTTAAATAATATAATAATTATTTTATATCCTTTAAAAAATGCTTTTGAAAGTACAGTACACCCTCGTTAAGTCGGACATCTTAGGGGAGAGGGGTGTCCGACTTCGCCGATTGTCCGACTTAACAGATAGCCTATAACCCATATTCCATAAACATGCCTAAGCCAATGAAATTTAGTTGAAAATGCCCTGTTATTATACAGGCTATTTTGTTTTACTAAAATTGCATTCATAACATGTAAAAAAAGCAAAGAAATTAAAAATTAAATTAAAATCTAAAAAAAATTAAATTAAAAATTAAATAAAAAAATAAAAAAAAGTAATTTTAAGACGAATTTACCGCTAAAATAAATATGTACATGCCTTCTAGTTAGTAAGAAAACGGTGTCGCTGTCGAACAACATTTTTTCAATCTTTGAATTTATTTCTATTTACCTCGGACGTGGTCCGACTTAACAGATATCCGACTTAAAAGGGTCCGACTTAACGAGGATACAATTTACAATTTGTATTTAGGTAAAATTTTTGGAGAATTCTTTAATTTATAAACACTAAAAAAAATTATTTTTCACTTCAAAGGTTATCACTATTGGTATAAGTCCATGTGAACGATCCTTTTCTTGTTTAAAAAGAGTTTGAAGAAGTCAAAGATATTCAATGTTGCAAGAAAAAAAAAGAAAACTTATAACTCTTCCCAACTTGAAAAAATACACAATAAATTTTGATGTTGGTTAAGTATTACAATCTTTTTGAAAAAAGTCGAGTAGGATTTATCTTTACTTGTAGTTGACAACAAATAATTTAAAAATATATCTGCACACATACGTTTTAATAAAATTTGTTTCCCTTTGATGGTTAGAAAAACTTTAACCTCCTCTCCCAAACTTCCAATTTCTGGCTACGCCACTGGTTCTATCGTATCTATCGATAAGAACTATAGAAACTTGTTTCGTTTATAAACAAATAGCCAAACTTATTAGTTAATAAAACTTCCCATAGGAGCACATTTTTCTTCTTCTATGGGGCAACGCATCCTCCTTAAATTTAGAGCTGCCTTAGTGAAGTCTATAAAGGTAACATCAAAATCATTGTTTAATTACACGAGATGCTTCTTGTTTGAGATCAGGCAAACCTTTAAAATGTTACCTAGTTTTCTCACCCTTTTCTTAAGGTCTAAGGATATTGAGATTAACTTGAAAAAATCATTTCTTATTAACTCATTAAAGTTTAACAAGCTGAATGTTGACTCCGATGTGGAGAATAATTTCTACAAAGATTTCAGATAAAATAAAATGTGCTTTACTTTTCTTTTAGCGAGAGCATGTCCATCATGGGGAAGGTGGGGTGTGAAGAAGCTCTGATTTTTTATCAATTAGTACATAGGTACTGTGATCTCACACACAAGAGGTTCTCAGCAGTATATAAAATCTGCATAAAAGTGAAGTTGACTTTAACGCTTAGAAAATTGCTCGGCAGAATACGTTTTCAATCATTCCTTTATCAACTTCGATCAATAAGAGGAAAATGCTATTACTACTCATATTTTAGTCTGTTTTTTGGCTGCAAATTACTCGATGTTGATGACTGTTTTATTTCTTGTTACAATCAGGAAAAAAAAATAATTTTCTATTTATGGCTGTCAATACTTATCATAAAAATATTAAGTTTTCAATTAAAAAAGAAAAAGATGGTATAATTTATTTTTTAGATGTTAAGATGAAAATGGATGACCATAAAATTACAACTAGGGTATATAGAAACCTATAAACTCAAATGAGTATATTTTCTGGAGTTCAAACGGGAGCACAGCACAGAAATTAGGCATTTTAAAGTCGTAGAGCTCAAAATATTTGCTCGGATACTGATAGTTTAAATGATTAATTGAATTTTATTGAAAAAGTGTCTACTAAAATTAACAAATAGCCTAAAGATAAAGTAAGAAATGTAATTAAAAATTTAGAGATAAGAGTAGATTCAATAAAACAGTATTACCTTACCTCTATCTTCCTTATAACGGTAAATAACATAAAATAAAATACGAAAGTGTTTTGAAAAATTCAAAATTAATCTAGCTTTAGGCAATTGTGTAATAAGGGAACTAGCATGGGCCTATTTTTAAAGAAACCAATCATGGTATCTTCGTGCAATTAAAATGGACTATATAAAATTAAATGTAAAATTTGTCATAAATTTAAAATAATGGAATCGGGTGATATACTAAAAATTAGAATTGCAGCTCACAATAGGTCAATAAACAATTTTGATGGTAATAAATCTGCTTTGGCTAAATACAACATGGAAACAGGGTACATAATTAACTCGGATGATATTGAGATTTTTAAGAGAAAAGAATGATTGAAGGAAGGATTATAATTTTAGAAAACCTACATTTTTTATTAAATGGTGATAATGGTTTATGTTTGATGATACGAAATATATACTTATTACTATAAATTGATATTATTATAGTTACTATTTATAATTATTACATTTTGCTACTAATATGGTTTTTATTTTGTTATTTGTATTTATGGTTATAGCATACGTCTTATATTTTTTATCATGTAAAAATTTTACAATGCTTCTCTTATCTTTCTTATATACCTTATATATACATATAATAGTAAATATAATGCGTGAATGAATATACAGTCTCACATACAAACCATTGATAGGTACTGTTAGCATGGTAGGTATGGTTGAGTTTTCATCGAAAAGGCACAATTGGGCCATTTGTATCGAACTATGAAGAAAGAATGCTTGATGCGGGATCGAACCTAATACCTTAATTTATCCAAACCCAGTATCTAGCCAACCTTACTCCCGACCATGTTTTATATTAGCACCTTTATATTTACTCTGTTATTAAACATTGCTATACTACTCATTCATCATGTTACCTTCTTCCTTTCTTTTTTTTAGGTTGACTGAAGAAGGTGTTTTTAAGGGTACTGAAATATTTCTTAAATAAATACTTGTAAAAAAGTGCAAAATGAGTTATTTTTTCTATACTATTACTGAAGTAGTTTTCCTACGTTCTTCACTACTCATATTGGTATTAGCATGACCACTTCATTAACCTACTTTTGACAAAAAAAACTTCACACTCACTGCAGGAAACTCCTTGCAAATATCTTGGGAGCCAGACTCAAAGGCCTTCTTTCTAATAATTTTTTTTAGTCTGCTGTCTTCATCAGAAACATACAAAACCAGATGCTCTCCATCCATGGTGTTCATGTTTACTTAAAAGATTCATGGAGACTAATCCAAAAGCTTTTTATTTTATCAAACACCTAATTTAAGGGTCTAACTTTTTACCAAAACTCAAACAAACTCGGTTTTATTTTTTCTTCCATTAAAATTATTAGATAAGAAACTATCATTATAGAATATTTTATTGCATTTTTAGGGTTACTGTTATAGCTTCTAAATAAATTGTTCAAAATTTAATTAAAAAATCTAGTCTTATACAAATATAATTTGGGCTGGTGGGCTGATAGGTAGAGGCGTCGCCTACGGATCCTGGGTTCGAATCCCGGCGATGCCATCGACTTATCATAAAAAGTTCATCAGTGCAGATATGGAAGTTTCAATTTCCCTTGCATGAAACACCGTGTCAAAAAAAATATATATATTTAGAAGAAGGGATCAAAAAATAAGAAAAAATAAAAATAGAGTTTGGGTGAGTTTGGGAAAGTTTGAGTGAGTTTGGGTAAAAAGTAAGACACTAGAGTTTGGGAGAGTTTGGGTAAAAAGTAAGACCGCTAATTTAATTGATTGGCACTTTGGAGAATCTGGTTGATTTTTTTTGACAGAGAAAGGGTCTTCGCCTTAATTACTTAGAGCTCCTCAACCCAATAGTACTATTGACCTAAATAGGCAAGAAACTATAAGTTTTGATATTCTTCTCTTTCATATTTTTTTGTTTCTCCAAAAACAGTTTCTCGACTTTGTCCTTTTTCCAAATTTAGAAAAAAAAACTACGTACTCTCGAAAAAGTTAAGAGATGGATGATAGTTTTTCTCCAGTAGTCATTGAAGATACTTTGAGTTGTTTTATTTTTCCCATCATCTATTTTACATAGATTTTAATTCCTACAGATTTTTAATTTTATGCATAAACCATTAGACCCCCATGACCCTTTCAGCCATAGTTTTACCCATGAGTTTTAAAACGAATTAATTGAACTATTTTAAACATGAAAAGATATGCTGCTGAAATTTCTTTCTCTGCTCCCTAGTGGCTATGCCTCTCCTATGAAGTTAGCTATAAATAATTTTAAATACTACTTTGAATATATGAAATAATTTATTTCTATGTATTAATATATTCATATATATTATTTTTATATTAGTTAAACAAATTAATTTTAAATTTGAAGATAATTTCTCTTCATATCAATTTTTTCTTTTTAAACCTATGTGGACAGACACCTTTTGAGAAAATTTTTCCTCCAAAAATTTTTTATATCAAGCCGTTCTGAAAATTCTTTGATCTTCCTCTCATCCATGGCGGTTACCCCTTACATTTAAAGTTATAAAAGATCAATTATAAATTCAGAAATTTAGAATTTATTTACTATAAAGTTTTTAATAAATGGAACCATTAGTTTAATTTTAAGGATTACTCTTTGAACCAATTTCTATAATTTTTTAGATAATTTTTTTGCTCCATCGAAATAATGTCTTTAAAGATCTTTACATCTGGGTCTTCTGGTAGCACATATGTAAATCATTTTTATATTTCAAATTTTATAGTTATTGTTACTGAAAAATTAAGATTTATTTATAAAAAAATTTAATTTAATTTTGATCCATTGAAAAATTTGGTATTTATTTGTTTTTTTCAAAAAGATTATTCAATTATTTTAAAATTGTTTCTTAATACGGTATTTATTTTGGTTAATAAAGTGTTCGTATGGCTATTTGTATCTTTCCTGATATAACGAAATTCGGAAATACGAATTAAAATTGACACCCAATGGTAGTTCTTTATAACCAGATTTTACCACACTAAAAATATATGTAAATAATCTTTAATATCTAAAAAAATGTCAGGGCGTAAAGCCTACAAAGTTGTATCACTTTTGCGCACTTTCCCATCAATAAAGTTAACTTATTCCTTAAAAATCAATAATTTCCATAAAGAAAAAGAAGTAAAACACCGGATTGTTAATTCAAATAATAATACCAATATTTAAACCGTGTAGGATCTTTTCGTTTGAAATTATCGGATGCAGAATTAAAGGTTGGCCAACTTATAGATTACATCTATACAACGAAGTTGCAAAGATGTATGTGAACAGACATAGCCTCATCTAACTCAATAGCAATACATTTTTTCTAGATATTGAAAACTAATAATTTTAATTGACATTATATAAGTACACTAAAATTTTACTGCATTTTCAAATAAATTTTAACATGAATTAACTAGTGTTATAGTAAATTCTATGGCTGATGAATTAACCTGTATCATTATTTTGTCCTATATATAATAACAGTTTTGTAAAAACCAACATGTGAGAAAAGCTCACCTTTGGCGTTTCTTCCACTCAAAATCAATCTACTTTTAATTACGTTTTGTTTCATCTTAAAAATTCTCAATTTCTTTTCTACCTGTCCTTCCTATTGGTAGTCTTTGATTTTGTTACTTCCTAAAAATCTATTTTTGTTATAAAGAAGGTGCCATCGCACATGTTGCCTTATCCTTTGTTTATAATAGTCTGTATAGTTCTTTCATAAATTCATTTTACATACAAGCTTATTGAATAAACTCGGTTAAATATATTCCTCACCCCCTTTATTCATTTCTTGTAAGTAATAAGGGACATAACCGTACGTCTCACAATGAAATTTTTCAAAAAATAGTATGTAGTTAGGTATATATTTTAACTTCTTTTATATACTTGGATTATACGTTGTAATGTTTTGTCTGAAGAATTAATTAATTCAAAATAATTGCTTCGATTACGTATAATTTGATTAGTTAAAACTAACAAAAAGTAAACTTTTTTATCCAATTGAATTAAAAAGTTATCGTACTCCTACCTCTCGTTGCAAAAAAAGACCATAACTTTTTAAATATATAATATAGATACAGGACAGTGGCGCAGAATTTTGGAATTTTAGGAGGGCGAATTTTTTTAATGATTTTAACTTCCAAAATTGTTCGATTAATGTAATAAGTTATATAGAAATGATTTCAAAGATGAAAATATTGTTATGATGTTATTGCTGGATTAATAAAAGAAAAATCAACGACAAACAATTAAAAGCTATTATTGGAGCGGTGGCTGCCCCGTTGAATGTGCGCCTTTAAAATAGTTATACCTTGCATAGCGAGGTCGTGATCTTATAAGGTTTTCAATTATCACGCATATTTACCAATTTGCAATCACCAAGGAATTCCAAATTGCAACTCTATAATGCGGGAGATGCAACCACCAATCGACCTTGAACTACACGGTTTTGCTTAGTGCATAGGTTTCTTTGTTTACCAATTATCCACGTTAGCAGCTATTCCTGTTTGGGTGTGTTGGTAAAGAAATGAAAAGACATAAAAACTAAATTTTAGTCATTTTGAAAAATCTTTTCAAGCTAATTAGATAATTGCGCTTAAGTCATTCAACTGAATAATTTTTTTCTTCCACAGGTCAAGCATAATCAACTTCGCGCCGTAAACTTGGTCACAGCTCTTGGAGTGAAGTTTCAGGAGATTGACATCAGTAATCCGGATTGCAGCGATGAGCGCCATTTTCTGCTGCGCAACGGCAAAGTGGATCCGCCATCCAAAGTTCCTCTCTGCCCTCAATTCTTCAGAGATTTGGACTGTATCGGGGTAATCGTGACTTTTCCCGCAAATTCCTCTATTTAGCTCAACCCTAGAAGAGTTTGTTAATGGTTCATACACATATATATATACAGTTGCGTTTTCCTAAAATTATTTTAGAGGGAGGGGGGGGCTTTAAATATTTTACAACGAATTTTCAAAAATAATTATCATAACTTAGTGGTTATTATTAATGAAGTTGGACTTTTAAAGGCTAATTCGTATTTCATTGAATTTATAATAAATATTGAACCTTAAAAATAGTAGAGCTATTTTAAATAAAACTGGAAGGCAAACAAATATAAAAGATCAATACTTCATTTTAAGAAAGGGAGAGCGCAATTCCCCCCGCGTCCTTCTTGAATATGCGACTTTGTATATATATATATATATTACGTTGTTGTTATTTTTGCTCCTATGACATTAATTTTAATATGAAGGATAATGGAGACTAACAAAATCAATTAAAACAATTTTTGTTGTACATAGAAAAAGAAGTAAAACATTTTGATTCATATAACATTAATGCAATTTTATATTGAAAAATAACTCATCAATATTCTCAATCTAGTCTTAAGCATGGTAGCATTCTTGCTAAGCCTAATTTCTCAAATCTTCATTTCAACATGCAATATGTCATTAGATTCATTATGATGCATTTATGAACAGTGATGACTTGATGCCTCAATTTCGACTACAATGCCTATTCCCTAAAAATGCCGATTCTTTCTTTATTTAAAAAAATTCAGATTCACTTTCGACAAATCAAACTTGGCTAGCGCATTCGGTGTTTATTCGTCTGTTTGCATGTTTATCAGACGAGTGCTATACTTTATAGACATTTTATATTTGAGTAAAAGATGTTCTATATTTCAGCCACTCTAACAGATAGGGAAAGATGATTTGTTTTTTAAAAGAAGACATTTTAATAGAACGACAATGTTTGTCGGCAACAATAAAAAATATAAGATGCTTTCTACACAAGGTTTCCTCAAGAGCGTCTTAGAGGTACGCCATTCAGTAGCTTTCTTATAAATCCTTTGGATCTCTATACAAGAGATCATAAAAGCTTTACATATGAAACTTCGTTATTATTGTCCCATGTTTAAAATAAACCCTCAGCTTTTATTAGTTAAAAACTAATCCTAGATGCTTGAAACATGTTAATTAAAAAAAATACCTTCCAAATACCAATTACTCTCTAAATCATTTATCGATTGCACTCTTTTTGAACCGTGATTCTTTGGCGAATTAGTTTCATCTGTACACCCACTTTAAAAAACAAAATTTAGCACTTGTTCTACTACTGATTGATTACTGCCTTTATTGTTGCGGAGTGGAAGTCGGAAATTTTGAATAGATAGGAGTGAGAGTCGTGTTTTTAGGTATTATTTTTTTTATGTATTTTAAATAATGAAAAAATAGGTTAATTTTTGTAAACATATGGAATGGCCCTTCTTTAGTTGAAGTCGGAAGTGAAGAGTTAGCGTTAAATTCATTAAATTTTTGAGTATTTGTAGTCGGAGTCCGTTTTTTGTGAGTACCGGGAATTGGAGTTAGGTAATTTCCTTTGCAACCACGTCTGTCCTGTACATCCAGATTTGCAGATACTTCAGAAGACAGACGGCAGTATGAGATTTTATTTTTACGACAAAATGTAACATCACTTTTACAACCTATTATTATAATTAATCGGGGAATCATTGTTACGTTTGAAAAACATTATAGAAAATAACTTCGTCGTCGTCTCATTGATGAAGAATATTCACTAGAAAAATCTACGTGATTAAGAAATTTTAAACAGCTTGAAAGCTGAATTATTGCGCGCTGTTTTTTTATCTATAACTTTGATAAGAGTATAATAAGATGAATATACCTTCTTTCTAAATGTTGGTGTTAGATAAATCATTGAAAGGCTTTTAGTTTAAAAAAATTCAAAAACTTTGTACCCATAAACTGAGCTTTGTTCCTTTGCAGGTATTTGTGTGGAAAAAGCTCCTTCTTTAATTTTATCGAATTTTTCAGCTTTTCTCTATGAGTTGCAAAAACACAACCCTTGGCCAATGATGAGGATTTTTTATTTTGCATTTTTGCAACGTTGAGCACTAAAGAGAGTATCTATGAATTCATTTTTTAATCTAACAATTATGAACATAATTATTTTTAAGATGGGAGTCAGAGTCCTGATAATTAATACGACCCCAACTCCTTCTCAAAACGTACGCCGCCAGAATCCGACTCCGGTTGCACAAGCCTGGTTGGGCCATAGAAAAATGATAATTTTTAATCAATCCACGCATAAAATATGTGAACTACACAAAAATTGAAGTTTTAGAGAGAAAGAGCTTTAAAATTGAAGCCTTTCTTTATAAAAAGTCAATTCACCCGTAATAAGTTCAACCATGAATCAAGCTGAGTATAATTAAACTTATTTAACCATTTTTTACATCATAACACTAATTGTATTATGTGTGTATGTGTATGAAATGGTGTATTCAGGGGGGGGGGCATTTTTCCAAAGCACCCCGCCTTCACTTCTTGAAATGAAGTATTGATCTAACAAGTTTGAGTAAAAAACTTTCATCATCATCATCATCATCCATTAGCTCTAATGAGCAGGTCTTTGTCCTGGCGAGCCAAAGTTGACCATGAATTTGCAGCGACGTCTCCATCTTCCTTTCATTTCAGCATCCTCAATCTTCAGGTTCCTTTTCTTCATGTCTTCTTTAACAGCATCTTTCCATCTTTTTTTCGCTCTCCCTCTCCTCATTCCTAAAAAACTTTATTAATGAAAAATGAATAAAATTAATCAAGGTGTGATATTTCGCCTCCTCATGATCTTCTAGATGTTTGTCTTCCTGTTTATTAAAAAGCATCCATAGAAAATTGACAACAAAATAATTAATGAAAACTTTCTTTTTCATTCTGAGATATTTCCAGAAAAAAATATGCCCACGAAGGAATATAAGTTTGGGAACCCAAATCTATACATGGGGGCTTCTGATTATTTTAGTAATTTCAAATGGGCATGTAATGATACAACGTTGTGCTTTTTAGGGCATAAAATATTTTGTCATAAGCTTCCCTTTCGATCGATTTTTCTTTTCCGATTTTTGAATTTTTCGAAATCTAAATTTCGTTTTTTGGTGTCAAAGTTTAATCAATAATTTAAATTTTTACATCTTTTTTTATCTAGAGTTATCAAGATTTTGAAGGCGCTCTAGAGCTTGACAACGTGGAAGAGTTTTTGGGTCTTAGTGTGGAAGATATGCTGGATGGGAAAATGCTTCCATCCCAAGTAAATCTATTTTTCATTCTGAGCAACGTTCATTTTACTTATACTATCTTTATTGGTTTAATTAAGAATGAAGAATTACGTCAACTTCTATATATATGCTTCACAGCAAACATACGATATCAATATTCCCTTTAGAAATACTACTGTCATCAATTCAAATGTAAATTTTTTTTCCGTTTCAGGGGGTTATCCTAGACCAGTGTTTTCCAACCTTTTTTGGTTGCGACTTTTTATTCGGTCTTAACTTAATGTAGCGACCCTAATTAAAAAATAAATTTAATAAGACAGAGTATATAATGGCTGTCTTGAAACTGCTTCATTTTGTGCACAAGGTTATCAAATCTTGGCTTTATATTTAATGTTAAAGCACACCACAAATTGTGCTGAGGATCCAGTCTGTTTCTTGCTTTCAACAAGACAAACTTTGTTCACAGAGATATGTTGTTGGAAAGGAAGGGGAGTTTTTTGAGTCTACCAAATCAAAATAGGTTTATCTTTAGATTGAGTTCAAATTTTTGAACACTGGATGTTTTTAAAGTGTTGTTTCTCACTTGATTTTCTTGCAGATCTATAAGTTCTTCTTGAAATACTTTAATATCTTCTCCATCATCAGTGGCATTGACAGCAAATACATTTCTTACCCAGCTATGTTTTTTCAAATCAATATTTTTTGGAACATATTAGTTCATTTGTTCTTGTAGATTTTTCAGATGATCTTCGAAAATATTTCTCAAGTCAGATAGAAATATATCGGATGAATCTTCAAGCATATGAGTTAATTTTAGAAAAGCTGCAGCTTTTCCAATAAACCTTTCTGTACAAACTGCAAGTTTTTTCTTGAAAAAAACAATTTTTTCGCTAATTTCTCCCATGGTGTAGTTTCTATCCTGCAGGTCTGAATTAAGTTCATTCAGATGTGTAAATTATTACTTAAATAAGCAAGTTTTGACAGCCAAGCAGATTCCTTAAAACAGTTTGCTCATGACATTTTCCATAAAGAAAAATTTCAATTTCACATTTTAACTCAAGAACTCTTTTCAACATTTATTGAGATAGCCATCGGATATTTATAATGTGATCCCATTTCTTCACACATTTTATAGAAAATGCTTGAATTTACAACTCTGGCTTTAATAAAATTCACCATTTGGCTAGCATCATTTAAAACGGAATTAAGATCTGATTGCAGACGACGAGAAGCAACGTTTTCTCGTTGAAACATGCAATGGATCACTACAAGATTTGGGTTCTCATTTTTAATGTGAGCAACAAAACCTGTACGAGTCCTCATCAGTGCAGACAGTTAAACAGTTCTTACAATCAAAGCCATATTTAAAAAAAAAGTGAAACATTAAATATTTCTTTCTCAGTTATGGTGGTTGACAAAGCTTTGCAGAAAAGAAATTCTTCCAGAATATCATCTTTTCCTTTGTATCCTACAATAACCATCAATTCAGGAGTACCGGCAATATCCACTGAAACATCAGTTTGCAAAGAAAAGCTTCCTGTTTTTCAGTAATAGAATCAGCTGAAATTGTTTAAAGTGTTTTCAGACATAGACACTGATTTGAGTTTCTTTGCAACATCTGTTGCCTTAAGAGTTTTAACCATTGCTATTGCTCCTGGTTTCACCAGCTCCTTTCCAATGTTATTAGGTTTTTTTGCATTTTCTATCATCCATGCCACTTCAAAGGATGTTGGAGAAACTTTGTCCACTCAAAACACCGACTTTGAAGAAGCATCAATTCGACTTCGTTTATCTTACTTTTCTTTGTTTTTCCAGTAACTCACTGCTCTTTCAACAAATTTAGGGTGTCATGTTTCCAAATGACACCTTCGCTTGACTGACTCAATTCTTTTTTGACGCAGTCAGTATTCAAGCAAAAATTGCAAAAAATTTACATAGAAAAATTTCCCGAACTTATAAGTAAACATTCAAATCAAAGAAAACTAAATTTGTTCAGAAAAAAAATTGAGAAAAACAAGCAAAAAATTTACTTGTTGAAAAACGTAATAATTTTGTGGCTGAATAAAAAACTATTGTAGATGGCTTTAAAAATTTTAATTTATAAAATGTTAATTTTCACAAAGAATAGTTATATGGCGTAAATTTATTAAAAAGCAACAATTCAAACACAGTGCTTTACATTTCCCACATTTTCTTGCTGCTCTGCTACTCTTGGAAATGCATTGTGAACAAGAAGCACTTTGAAATGATGATTGTTCAGATTCAATTCTTTTTTTGTAACTATAATGCGCAAGTAAGTACTTTATCTCTCAAGACAACTCTGCAACAGGAGATCTTACTTTCATCGGCTAAGTAAAAAGCAAGTTTTTTAATGAAGTATTTTCTTTCATTTTTATTTTGAAGTTGAAAATTCTTGAGGAGAATTAAATTTGCAATAATCCATGTATTCATAACACTGATATCTAAATAATTACACAATACAACATATGTCCTTTTACAATTGGTTTTATAGGACGTATAAGTTCTTATCATTTTGTTCGCTACATCCACCCCTCCTTTGAATACATTGTAAGCCAGTAAACTTTCCGGTTTTGAAGCACCATTGCTAATTTTGACGTTTTTACGCTGAGAGGAGAGGATATAAACTACTTTAAATTTCGAGTTACGTGTTTTTTGGAATATAAGCTGTTATGGATGCTTAATTTGAGTAGACTATTCGGCGGTCATATTCATACAATTTTAATATCTTCAAGTGCTGTGGTCTAAATAAAGTTGGAACAGACCTTCTTTTAGGAGTTACGGTGCCGCATAAGGATACTTTTTTTCTGTACACTACATAACAAGTTCATGGCTCTTAAAAAACCTATCTGTATATACACCACAACCGGGCGGAATGTTGCTTTCTTGAATAAGCCTTTTTGAAATATTAAAGCTTGAAAACTAAGTTTTATCTACCAATCTACTTACATATATTTCAGGTTTAAAAATGTAAAAAACTTAAAAGAACGAGATAAGATATTACGCGACAAAAAGAAAAAATAACGTTGGTTCAGAGGAATAACCACATGAAACACAAAAAAGTTTAAAAGCTGTATTATAGTTTCTTAATTGAAGCAAAAAAAATTGGACAAAAATGTCATATCGTCCGTCAACCGTGCTTCTATAAATTTGCCCGTCAAGCAAAGGCCGTTGAACCTTTTATTAAATTAAAAAGTATATCTGAAAAAAAGAAATAAGCCATTAAGTAGTAAAATCAGTTTGTCAAGATACAGAAAATAAAAAATTAAATGTTTTTTAAAAAGCAAGTAAAAAATTATTTTCCAATAAAATGAATAAATTTTCCCAACTTTAGTAGAAAAATATTTGATAATAAATAAAATATAATTCATAATACGTTAAAAAACAGGATGTCATTTTTTAGAACAAAATATTGTGCAGATTTAAAACAAAAAATACTTTGTTTATTAGAAATTTTATTAAAACTACTTTAAGCCAGCTTTTGTGTTTTATATGATTTTAAAACTTTGTCAAAAATAAACTATTTCAAACCTGTTCAAATATATTAAAATTTCTAAAAACCGAAAAAATTATTTGAAAATTTAAAGACAAAAACTTTGTCATAATTAGACTTTGATTACTTTTGTTGACAAATTAGTAATACCCCGAAAACAACGTGTAAAAAGAATATGTATGAGTTATTAAAAATAAAAATTAGCATAATGTTTACTTTTTTTTGAAGTAGTAACATTTGCTGCATCCTTAAAGACGAGACTGGTTTACGCTTTTTGTACATAGAAGCTACTTTTATTACTATGTATTTGGTAGACTTTTTTACTTTATGTTACTGACAAATAAAATGTTCTTGCGACGCTAATTAGGATCGCAACCATGTGTTTCGAAACCCCCATCCTAAACCATAGATGAAGGGAAAAATCACATTAGACAGTATGTTTTAACTTGGGTAACTTTTCAGATAAATCTCCTAATTTTCAATACTATTTTTAATAATCATAGATTCGATTAAGTGATGATTTAATGTTTTAAATTATAAACGAATAATAGAGTGATTGTGATGAATGAAGCTGGAATATAATCATGCATCTAAATCGGAATTTTTGCACATAAGAATTATATATCTGTGAAGATGAGTACTTGATTATTTCTACCCTTTCTATATATTTGTATGAGGTAAAAAAAATTAATCTTTAGTTTATCCAATTTCTTGCTTAAAATTACCTTAGAAATTAGGAGTAAAACTCTACGAAATCATTCCTGTTGGTCTTTCAAGTTTCATGTGTCATGTATTCTGTATTGAAAATGGAGTAATATTGTGATATACTGTGCGTAATCTTTTAATTATGTTTGGTTAATTGAGGAACCAATGAAATTTTATCTTCGATATATCACTGCATTTATGTACAAAACTGATAGCCAAGTTTTACTGTTGATTCTAAAATCTAAGACATTTAACATTTTTAGGAATTGATTGGAAGCTCTGATGAAGAAAAAATTAAAAAGAAGAAGGAGAGTACTGTGGATGAACACGGTGTTGAAAATGGCAAAGATGAACTTTCAAACTCAAGTGAAGATGATTCATCCAAAAGTGAAGGCGAAGAAGCAATAAAAGATCAGGATGGAAAAGGTAAAAAAAAGTCTTCAAGAGAAAAGGAGAAAGCCAAAGAAAAAATTAAATCTGCGAGTAGCAATGAATCACTTTCTGAGAAATCAGAGGAAAAATTAGAGAAAACGAAAGTATCGAGTAGCGAAGAGTCACTTTCAGGAAAGTCAAAAGAAAAAGATACCGAAGACAAGGAACTTAAAAAAGAGGATGAGAAAGAGGTGCAAAAGAAAAATGATTCCAGTGATGAAAGTAGTAGTGATTCAGAGAGTGAAACCAGTAGCTCGTCTTCTAGCTCTGTTTCGATTTCCAAGGTGTCAGAAGTTTCTGTTGATAAAGAAAAAGAAATAAAAGCAGAAGAAAAGGAGGTCGTAAAAGACGAGGAAAAGACAGCAAAAGAAGAAAAATACAACGATGACTCCGAAAGTCAGAAAAAAGAAGAAACTTCTGCTGCACAGTCAACACTAGCGGAAGAGGAAAATATTGTAACAAACACATCATCACCTTCCTTGCAAAAAAATGCCAAAGATGTTGATGTGAAAAATTCTGAACACTCCAACAATGAAAAATCATCTTCTTCATCATCATCATCATCCTCTTCCTCGTCATCCTCAACAACTTCATCATCAAGTGAAGATTCGGATAAAGATTAGCTTATATGAATAGCTTCCATTATACGCTATTTACATCTATATAGAGTTTTACAAAATACTCCGCGTATTAAAATAACAGCATTTACCGATTCTAAAGTAATTTTTACTCTTCCAAAAATATTTAACAAATAATGCATGCATATATATATATATATTACATATAATTTATATTTTTAAGTCCTTTGTGCAATAATAATTACATGATTACAATTTATTTCCTTTTTATAAATTTTTAACACTCTTCTAAAATTTTATTTTGTGATTTAATTAGTGGAATAAGATTTTATGCCGATTTTCGCGTTGTTTCAATGTTAATATTATTTAAAGTTTGTTTTTATGCCTGCAATTGGACCTGAATGATTCTGTTTTGTGTGCTATGTTTTTTACATTAGTGCGAGCTGACTTATATCTGTTTTTATTATGTTGAAATAAACAATTAATGAAATAGGATTATTTTATATTTTCCATAAGATGCACTTACCTATTTTTCACGTATTTCAGCTTTATCAATGCACTTTAGTATGCTAAAAGGAGCATGAGATGTAGATTAGTGATTTACCGATGAATCTACATCAGTTAATTGGCGTTGGCACCCTCTTATTTTTTACAATTTCATATCTTTTGAGCTAAGCTAATTTACAAAGTAATAAAATATAATTATTTTATCTTAAATTTCCCCATGGTGTCTTTCACACTCGCTATCTTGAATAGAAACACTATACAGGGAGATAGCTAATACAATAACAGAGAGATAGGATGATAAGTTTATGTATTCAAAAATATATGTTATAAAAGTTAAAAGTTTTAAATTCTTTATTATATTTATGTTATGTTCTTTGTAGAAAACTGATGAGTAAAGATGAAAGAGTTCTTCTTTAATTTTATCTTGCAAATTCAATTGCATAATTCTACGCAAGTGTTGCAGTTAAAGCAAATTATTTTATCATATTTGTTTTTTATAGATATAAACACTGGTCTTTTAACTATTCAATCACAGACATTTGAAAAGCATATCTATGTCACCAGCTGCACTGAGCAAAATAATACTTTTGATTGTTGAATTGATAATTGTTTAACAATATTATACTTGTAACCAAGGCATATAACTTATAATCTAAAAAAGGTCACTCTTATATATAATATACATAGAAACGGTCCTGTGTTTAGTCATAAATATATGGTACCCGGACATTTGGACGAAGAAAAATTTTAGCAAACGAACATTTGGTCGAATTGACAATTTATGATGTAATTTGTAGTAGATAAAATTACTCATCACATAATTTGTGTATAGAGGTTATGAATAAGACAAAATAAAATTTACCCTGTAGATTTGTAATCAGTCTCGTCATATCATACGACATTTGTCAAGAACAAAGATTTATTTTCAAGTGTTATTTGAAATTTTGAGGGGCGGCAAAATTAGCATCCGTCCCAAATGGCATTAAAGATAAGTACGCCACTGAGCTAAGAATAATAAAAAACAAAAATTACGCTCCCGATTTCTATAGGGCACCAGCATGTAAGCTCACTGGAAATAAAACAACATGTACAAAAATTGTCGATTGTATGTACATGTGTCCCTTTGCCGAAATGTCCAGTGACGAAAAAATATATATTATATATATATAGTATATTCAAAGATAAGATATGTTGGATATGACAATAGTATCTTTTCAACCATTCTATACACATTGCATCAATGTTGGTATTGATGTGATAAAAACAAAAAATTAAAGACATCTTGAAATCTGGCACTGGTCATACAAGTATTACTATAGCTTTTTTTGCTAGTATGTGAACAAAGTAATAGATATAATATTTTGAAATTGACAAAATAATTCTTGCAAAATTGACTACAATATTATTTACATAGATCATATAATATTGTTGTTCCAATGTTCTTAATTTTGGTTGTTACTTAGGGTTGCCAGATATTGAGTTTTAAAAAGGAAGACATTTAACGAAAAAATTTAGACAAAGCAAACGTATAAATTTTCACAAATATCTATGAAAAACGAACACAACAAAAAAGATGCAAAAAATTATTCTTTTATTCAAATCAATTGAATTTATCCGGAGATAAAATATTCTTCAAAAAATCTTGGTTTTGAAGAAAGCATTTATAAAAAGCACAAGTCAACTTTCTGAATTTATAGTTAACCATAAGAATGCTTTTTATTGTTTCAATTGATAATAATTGGTTTCTATAATCAGTCCATTTATTTTCCATCATGGAAAAATGTCTCTCCACATTTCCATTATGCGATTGGATTCCAAAAATATATTGAGTGATTTTCAATAACTCTGAAAATAATTTTTAAAAACGCAGCTTTTTGAAAAACTTTGTCCATTTCTCGTTTGTTGTTAAAAGTTTGGAATCAGACTTTTCTATTTCTTCACTTAAATAATGTTTTAAACACAAAAATTGATCAAATAATTTATCATCTATCCTGATATTGTTTTTAATTAAAAAGTTCATAGACTTAAATATTTTCCCATGTTCAATGTCATCCATTGAAAAATTGAAAACTTTTCTAACGAACACATCCAAGAATTTAAATAGGAAAAACATTCAGAATAAACATTGTAACATCTTTTAAAAAATTATTGAATAAAGTATTAAACTCTTTTTTAAGTTTTTCTTCTATCAAAGGTTTAACTTTTAGGGGTAAAAAATTTCCATTTGAACGTTGTTTAAGAGAATTTATAACTGAAGAAAATGCTTTGTATTTATCAACAACAGTATTGGTCGATTTTTCTATTTTCGAAATAGAAGTTTGAAACAAAGATGTCAAAGATTGAACTAGGCACAAATAAATTTCGTACAATGAGTTTGCAAAAATTGCTTGAAAATTCCGAGGATGAAAATATGATTTTAAAGCTGGAAACAAATGCAGAATTCTTTCAATAGCTGGAAATAAAGAAAGCCATCTTGTTTTACTGAAAGAAATAACATGTTTAAACTCTAAACCAACAAAATCACAGAACTCTTTTAAGTTTTCAGATCTCACAGTATATGTATGAAAATAATGAAAAATTTTCCTTAAAATTGTTTCAAAATCAATTTCCAAAAGATCAGCAGCTTTATGAATAGCGTTATTTAAAATATGTGCTTGACAAACAAATGTAACTAAATGAATGTTTTCGAAATAGTTTAAAATCTCTATTATTATTTTTTCGTCCAAACATTGTATTGCAATAATCAGCAGGAATACACATATTTTGATGCCGAATTTTTAAAATGTTTCCACAATATAATTAAATATTGTATCAGCCTTTTCATTTGCAAGAGTCTGTATTTCAATTAATTTTGAAACAATACGTTCTTCTTCCCAATCAAAGTATTGAACTACTCAATGGGACAATTTTTGTTCAATAGTCATTATTGGTATCAACAGTTATCCCAAAATCCTTTACTTCCTTTTTATAGCCTTTCCCTCGCATGGTCGAACAATTTCATTACCTTGAGGGGCCTCGAAGGCCATTTTTCATTTTTTATTTTCCTTCATTAAAATTAAAAAATAGCCTCATTTGGTTTTAAAACATGTTGAATAATTGAAATTTTAAGAGAAAAATGTTAAAAATTTGAAATATTCTTATTTTGAAACAAAAAGTATTAATGCCATCTATTTATCTATTAAAATAATTTTTTATAATTTTTTCAAATTTAAATAGAATATTTGATCATTGAGTTTGTCAAAAACAAACTTTATTAAAAAAAATTTAATACATTTATTCATATATTTTTTTTGCATTATAAATTTCACTTTTATTGTATTCTTCCACTTTTTGTTTACACGTATTTTTATGTTTTATTTTATATAACGTAAATAATAATAGAAAAAATATCAATGGTAATGGTACCGTGGGGTGTTTTCATCGAAAAGGTACAATTGCGCCTTTTGTATCGAACTATGAGGAAAGTAAGCTTGATGTAGGATCGAACCCAAGACCTTGAGTGATCGAATCCAGCATCTAACCAACCCTACTCACGCTAAAATAATAAGAAGAAGAAACACATGAGCTGCTCACTTTCATGTCTTTTATTTACGCTTTGGATAAAGCAATCCTGTATATTATTTAAAAAAATGGTCTGTATTCGATAAGTTTTGTATTTTTTTTACCTTACAATTTGTTGTTAACAGGGGTGCGCAGTCAGATAATATAAGGTCCGACTCCGACTCCTAAATTATTGAATGCTGAATCTGACTTCGAATCCCACTCCTTTTATGATACCTCCTCTAACTCCGACTCCTTAACACTTAAGTTTAACACTTGTACACACAGAAATACAGAGAATATTCAAAGAAAAACAGTTATATGACAATTACTGCTATTTTAATTTGGAGTTAAAAACTGAAAATCATAAAAATAAGAAGCTTACTTTTAGCAAAATTTAACAGGCGAAAACTTTGCAAGTTGAAAATCGAAATAGCGGAAGTTTTCACGAAAAAATGAATTCCAAAACAATTCAAGAAATATAAGATTGAATTATGACGAACTTGTGTGAGAGAGAAAATGTATGCTCAACAATTGGTGAAGGATTTTTCATTACATCAGGTAATGGATTTTTCATTAACCCATTTACGACCAATGTTCCTATTTTGGAACATAAGTAATTTCATCTTCGTCTGCTTTTTTCAATGACTTTGGATATAAATCGTCTGCGTTTTTTTTAGATATCGTCTGCTTTGCTTGGTCTTAAATGGGTTAAATCAACATTTGGTAAGAAAACTTAGCATCATTCATGCCATTGCTAGCAACTAGCAAATTTTTGTTATTGTGCTTCATTACATTACATCAAAACAGTAAACAATTTAAAAAACAAACAAAAGTTGTTTGAAAACATTTTGAAGTTGAATCAAATGAATTTTTGGAGTCCGAGGCGGAAAAAGAAACTCCGACTCCTTGTTTTCAAAAATAGAAATCCGACTCCAACTCATACTTTAAGATAAAATCGCCGACTCTCTACGACTCTCTCCGACTCCGCAGACCTGATTGTTAACAGCAAAATTATTTAACTCAATTTTTACATATAAGAAGTTTATGCTCATCACGACAGTTTTCTTTGCATCTGAAGCATCTTTGAAAAATTCCCTTTTTTTGTTGCCTTTGCAAATTTGGCAGGGTCCTCTTTTTTTATTTTGTGTTTCCAAGTCGGTACTTTCATTGCAGATTCCATATGATTTCAGTATTAGACGAACTTCATTAGGGATTCTTGTATTTTGAACATAAATTTTCATTGAGTTTTCAGCCAACAAAAAACACAATTGAGAAAGAATTACTTTTCTTCCACTTAATTTTTTCAAAAAGTTGATAGATATGCTATTGATGAGCACTCTGTTTGTAAATTATGCGCTACTATAATATAAGTATTCAAAGCAGCAATATCTAAATAGTTAGACGAAACGACCATTGGCCATCGCCTAGATGTCCTATATGTAGTATAATATTTAACCATTTGATTCTCTCAGACTCCGACTCCAAGTTATTAAAAAAATCCAACT